>CM021108.1:206886190-207098441 GCA_007115665.2 Sequoiadendron giganteum | reverse complement strand
AGGAGGGGGTCCAAGGGAGAGGGGAAGAGAGAGATAGAGAGAGAGAGATAAGAGGGGGAGGAAAAGGGGAAGAAGGGGAGGGAGAGGGGAAGAAGGGGAGAGAGAGAATTAGGAGGAGGAAGGGGAAGAATGGGAGAGAGATGGAGACAGGGAGAGGGGAAGAGTGGAAGCAGGGGAGAGAGATGGTGAGAGGGAGAGATAGAGAGAGGGAAAGATAGAGTGAAATGGAGAGATAATTAGGAGGGGGGAGGTAGAGGGAAAGATGGGAAGAGAGAGAGAGAGAGAGAATTAGAATTGGGTGGGGGAAGGGAGAGGGGAAGAAGGGGAGAGAGAGGGAGAGAGAATTAGGAGGGGAAGTGATAGGGGAAGATAGGAAGAAGAGGATAAAGAGAGAGAGATAGAATTAGGAAGGAGAAGGGAGAGGGGAAGAGTGGAAGAAGGGGATAGAGATGAAGAGAGGGAGAGATAGAGAGAGGGAAAGATAGAGGGAAAGGGAGAGATAGAGAGAGATAATTAGGAGGGGGAAGGTAGAGGGAGAGAGAGAGAGGGGGGAAGACGGGAAGAAGGGGAGATATAGGAAGAGAGGGAGAGATAAAGAGTGGGAAAGAGAGAGGGAAAGGGATAGAGAGAGAGAGAATTAGGAGAGAGAGAGAGAGAGAGAATTTGGAGAGAGATAGAATTTGGAGGTAGAAGGGAGAGGGGAAGGAGGGGAGAGAGAATTAGGAGGGGGAAGGGAGAGGGGAAGAGGGGAAGAGGAGGAGAGAGAGAGATAGAGGGAGAGAGGGAGGGAGAGAGAGAGAGGGATATAATATTTAAATATTTAATATATTAGTAATATTAATTAGTTATATAATATTTTTTATATTAACTTAATATATATATATATAAATATTTATACATTAACTAGAATATATAAACAATATATAAATATTATACATAATCCATAAGAGATTATCATAAATTATAAATTATATATTGAATTCTAAACTATATTGTATATTCTCAACTAGATATATTAAAATAAACTATAAATTATTTATTGTAATTTTTTAAATTATATATTAAAAACTATATTAGATTTTTTAAAATTATATATAAAATAAATCGGATATCTGATTTGAAAATTTCAATTTTTTAAATCATTTATTAAAAACTATATTAGATTTTTTAAAATTAAATATAAAAAAATCGGATATCTGATATGTCTGACACAAAACCTACTACCTAGGGATTAGCCTCGGGTTTGCTTCAGAATTTGGCTAGGGCATGCCAATCCTAAGAAGTCAACACAAAAAACGTGTTTAACAACTTACCTTATTTTTCTAGACTTCGCCCATGTGGCTGACGACTTTTTTTTTACCCTAAATTGATGAAACGAAAAGGGTTTTTAAAGAAGATTCTCAGCTTTCTACCAATATAAATTATGCTTTATTTTGAATTTAATAAATAATTATTATTCATTTTTTGTTTGAATTACGACTAAAGTGCTGATTGATATGTTGATTGAAAAAAATCTATATCTTTCAAACCGTATAACATTTTTTGAATCCAAAACATGCGTCACATTCTATGCTTCGCATACTATTGTATTAAAAAAATAAATTAATTTCATGAATTTTTGACCAAGTTAAGGTGGTCAGACATATGAGTTTTTATATTTTTTAAAAGTTATAATAAAAAATTCATAATTAATTCTTTACTCAGAAAAAACATACAAAAAAATATGCATCACATCAGGACATGAGTCCTCTACTTATATCTAAAATTTTATAAAAAAATATTATGATTTTATTATGGTTAGGGTGGTCAGACAAACACCTACTTTTTATTTTTTCCCCGAAATTTTATTACTACTGCATTGAAATTTCAAATTTTCAGCAAATAGATATTTTTTTTACAAAAATTAACCTAGTAGTTTAGAAATTACATTCAATTTTCCATAGATTCTATTCTTACATATTTTTGAAATAATATAGATAACTTATTCAAATTTTTATGTCAAAGTGCCCAACTCTGATTTTTTGAATTTTCATTGCCATTTAAGGACCTATTTTTTCCATGATGATCCTGCACATACCCATAACCATAACTGGGTATGTGCAGGATCACGATGGGCCAAAAAGTGGCGATATGTAAGTGACATGATGGCCCATGTGGTTGACGACTTTTTTATTACGCAAAAATGATGAAATGAAAAGGGTTTTGAAAGGATATTCTCAGCTTTCCACCAATATAAATTATGCTTTACTTTGAATTTAATAAATAATTATTATTCATTTTCTATTTGAATTACGACTAAAGTCCTGATTGATAGGTTGATTCAAAAATATATGTATAGCTTTAAAATGGTATCACATTTTTTGAATCTAAAATATTCATCACATTCTATAATTGTATACTATAGGATTAAAATTAAAATTGAATTTCATGAAGTTTTGACCAAGTTAAGGTGGTTAGATATACGATTTTTTATATTTTTAAAAGTTGTAATAAAAAAAATCATAATTAATTATTTACTTGGAAAAAAATTACAAAAAAATATGCATGACATCGGGAGACAAGTCCTCTACTTATATATAAAATCTTATAAAAAAATATTATCATTTTATTGTGGTTAGGGTGGTCAGACAAACACCTACTTATTATTTTTTCCATGAAATTTAAGTACTATTGCATTGAAATTCAAATTTTCACCAAATATATATATATATATATATATATATATATATATATATATATATATATATATATATATTTAAAATAAATCTAGTAGTTTAGAAACTACATTCAATTTGCTACAAATTATATTATTACATATTTTTGACATAATATAGATAACTTATTCATTCATTTTTTATGTCAAGTTGCCTAACTCTGATTTTCTGAATTTTGATCGCCACTTAAGGACCTATTTTTTCCATGATGATCCTGCACATACCCAATTATCATACTTATTCTCCTAATATATCTCTTATTTTCAAAGAAGATATTTTTTGTTAGAAGATCAAACCAATGAGAGTTATGAGAATCTTATTTGTTTCTCCTCCTCTAGGGAAAACCTTATTGAACAAGAGAATACCATAATTGATAAGCAAGAAAATCCAACCATTAATACCTCCCTTACTTGTGATGAGGTCATTTTAAAAGAACCAACTTTTGAATATCATGAACATATAGCTTGAATGTTATGGTACAAGAAAATGAGAACACTGACACATGTCTTTCAAACAATAGTGATGTGGCTTCCTTAGATGGAGATGATGAATTGATATTAGACTTCCCTTCAATAAGAGATCATGAAAATAAGGATAAATATTCTGAGGTTATGCACATTAGATATCCCTTGAAGTACTCTCTCGAGCCTAAAATTATTCTTTATCCATCCTCACAACAACCACAAACCCTAAATAACTTGTTCTCATCCTTGAACCACCTAAGAATAATGTTTCACAACAATTGAGTTATAATATCATTGCTACATATAACACTAGAAATAATTTGCAACCAAGATAAAAAAATCATCTCTCCCTTTGCCTCAACCCATTTTTCCTAGTGCTGCTTGTTTTCCTTTGCACAATGGCAAGGGGTATGATAATATTGAGAAACTTAAGAATAATCCCACAAAGATATCCCTATGGGATCTAATTCAAAATTTACCTAGTTATCACGCCATGCTTCAAACAATTCTACAATAATTTGTGGTTCCCTCTAGTATAAATCCAAGTGATGTAGTAACTCTAATTCAAGGAATGAATGCGGTTAACATAGACATTACCTTTGTCAACATGAGCTATCTCCTTTGGAAGTGATAAATAAAAATGATGCCTTCATGATAATAACTAAATTCAATACAACATGAATAAAATGAACCCTTGTTGAAAATGGCCTAGCCCTTAATGTTTGTAGTGTAACCATTCTGGATAAATTTGGTATGAATAAATCAAGAATTGAACCTAATTCCTTATCAATTCAAGGATTTGACAATGTAGGAAAGAAACTACTTGGTATGATCACTTTGCCTATTGTAGTTGGAAAAGCAACGTTACAAACTCCTATCCATGTTATGCCTCATGATATTTCATACAATATTCTTTTAGGAAGACCTTGGATTCATGAGATGCATGAGGTACCTTTGACTCTTTATCATATTATGAAGTATTTCTACAACAATAAAGTGTACCAAATTGAAATAGATCCTGAGCTCAAAAGTTTCTTAAAAATTAAAAAAAGGAACAACAAAACCTCTAAACACATTAATCCCAACTTCAAAGATAGAACCTATGAAAGAAAAGAAACAAGAGATGGAAAAAGTGTCAAAGTTTTTGGAAGATGACTGAGGTTTCTTAGACTTCACACCAACATTCATGGGAGAATACAAGATCATAAACAAAGAGCCTGAAAAGGGAAAAGAACTCGTAGTGATGTCAACATAAAATTCAAAAATTTCCACTTCAACCACTTTAGAAGAAGCAAATTACACAATTTTTTTTTATGAAGTTCATTATGCATAACCATCGAATCTGAAAGAAACAAAAAAAATTAAGAATTTTTTTATAAACTTATGAAACAACTTGGATATATTGGAAAATGATGTGGTGCTAGAGAAAATAGTATTTTTGTCCCTATAGAGCCTAACATGCAAGAAATGACTAATGGTCTTGGTTATTGTCCCTCAAAAAAAACAAAATATCCTTCACTCAATATTAACACTCTTTCGACAACTACTCCTCACTGGACAGCTACTCTCTCTCACCTAGCGATTAGAAATTCTATTACCTTCCTTCTGGAGCTAGATGTCGTTGTTCTGCTGGACAACAAATTTCTATTAGGACAAGAAAGTTCTCTACTCAATTAATATACCTCCAAGCAGGGGCTCCTGGGGCCACAAACCCCACCCGCTTGCCAATATGGCCGGCTGCCGAAGGCAAAACACTAACAATTGGAGTTCATCAGATTTCACAACCTCCTTTCAAGGAGAGTACAAAATCCAACCATCTAAAGAGTCTTGTGTGAGTATGAAATATTTTACTAAGAAAGAGATATCTTTGTCACAAAATAAAGGAACATCTAATATTGATCAAGAGAGTATCTTGTTGAGACTATTGGATACTGAGGTTGTGTTGTTGATATGTGGTTGTCATTGATTTCAACACTATTAGCATTGATGATTCTAAAGGCTATATATGTCGAGGAATTGAGAAAATTACAATATATATATTGTAGGCAATTAGTGAAGTTGAGAAGGACAGAGTGATGGAAAGTTCAAAATGTACATTGATGATCAGGAGGCATGCATTAAATGGTTTATTTCTGAGCCTATCTAGTATGTTTTTTGTAAGTTTCAGAGGTGTGCATCAAGGATTGAGGAAGTTATAAATTTGTGTGTTCCTACAATCATTCTGGTACTGTAACAAATGTTTTTGGAAGAAGAGATTTAAATTCTGATGAATTGAGTTGTTGCATACATTCTTGAGATGTTTGGTGATGTTTCTATATTGTGCTCTATCAATATGATATGTCCACATTGATCTATGTGTTCGTTATTGAAGATCTTTCCTTCGTGTGTTGATATTTTCATGTTCATGGCTGCCATGATGGTGGTAGCGTGTTGTGGATACCCATGAATTAATTTATGAGAGCTTGGCATGTTCTAGGATGTTGATTTAGGTCCTCTCTATATTGTGACTGACTTAGGTTGGTTTGCATTGAGATATGTTCATGTATTGTGGTCAACAAGTTGTAATTCATTTATTTCTTATTTTGTGGCCGGAAAAGTTGTTGATGTAAATCCGTGTAGTTGATATATAAGAGTGATTTTTTGAGTGAATTCAAGTATGCTAGTGATGAATGCGAAGAGTGCAAGTGCTTTGTGTGAATAAAGATAAAATCATTTGAATTCAAAGAAGAGTGTGAAGAAGATTGAGCGAAGTATATTTTTGTGCCTAATTATAACTATAATCAAGCTTACGAAGAAGCTAATTTCTCAGTTCATATTTTTCAGATGGATTTAATCTAATTTTCTTATGTAAGGTAGTGAGCCTTCCCTTTGATCAGTGAGCTCTAAGAAGTGTGCCTAAATGAAATTGCATTCCCTATTCAATTTTATTATACTTTTAACAAGGTATAATTGGTGATTAACCTCCATCGTGGTTTTTTCCCTTAACAGGGTTTGCACACAAAAATCTTGGTGTTGTGTGATTTTGTTGTGTTGCTTAATTCATGATTTCACTGTTAATAATCAGATCTGTGATTGAAGGTTGATTTGGTTTAGTAAATTTTTTAATTTTGTATAAATTGTGCACAACTGACTCACCCCCCTCTCAGTTGTTTATCCTTGTTTTGCCAAAAGAGAATCCTCCAAGAACATGAAATAAATTCTACTACAAGAGTTCATTTTGTGCATATCATAGAGTTCATGGTCATTCTACTAATGAATTTAAGGCTTTGAGTAATTGAATTCAACATCTTAAGGATTGTGGTGTTTTTCATTGTGTTGAAGCACTATTTTCCTCTAATTGATACTAATCTTCATGTTTCTCATCAATCATTTTGACTCATCCTTGTCTTGCACTAAATGGGGGCAAGGGGGTTAGGTAGCCTTATCCTCATATGACACTTATCGTTATATATTTTTTCTATTTGATCACCTTCCATATATATATAATAGGAAGTTTGGGATGTGGAAGACATGCCTTAAGCTGGATCACATGTGACACACTCAGTTATCTTTAGTATTGCATTTTGGGTACAACCCTTTATTTCATGATGTAGTTTCATTAAGAAAAATATGACTTGGCATTAGGATTTTTAAATAAGCTCTCATGTCTTCTTCATTGGTTACTTTAACGAAAATTTCTCACAACAATGGTGTTAGCAACTAATTTAAAGTAGGGGCATGCAACAACACCCATATTTCAGTGTGCAATTTTCTTTCTTCTTGTAATGAATCCCTTTCTTGGTGGTGTCATTGGGTTTCATTTCCTCTAAGAGCATGACATTTCTCTAATTTGTCCTCTCTTGGAGACATTTTCCCTAAGAAGAGACCTTACATGAACTAAGCAAAGTCCCTTTGAATAAATCTTTTGCATGTTGTTTCATTTTGTATCACCTTCTTAAATTTATTAGTGGGATAACTTTGATATGGTTAGTACATATGGGATCCAAACTTAGGCATGAATTTCCCATAGCCACTTGCTTGTATGTGTAAGGGCATATTGGTGGCATGTGTATGTCTCTCACCTCTCTAGGGACTTATTTGGTGGATGGCTTGAGGTTCCACTAGTCCTTATGAGATTTCATTTTGTTTGCATAGTGGACATCGTGTTCAACTTGTAAATGTATTTTTGGAAAAACAACTTAGATCTGATCCACATCACGTTAGAAAAATGGTTGAGGATTGATCCACCCTCTGTTTATTTTTCTTTCATCTTTATGTCTTTAAAATTGTATTTTTTTGTATCTTGATGTTGCATATCATACATCTTGTGTGTATCCCTTTGTTATTATGTTGTTTTGACATAGGATATTAGATCCTAGGGACTTGACCACCTCCTTGATCTTTTTCATTCTATACCATCCACATGGGTACACTTGGACCCATCTTGAATGTCTACTTTAGTACAATTTTGAAGCAAGTTCCTCCCCTCACTAAAGATGGGGCTAAATGTAGTGTAGAAAAAATCATCCCTTTTCCACACCTAATATTGGAATGATTAAAATTAAAATGAGCCTAATTTTTCCTTGATTTAGTGTTGTAATGTGTTTTACACATTCACATTAAGTTTAGGGCCCTTTTAAGCTAAATAGACATAATTTTTCCTTAATTTAGTGTTGTAAAGTGTACAAATTTACATTTTCAAATTGTTTTGGGAGTTCTTACATTTATGACCCTCAAATAATCATTACTAGGCCCCTAAAACCCTTTATTATGCATCCTGAGGCTTATTTCAATCATGTTGATGTTATAGCATTGGGCCTCTACTTCTAGCATAAATTAAATTTAGCCTCATCGACTATTTAATTTATTGGAGACATCTCTTGTTGAAGAAGCACTTCACTTAAGATAATAAATAATATTTAATTATTATTGTTTATTGAGGCTGACTTCTTTAATGTGGCTGAATTATTTAATTATTAATTAAGGTCAACCTTGCACCATAAAAGGGTGCGTCCTCTCCTCATAATTGTATATATATGAGATCATTTTCATTCATTTGATTATGAAGTTCATTTCAAGAAATTCACATTCATAGAAGAAGTTTTCACTTAAGCAACATATCATCATCTTGTCATAGTGGATCAATTTCAAGGAGAAACATATTCATTTGCATCTACGAGAGGTGCTATTACTCATTGTATCCAATTCGACATTGTGTTGTGCCTGAGTTGTAAGTAGATTTTTTCTCTTATTCCTTCAATATATAAGTGATATATTTGTTGAGTAGGAGGGTTTTCCCAGGGTATTTTTTTGTGTTCATTGTCTTATGTGTTGAAATTTATGCTTATTAAGTTTTTGATCCTAAAACTAACATGGTATCAGAGTGGGTCTAATAAAATATCATGAGCAGAATTTCTAAGCAACATTATCCTTCTCCACTATTCTCATCTATGTGTGTCTATCTTAACTACGAAAATGGTGAATTGTCTCAAGGGTGAATATAGACTCGAAGGTTCCTCTAACTTCATTGCTTGGAAGTTTAGAGTTCTGATTACATTCAAAGAAAATGAGATTCTAGAATTCGTGGAGGGAAAAGTACCTAAGCCTTTCGATGAGCATGAGAAGACACAATGGAAGAAGAATGGCACAAAGGCCAAGAAGATATTGATTGATTTTGTGAAGGATCACCTTGTGCCTATTATCTCCAAGTTGTAGACATCAAATGATATTTTCAAAACCTTGGAGGGATTGTATGAGATTAATAATACCAGTCGAGCTATTGCATCGAGGCAACAACTAAATCACATCAAGATGGTGAAAGGTGATTCAATAATCTCCTTCTTCATGAAGATCACTGAGTTGAGAGCTCAACTTTGTGCCATTGGTAATATGGTTGATGATAAATATTTAGTCATGTTGGCTCTCAATGGTCTTCCTCAATCTTGGGAGCCATTTATCCAAAGTATTAGGGGAAGATTGAAGTTACCAAAGTTTGATCATCTTATGGCAGATTGTATTCAAGAAGAATCAAGATTGGCAACAAGAGGTAATGGATGAAGCTCTAATAATGAAGACAACCATGTTCTTTCTGCTCAAACATCGAAGTGGAAAGGAAGAGAAGGAAGGAAAAGAAACTTCAAGAGGAAAATAGATAGAAGATCAGATGGTGCTCCTAAATCTAAGAAGAAGAAGGATCTCTCCCATATACAGTGCTTCAAATGTGACAAGTTTGGTCATTATGCAAGAGATTTTGCAACAAGACAAAAACAACATGCTACTACTATGGATGTGGATAAGGTTTATCCTCAAAAAGATTCAAGAGACAATACAAGTGGATTTCTATTTATCTCAGCCCTATCAAGTAATGTTCCAACCGATACCAACACGTGTTTGATTGATAGTGGTGCCTCTTGACACATCATTGGATTTAGATAACATCTTTTAGATTTGGTGGAGAGAGATACCAACATTCAATTAATTATTGGAGATGATGCATGCTATTTAGTGAAAGGTGTTGGAGCCTCCTCTCTTCACTTAGATTTAGGCATCTCTCTTCATTTGAATGATGGGTTGTTTGTACCAGGTATCAAGAGGAATCTTGTATCAATTTCAGCCTTGGAGGACAAAGGATATCAAGTTACATTTTCTAAAGGAAACGTTCTTGCATGGGAAAATAATTATAGCATCAAGACAACCTGAGTGATTGGTGTTTGGCATGAGTTTCTTTATAGGGTTTCCATTCGTCCAATGCAAGCATTATTGCATGACTCCTCCAATCCAAGTGAGCTTCGGTATATAAGACTTGCTCACCTTCATTTTAGAGCTATTCAATCCATGCAAAATATGGTCACTGGTCTTCCAAAACTTAGTCAAGAGCATGAAGGTACCTACCGTGGATGCACATTGGGTAAGAATACTAAACGTCATTTTCATTGTAGTGAAATTATATCTAAATGCATTCTAGATCTTACTCATTCTGATTTGTTTGGTCTAATGTCTTTGCATCCTTGAGTGGTTTTTGGTATTATGTACCTTTCATTAACGGCTACTCTAGAAAGACTTGGATTTATTTTTTGAAGTCTAAGGAATCTGATTAAATACTTGAGAAATTCAAAGATTTTAAGGCTCAAGAGAAAATTTATCTGAGAAGAGGATCAAAGTTTTGAGATCTGACAATAGAGGAGAATATGCTTCTGGAGTCTTCTATAAATTTTGTATCGAGGCATACATTAAGAGGGAGTTTTGTGTCCCCTACAATCCTCAACAGAACGATGTCACAAAAAGGAAGAATACAACCATTTTTCAAGCAACTAAAGCTATGATCCATGATCAGGACTTGCAAACCTTCCTTTGGACAGAAGCATCTAGAACTGCAGTGTATGTTTAGAATTGATTCCCTCATCATATTTTAGAGAATATGACTCCTGAAGAAGCCATCATAGGAGTAAAGCCTGAGATTAGTCACTTGAGAATCTATGGTTGTCCTTTTTTCATTCATGTACCCAAATATAAGAGGACTAAATTAGATCCATCTAGAAAGAAAGGAATATTTGTGAGTTATAGTGAATCTTCAAAAGCTTACAAGATTTATATTCCAGGTCATAAATTGTTAGAGATTAGAAGGGATGTCACTTTTGAAGAAGATGTTGCATTCAAAAGATCTAAAGGCTCATACATGGAGATAGATAACAAAGAGAAGGAGACTCCTCGAAACATGGATGTTGATCATAATCTTGAGATTCAGAGGGAGTCTACTAAACCAAAAAAGGATGGTCATATAGTTGAGCCTTTAGAACCAACTAATAAGCCAAGAGATAATATCATAGGTCAAAAGAGACCTCTATGGGTTAGGAAAAAATGCAACAGGTAGAAAGGTTTGTAGATCCTAGAGGCACATTCAAAGAAAGAAAAACACCACAACAATTTCCAATTTATGTTGCATTAATGAGTCATATTATATAATTTGAGCCTTCTAGTGTTGAGGAAACATCAAGTCAGCAAGTATGGAAGGATGCCATGGCTGAAGAATATCAATCTATCATCAAGAATGATGTTTGGGATATTATACCTAGACCAGAAGGGAAATCTGTTGTATCTTCTAAATGTATGTTCAAGATTAAGCATGAGGCTGACACAATCATTGAGAAGTAAATATATAGATTTGTGGCCAGAGGATTCTCTCAGAAAGAGGGAATAGACTATGAAGAAACATTTGCTTCAGTTGCTCATTATACATCCATCAAAATCATTATTGCCATTGCAACAGCTAAGGGATGGAAGCTACATCAAATGGATATGAAGACATCATTCCTTAATGGTGTGATTGAAGAAGAGGTATACATTGAGCAAGCTGATGGCTTTGAGATTCATGGGAAGGAGTCTCATGTTTTCAGTTTGAAGAAGGCTTTGTATGGCCTTAAGTAGGATCCTTGTGCTTGGTATGAATCTGATACCTAATGAGCCTAGGCTTCTCCAAGAATTATGTTGATTCAAACTTGTACTTCAAGGTAGTTAATGGTGAGGCATTAATCATGGTTCTTTATGTTGATGATCTATTTCTTACTAGAGAATAACATCTCATTATCAAATTTAAGGAGTTGGCTTTTTAATTTGAGATGAAGGATATTAGATACATGAATTAATTCCTAGGACTAGAAGTGTGGAAGAGGCATAATGAGATCATTCTAAGTCAAGGGAATTATACTATAGACATCTTGAAGAGATTTGGTATCATGTATTGCAAATCCATGTCTACATCGATGGAAACCAATTTGAAGAAGTTGAGTGAGTCTGCAACTAGTTCAGATTTGGTGGATCCAAATATGTATAGGCAATTGATTGGATCGTTAATGTATCTATTCAATACTAGACCGAATACTTGCTATGAAGTGAGTGCACTTAGTCAGTTCATGAGTGAACCAAGGAAAATACATCCAGTTGCAGCTAAGCATATCCTGAGATACTTACATGGCACAATTGGATATGGCTTAAGATATAATTCCAATGTATATCTTTAGTTGCAAGGATATTTTGATTCTGATTGGGAAGGGAGTGTAGCTGATTGGAAGAGCACCTCGGGTTGTTGCTTTAATTTGGGATCTGCTATGATTTCTTGGTGTAGTAGGAAGTAGTCTTTAGTGGTAATAAGCACCACAAAGGTAGAATATACTGTAGCTTGTGTGGCAGCTCGAGAAGCAGTGTGGCTTCAAAATCTCCTTGCAGGATTGTTTGGATATTCAAAGTTGTGTGAAGCTTTCTATCAATCTAGTGTTTCATGATAGAACAAAACATGTTGAGAGCGAATACCACTATATCAAATACATGGTATTGAGAAAAGCTATCTAGTTGAGATAAATTTGTATTGAAGAGCAGATGACCGATATTCTCACCAAGCCTCTCCCTATAGTGAAGTTTGTGTACTTCCAAGACAAGATTGGAGTTGTGGAGAATGAAGCCCTAGCTGAGAGGGAGACTCAACATCAATGATCTTCTATGATTTTCCTTATTGCATATTTCTTTGTGAGAGAAATTTTAGGTGTAAGCCCTTGTTAGTGCATCTCTCTCTGTGAGAGAAATTTGAGGTGTAAGCCCTTGTTAGTGCATATTTCTCTATGAGATAAATTTGAGGTGTAAGCCCTTGCTAAAACATCTTTCTCTATGAGGGAAATTTGAGGTGAAAGCCCTTGGTTCCACCCTCTAGGAGTATCCATGGTGGATTTCATGTTGAGAGACTTCATAACAACATCACATTGAGAGACTCCTTGACAACATCACATTAAGAGACTCCCTGATGATTTCTTTGTACTTGTGTTTATCCACACTCTAGGAGTAGCCATGATGGATGAAATTGAGATGATGACATCACGTCGAGTGACTCCGTGATGGTCACATGTGCACATGTTCTTTCCATACATGGGAGTAGCCATAATGGATGATATCACGTTGAGTGAATCTGTGATGTGTTCTCTTCTCACACATGGGTGTAGCCATTGTGAGTGTCATGTTTAGAGATTCCATGACCTTGTGTATCAGGAAGTATTCCTCCCTATCTAAGAGGGAGTGTTGATGTTACAATTTCGGGCCTCTACTTCTAGCCATGATTCTTCTAGCATAAATTAAATGTAGCCTCATCGGCTATTTAACTTAATTGGAGACATCTCTTGGTGAAGAAGAGATTCACTTAAGATAAGAAATAATATTTAAATATTATTGTTTATTGAGGTTGACTTCTTTAAAGTGGCCAGATTATTTAATTATTAATTAAGTCTGACCTTGCACCATGAAAGGGTGCATCCTCTCCACATAATTGTATATATATGAAATCTTTTTAATTTGTTTGATCATGAAGTTCATTTCAAGTAATTCACATTCATAGAAGACGTTCGCACTTAAGAAATAGATCATCATCTTGTCACAACAGATCTATTTCAAGGAGAAACATATTCATTTTTATCTAGGAGAGGTGCTATTACTCATTATATCAAATTTGACATTGTGTTGTACGTGAGTTTTAAGAAGATTTTTGCTCTTATTCCTTCAATATATAAGTGATATATTTGTTGGGTTTTTCTCCCTCGAGTAGGAGGGTTTTCCTAGGGTATCTTGTTGTTTTCATTGTCTTATGTGTTGCAATTTCTGCTTATTGAATTTCTGATCCTAAAACTAACAAATCAAAATCTTGAAAATTTTAATAAATAAAATTCATGTTCTAACCCTCAAACATTTACTTAGAAAAAAGATAGGGTGGAATCCATACACCACCTTGGGCATATGAGTCCCCCTAGGTGGGACCCATATGCCAACTTGGGCGTATGAGTCCTATTTGGCCCCTTTTTTCGAATTTTGAGTGGGAAATATGGGTTTTTAATTTAAATTTTGTGAATGTCAACATTTGGGATCTAATAAATGGTAAATTTGATGGAGTGCCTATATAATAAAGGTTTCAAATTTTATAATTATTTCAACTAAGCAACCTAAGAATCTTCAAGCATGAGAGTCTCACCTAGATCTAGAGCCTTCAAGAGATATTTTCAAGTATTCAAGAGCATTCAAGAGTTTATAAGACCATTCAATAGCTAATTATCAAGCAATTTGGAGAATCAATTCATGATTCAAGCATCATGTCAAGGTATACATGCATCTTGTGTGTTTGTGAGCTAACATGTTGATGTATAATTTGTGATTCAAGATCAAGCAATTAAAGCCCTATCAAGTGATGTGATCAATATCTACATCCATTGAAGCCAATTCATACAAATTATAGATCTACACTCCAAGGATACAACAAGGTTTGGTGAGTTGGTACATTCATTTGTTCATTCATCATTCCTTCATGTTATTTAAACTCATTTCAAATTTTAATTACTCAAATGGGGTCTGACTGAGGCAAGACACCATCCACTAACAAAAACAACATCTCTATCTCTGTCTCTGTCTCTGTCTCTGTCTCTATCTCTCTCTCTCTCTCTCTTGTGACGCATGTTTTTCCGATTTATGTGAGTGGGACTAAATTTACACCCTGGGCATATAAGTCCATGTACAACCATTTTACGAGATTTCAGAGGATTTTGATATGCCACAGTTTCTACCTAGAAACCCTAAACTGGGACTAAATCGCATAGTTTGGTGTATGAGTCCCAATGCACATGAAAAGCAATAAATTTTAGTATTTCGAGGCCTTTCTTAGTCACTTTTTATTATCTTTCTATTTAATATTATGATTTTAAGTTTCATTTCCTACGTCATATAGCTAGATTCGCATATTACTTTCATTTCTTCTTTCTAAGAATTTTCTTAGTGGTCAACTCCTCTTTAATCACATCTATGGAGACCTTGTAGAAATTTATTTTTCTAATTGGATCATTAGGTTGAAATCACTCCTACCATTTGAGACTCTTCCCTAGAACTCTTATAGGGTTGGCACTTGAATGGTTTTCACTGATACCTAAAGGGTCTATAAAGTCGCGGGATGACCTCACCAATAAATTCATGGAGAATTATGTTTATAACATTGAAAATGATGTCATGATTGCTACCTTATGCCACTTGAAGCAAGATGAAGGAGAGCCCTTTATTAATTTCTTCCAAAGATGGTGTAGTATGGTGATTTGATGTCCTATTAAGATTCCTAAAAAAGAAAAAGTTGACATGTTCATAGAAAACCTCAAGCCAAAGTTGAAACACCCTATACAAGTACATTGTTGTGCCCTATTTGCAGACTTAGTTGAGAAAGGCATGACACTCAAAAAATTCTTGATCACCCAAGGTGAACTTACATATGGAAACAAAAAAAAACACAACCAACCGACCTCTAATGACAAAAACAAATTTTGGTCCTATAACACGAATGTAACAAACGATGGAATCATAGATGAAAAATTTATGAATAGAACATGTACCACAATGAATCTCAAAGTACCCAACACAAATAATAACACATGGTATCTTTATAGCCAGGTAGCTAATTTGATCTAAAATAATCAAGAATGAGGACCCCCAAGATAACCAAGGCAATACACACATAAACAATACACTTGTTTACCAAAACCAATCAAATATTTCCTAAAGAAGCTAGTACAATCAAACGTCATACAACTCCTAGAGCCTAAAACATATGACCTAGGAAAATTCAAACCCTCTTGGTGAGATGAAAATTCATTTTATGGTTACTACCACATCAAAGGGCATAAGACCTTGTCATGTCATCAATCAAAGAACACGATTCAAGACCTAGTTGAAAATGATACCATAGAGGTCGAGGGATAACAAAAAACTTCCAATAAAGACCATTCAATTTTCAAGAATCCATTACAAGACCATGGAAAACCCTCTAGTTTGGGTCAAAAGATAGATAACCATGCCAATTACACAAATTCCTCTTTTGACCACACAATTATTAAACACCTCTGAGTTGTTAACGATCATGCTAACACAATCACCATTAAGAATAAACTTGAATGCATCACCACTATCCATAGGGCTAAAGTTGCCATATTTGGTCCTCCTCCAAAGCATCCACAATCTAAAGGACAATACAATCTTATTGACCAATTGGGGGTGATCCCACAATACTAGTGTACAATTTTTGTCCAAACTAGACATTGAAATGTTTTTTTCTAACTAAATCTTCAGTTTCAGGCACCTATAGCGACTAAACCATGAGGAACTTGATTATGATGTAAAATAGTGATTTGTGATATTTTTTCTAAAGATTATAAATATATTTTTTTCATTTTTTTTGGAATTAGATTGCACTTATTGTTCCATCTCTTTCGAAAACTATTTGTTTTCAGTAAACACCATTTTTATGGAGTGACGCTCACCATATAATGCATAATTTTTTTTTCATGAAGGATAAAATTCTTTCAAATTTAGATTTGGAACTATGATATCTAGTGCCTCCTATTGTTTTCATAGTGTTTTATTGAATATTTTTTCCTTAGTCAAGTTTTTAAGTCAAGCCAATTATAATTCAGATATAGGCGAACCGTATAATGTGTAACTATTTTTGTATGTATTGAAATTCATTTTTTTTTTGTTGGATAAACTACTTCAATATCTAGTGCACTCGTATTTTTAATTTTTTTATTATAATCTACTATTTTTCCACATGTGCAAAACAAAGAGGTTGATTTTTGGTGAAAAACCTATGTTTAATATAACTTAAAAGGAAAATACATAATAAAACCAAAACATAATAAAATTATATTTGTTGGATAGCTCATTCCAAGGACTACCATTATCCAGTTAGGTTTGTGAAGTCTCCTCCATTTTCATCCTCGACTCGAGCTTCGAAGGGAAAAATTATAGATTTTTTTTTTTGCTAGAGAGGGAGAATGGGGCAAAAGGGGAGTTTGAACAAACCCCTAGGGGTTCACTCGAACCCTAGTTCAAGCGATCTCCTTTTACACAAGCATTTTTTTCTTATTTTATCAAGAAATGTGGGACCCGACATTAAATGGGTTTGCTCAAAGGGGGGTTCTATATAACCCCATTTGGGTTTGCTCGAACCAAAAGTTCGTTTCAACCCCCAGAAACCATTTTTTTTTTGCATAGGATCATTTTTTGAAACGTTTCCTTCCTCACTAGAATTGTAAACCACTTTTGTGAGTTTACCCTTGGGCAAGACACTTGCACAAATTTCCATTCTTGAGCTTCTACGCATATCACATGAACACAAAGCTATCCTCAACAATGCTCTAAATGAAACCTCTATCCCTACTGACCTTGATGTCAACCAATTTGAAGCCATGGTTGGATATTTGACCAACTCCCATCATGTTTCCTTTTATGACAAAGATTACTCTACATCCAAGTCAAACCATAATGACCCATTACACCTTGAGGTCTTCATCAATAAACACAAGGTCAAGCGAGTCCTGGTAGATGATGAAGCTAGATTGAACATTTTCACTTTAAAACTGGTGAAGGTATTGGGCCCCTTTGAAGAATGTGTGGATAAAACTAATAGTATTATAACCAAAGCCTATGATGATGAAGAACTTTCTTTCAAAGGCGTTATCACACTACCTATCAAGGTTGGACCGACAGTATTAGACACTACATTCCAAGTCCTAGATCTTGAACTACCATACAACATGCTCCTTGACCGACCATGGATCCATTCCATGAAATCCACATGCCATAAATGCCTCAAATTTCCTCATGAAGGCACTGAAATTACAATCACAGGCTATCCCAACCCCTTTCAATATTGTAGGAATCTAAAAAGGACTACTCAACTCCAAGTGCCTATCAACCAAGAAGCTTTGTCATCTTGCTACATTGATCCATATTCATTGAACAAGTCAGATCCACTTAATTTACCCCTCCATCAAACTGAAAGGTCCAATTTCATGGTATGGGATGTGGAGAATACCATATGGATACTGACAAAAGATAATGCTAATGCCATTGAGAAGGTTTAAAATTCTAATAATGATGTCAAGATAGCTATAGAAGGAATGAAAAAATATGGTTGTGCTTGGATTGAAACCTTTTGGGACCCTTGTTGGAAACTTGCAACCATTTTAAAACAATTTCCACATAACCCATAAGAGAAATTTATGCAACTAAGTATTCAGAATCCACATGCAACATAAAAGAGAACATACCCATGAAAATATGACACAAGATATACCCTGGGAAAACCCTCAAGAGGGAAAAAATATAGCCTCCAAAAGAATCCATCTCTCATGTATTATTCAACAATAAAGATTACAATACATCTTCAGAGTCTCCATAAACACCATTGAAGCAACAAGTCCTCTCCACGCAATCTATATGAGCAAGCATGCAACCACACATCCTATGTCATGCTTCAAACCCTCACAAATGTTAACCAGAGTTAACATGCAAAATTACATCTCACAATAACTACCTTTGTGGTTTCTTTTATAGAAGCAAGGTCCCACAAAACCATGTGACTAAAACTATGAAACTACAAAACCATTTCCCCTTATTTAATGTTAGGTACTTTATTTATTTATTTTTCCCAATATTAAATAATTACATTTTTACAACTTAACTTATGTCCCAATGTTATATGCAAAATAAATTGGCCCAAAGAATAGTTACATTAAATATATTATGCAAGGTGTAAAACACATCTTTTTCCTAACAACCCTGATGATACATCAACCTTTGACATATTTTCTTCCACTCAAACTTTTCATATCCATGGCAACCCCTTGTTTGACCAGGATATCTATGATAATCTACTCTTTGATCATGACCCTACTAAGGATATACAATCATCATCCTTCCATCCCACCTACCCTAGGTTATGATATGTATCTTCTACTATCACCTCTACCAAGTCACCTTGCCAGGTCATTAAGGGTTTGCAATCTTCCTTTGATATTAGCAATACCGAGAAGGATAGTCCCAAAGAGACCATTAATAGAATCACCACTCACATTCGTCCACTAAACATTCATGTCACTTCACCTATTTCATCCATCTCACTCATGTCCACTTGCATTCTAGACATGGATAAAAAATTCATAGCTTAATAAAAGAATAAAGGAAAAAGCTCCAATGAACAAGCTATCTTTAAAAGGAGATTAAGAATCAAAAGACATAATGAAAATAAAAGAAGATCAAGACAAGTGCCTTAGAAAAAATAGAAAGATATTGGATAAATAAAAAACAAAATAAGATCAAGACAAGTGTTAGAGTAATTGGGTATTTACTTTATTAATTAAACAATATTTGTTTAATTACATAAAGTTCCCTTTTACCTCTTTTCACTTAAGCTAACATTAGGTGCATAATAATTAATTACTTTATTAATTATTATAGTGCAAAGCCTAGGGTTTTCCTTTTTAGGGTTTTCATCTATATGTAGTTGAAAACTATCTTTTGTATCATTATTCATTTTACATTTTAGGTGAATACATGGCTCCACATTCTTGAGCATTTTTGTTGTTGCTTCTCTTTGCTTCTCCTTGTAACAGGTTATTTGCTTGCAAAGATCTTTGGGCTTCTATGGTGTTGTATCTTCTCAACTCCAACAACAAGTCCCCTAACAAAAATAAATATCTATCAGATAAAACAAAAATAAATATCTATCAAATAAATAAAAAATAAAAGTCAAAATTGAAAGCAAGAAAAAGTTGATCTCCAAGTATGCCACTCCATCAAAATCCAGTGGGGGCATCTATCAAGGCAAAAATTCGAACAAAGGGCTTTTTTATCCAATGTCTCTATCCATATCACTCTCACTATTACCATATAATCCATTCCATCTATCCATATTCATATATCTATCATGTCACTCCATTGGTGATGTCTTTCGATGGACCTTTGACAATGATCCATTCATGTGCTCTATATTATTGGTCAAGTAAGCTCCTTTTCGTCTGAAGCTTGATGGACCACGTAATGTGCACATTAGGAATCCTAACCTAGCCTTTTTCCTCTACCACATTTATCGTCTTTCATATTTACCACTTGTACTTGTCATCTAGATTGTGTCCTTTCATCTAGCATGATCATCCAAATAGGATCAAGGCATCATCAATGTAGTCTATGGATCTAGCATTTAACAATTCTATACCTAGATTCAAAGAGCAAGGAAAAGTCATGAAAAGTTTTTAAACAAAGAGAAAAAGTCCTGAAAAAATACAAAAAAAAAAAAATGTCCGAAAAAATACAAAAAATGAGAAAAAGTCTTAAAAAAATTTAAAGAAAATGTTACCTTGATGAAAACCTGGGAAACAAGCATCTTGGTGATATAAAAACAATTAAAAAAAATATTAAAGAGAAATGTTTTGTCCAATAGTGAAAACCACGTCAATGGCACTTTGGATAAGTACCATGTTGAAAACTTGGCAAACAGGCGCCATGTATAGTCAATATTTGCTTTGTCATCTCCTATCACTCTATCTGACCTTCCACCCAAATTCATATTAATCCCTTTACCTTCCATCATCTCCCATTTCACGTCCATCATTAGGCCTTGTCATCTCTATCATAACTTCAAAGTGGTTGATGTATTTTTCCCTTTCCTCCTTAATCTTTTGTCCATAAATCCCTATCCCATCCCATCCCTCTTGGTTCATCTTATACCTCATTGGGGGAAATTTCTAACCTTGGGGTTCATTGGATTCTACACTTTTCATTGGATATCAAAAAAATCAAATATTCACAAAAAAGATTAAAAAAAAAATCATAAAACTTCAAAAATCTAAAAAAATCATACAACTTCAAAAATCTAAAAAAATCTAAAACATTTGAAAATGACAAAAAAAATTAAAACATTTAGAAAAGACAAAAAATCATACAACTTGAAAAATTCAAAAGAAATCATGAAATTGAAAAAAAAAAAAACATTCCAGAAAGAAAAATTTATAAAACTTCAAAAATCTAAAAAAACTCAAAACAAGTGAAAACCCAGAAACATTCAAATAACTTTCAAAAATAAATCTTGAAAACAGAGTCAAAATCAGTCATGTTGGTCTTTGTCATTGTTAAAATATGTTTCCTTTGTGAGTGGACGTAGGCAAGGTCATCCGTTGATATGCCCCTAAAGAATTAGTTTGGTCCTTTAGGTGTTGTCAAATAAAATCATGATTCAGTCCTTTGTCATTGAAACAAAGCCAAGGGTCATGTCAAACTATGAGGTCTCTGAGCCTTGCTACA
The DNA here is from genome assembly GCA_007115665.2 of Sequoiadendron giganteum. Taxonomy (NCBI): domain Eukaryota; kingdom Viridiplantae; phylum Streptophyta; class Pinopsida; order Cupressales; family Cupressaceae; genus Sequoiadendron; species Sequoiadendron giganteum. The sequence continues at coordinate 207,077,140 of CM021108.1, read as the reverse complement.
TAGGCAAGGCCATCTATTGATGAGCCCCCAGGGCCCCCTAGGTCAGTATTTTAGGGTTCGTCAGGTCAGTCAAAATAAATGGGACACTGTTAACTCAGACGAGGCATCATCATTTGGACTTCAAACACAAATCCTGAATCAACAAGACAAGCAAGCCACAAAGTCTCCAAGTCAAATTAGTCATTTATCAAATCAATCAAACCAATCAAATTGATCAAAACTAATGGTCTTATACATGATGTGTCCTTCCTAAAACCAAACCTTGTCACTATCACACTTTTTCATTTTTCTTATACAGGTAGTTGCATGATCGAAACCAAAATTGATGTCTTATACAACATGTTTCTTCTCCTGAAACCAAGCCTTGTCAAAACAATCCACTAGTCACACACTTCATCCCTTAACACATTGGTGTATATGAATGTTGACGTTGTTGGTATATTTTTTCTTATCTTTTAGATTTTATTTGGTCATGTTACTAGCCACCTCGAGGATTTAGAGGAGAAATGATGTCTTATGACTCATCTTTTATTTGATTGTTGTCTATGTTTTTTCTTGATAAAAAGACTAGGGAAACTTTTCCCTAAGTATGAGTTAGGACATTCCTTGTATGTGACTATCTTTTTAATAGATGGATGACCTTGCACACCTTGGTCTATGTCATACTATGTTGTTTGTTGTCTATTGTCATATTTTACAACTCTATGATGATAAATCACTTTGTAAAGCACAAGAGGCTTCCTCACCTTCATTTCCTTCATATCTCTTTCTTTTCATCTAACATTTCTTCCATTATCCATTTCCTTCATCATTGCATTTTCCCTTCATCTTCCACTCCTCCCATCCATTTCAAGAGCACACTTGTATTCATTGAACCTACATGTTGTCATGTATAGATTTAATTTGATGTATTAAATGCATTAATTAATCATTATGTCCTTATTTAAATTGAAGTTAAATGATTATTTTAATGAAAGTTATATTGAAATTCAAATTCAAATGAAATTTAAATTTAAATGCAATTATTATGATTTTAAATGCATTTATATTTAATTTCGGGGTTTGTCATTGCTAATGTAAAATCGAGCGCAAGTGAATGTAGGAACAAGTGAATGTGATTGAAGGCGAGAACAACGATCAGGTAGAGTTTTTAGCCAATTGAATTTTATGAGCTGATGGAATCTCACACACTCACAAAGATAATATTTTAATGTATTTTGCGTTTATCACGTTTGGAAGTTTTAAATCAAGTTTTAATGTAATTTCTCAAAAATTGTGAAAAATGCATGTGATTTAAAAGATGATTTGGTTAAAATTGATGAAATTGATTTAAATTAAATGATTGGATTGCTTGTTTAAATATTTTATCATTATTTAAAAATAATGTGTTTGTATTTTGAAACTTAAATGAAATAGAGTTTATTTAAAAATTTAATAAAATATAATAAATAAATGGTGTTTTAAAGTTATTTGGTTTAATTTGAAAATTATGAAATAGGAAAAGATATAGAATTAGAAATTAAACAATACTTCAAATATTTAAAATGGAGAAATTGAAAAAAAATTAGAAAACAATTTCACGTGCAAAAATTGGAATTTGCATTCAACAAAAAAAGAAAGAACTTTAGTTAACAAGCTGAAGAAAAATATCTTCAATTAATCTAGAAGCAATCTGAAATTGGAGACTTTGACTTTGAATTCTAAACTGGAGATCAATGAATATATTGTGGATCTTATTTGTATTGATAAGAAAAGGAATGCATGAAAGAAGAATCATATAGAGAGAGGAATTCGAAATTGGGGACACACAGAGAAAAAATAATTTTAATGTTCTAGAGCAAAAACCAAAATTACCAGAGTAAGATCTGAGAGGGAGAATTAATTGTTATGTGTGGAAAATTTGTTGGATCTTACCCCACATGCGCAAGAAGAAAGAGTGATTCTTTGTTTGTTCAGTGGTAATCAATCATCACCCCCCCTTACACAGCTCAAGGGAGAAGTCTTCAGGGAGATTTTGGAGAGGTGCGGCCTGTTTGGAAGGAACACACAATCTTCACATTCCCCTACACCCCACACACCTACAGGGAGGATACACCATGTATTTGGAAAAGTAGGGAGGTGCACAAAGTTTCCACGCAGCAAGGGAAGAATTCCCTAAATCACGCGGCCAAGGGACATGGTTCCCTTTAGCCACACGCAGGTTTGGAAGAAAGTGTAGAAGGGAGGGAGCAGGTAGATCTCTAGGAAAGGACGCAACCTGATCCTCCTTTCACATTGAAAATAGCAGTAGAAGTGAAGGTGCGCATAAGGCAAGGATCTCCACTCACATCCCTTGCAACCACTAAGACTCTCCACACATGCGCCCAAGTAGCAAGGAGACAACAAACAAAAACAAAACCTAGTTGGAAAGAAGATAGATCACAGAGATTGAATAATGAAAAAATATAGAGGAGGCTCACAAACAAAAATCATTTACAAATAAGAGAGTTTAATATGTAGGATCTTGCATAATTGAACAAATCGGGAATAGATTTAAAATATAAATGTAATGTTATAATTGTGTGAATTTTGGAAATTATTAAAAGAAACTTCTGTTGATTCAAAATTCTGTATGAATAGTAAAATTTGATTATTCTGATTGAAATCATGAAATAAACAGTTGATTAAATTTTAGGAAGAATTTCAAAACCAGAAAACAACTTTTAAATTTAGATTCAAAAATGATCTTAAACAGAAAATTTATTATTTTTGTTGACAGAAAATTGTAGTTGAAATTGGTTTGACAAGAATTCAGACAGAAAATATTTGATAGAATAACTTCTATAATTCAACATTATTTTCAAATAGAGGTATTTGAACATTGAATTATCACCATTGAAACCCAAAAATAGTCAAAACAAAAATAAAAATGAGCTATTAAAATTTGGTTGAAAGATTAGTTATTTATTTTCTGAAAATAGGTAAAACAAAATATAAACTATTTAAATTTAAATACGATTTACTTAGAAGGAAAAACGAACTTGAACATCATTAAATAGATGAGCAAAAGAAAAAAATAACGTGTGCTCTTTTATGACTATTTTTATATGTATTTAATTTGCATACTGGAGATACACCTTCTTTATTTTTGATTAATTAATTATTCGATTTTTAATGTGAATTTAATATCTATTGTTAAAAATGATGAAAGATAAATATTTTAAACTGTTTTTGATTGAATCATGAATTTTGATAAATTGTTTGTGAAAGATTGTATTTGACTGATTGGAACCATGCATGCTTGATAAATGACCATGCATGTTATGTTTTTGAGAAAGTTACCTTTCGGGACGGGTGCCGAATATGCATTATTGGAGAGTGTAGTTTTGCTTTTCCAAAACTTCTTTATTTGTCATGCATGACATTTTACTTGGCCAAGTAACTTAAGGACCATTGAAATAGATGGATTTATTGAACTCTCTACCATATCCTAGTATTGTACTTGCTTATTTCTTAAATGATTTAGAAAAATGAAAATTCTTGTGGTATTACTAATTATACTAGGCATGCACCAGATTTCATCTTGCTTGTAGATTTCTTTTTGCTAAGCGATTCATGCAGGGTCGGGTATTTCTTGAATGACTAAGGAATTCTAGGGAAACATAAGCTTCGAGGTTGGGCGGAAAAAGCGCCTAATCCTTGTTCTCATCTTCTTTATGAAGATTAGCTATTGGATTGAAGATCAACGAATGACATCTTCTTTTATGCTTTATGTATTCTTTATTTGGTAATGAAGAGCTTAAGGCGACTAAATGCCTAAGTCTCGATTTGTAACTGATATTATTTTCATCTATTGTATTTAGAATCAAAATTATGTAATATGACACATGTATCTATTTTGATACTGGAAATGTATATGAATTTATCTTATCGACTTTTATGTCGTTGTTTTGGAATCGACTAGTTTCCTGATGTCTAATGAATGAGTTGTCAACTTTATTTTGACTATAAATTATTTTATTTAAAGTATTTTTCAAAGTTTGAATTTAATATTTTCGAACTTTACATTTGGTATCAGAGTAACAAGGTTCTTTACTACAACCTATGAGCTAATTACGCAATAATGCATAAACCTTATCAGAAGATAAAGGTTGAAAAGTTCTTGTGCCAGAATGACAAGAGAAAGAACTTAAGGAAGTGAAAAGGAAGATGTAAGTCTTAGTAACTTGGGTCAATTGGGGCTAGTTAAAGATTCGCCCCTGGAATCAGATTTCCTAAAACCATCAACTTATGATAAATCCTAGAATTGTGGAAGATTATGTAATCAAGTTATGTAGGAAGAATAACATGTACATACATGGCTCTAAGAGAAAGAGAATGAGTAGGAATGAGATAAATTGAATTGTAGCGACCTACAATTGTAAGAGAGTCAAAAACTCTTGGATTAGTGTAAACATTATGAATCTATGTACACAAGTCAGAATATATTAGATTGTTCAAGAAGGATATGAATGAATGAGGTATCCTCAAGGGTTGGGGAACTCATGACTTAAACTTTTGTGTTAAGAGAAAGACCTTGTTAGAAGAGTTAGTACAGATGAATTGAGAAAAGACTAGAATGGTCAAAAGAAACAATCAATGATATGAGCAAGGTTCGTCCAACCGAAATCAATGAGGTTATTGAAGTTCTTGGAATCAAACAACTTATGAATAATGGTCCCAAAAGGGAAAATGGAATGCAATATAGCTTTATTTGTGAGGACCCCAGAAGTTGCAAGGAAAGTAACACTGTGAGTTAAGAAGTACATCAACAAAAGAGGTTAGTAAGTATGGATATTCCTTCATTAAAAATATATTAGAAAGAAGATGGCAATGAAAGGTTAACAATAAGGAACGTCAAACCTTTTCCAAGAAAGCAAGTAGATTACTAAAAGTTTCAATGTAAGAAGAATGAAAGTTGTGGAAACACTAAAAGGGGGGGGGTGGGGAAGGAAGAGAGCGGATTGACTCAAGCTGAGTACCCCACCCAACGAAACTAGGTTATGACTTCTTTGTAAGTCATAAAGATAATTAAGTCATACATTTTATGACCACAAGGGGAAATGGACCAATGGAAAGGCTAAGAATTAGGACCTTTTTACCCTATGATTATCTGATCTAAAGATCAAAGTATATTATTATCAATGCCTTAGAAAAGAATAGGCAGATAATTGGATCATGATAAGGAAGATCATTGTCTACGGATTAACAAGGAAAGATCTTAGAGACTCGTGATTGAAAGAAAGTTTCTATGTACTTCTATATAATTTATATAGAGAATTTAAATAACGATGTTATTTTGATATGAAAAATATCCATGTCGTGAAACGACTTGACATTGAAGCTTACTATGCTAAGAAACCTTTTGGACGAGAAAAAGGTTGGCTATTTAAGCCATTGAGATGAAGTGAAAAAATAAAGTAAGATGTGATGTTAGGTGAACCACACCAAAATCTCTTTTGAGAATGATTAAATCACTTAATCACTACCTTAATTTTAATGGAACCTTGGGTTAAAGATAACCTATGTGGGACAAGAAGTTTATTCAATAAAGAGAAATATCTAGTGATGAGACTAAAACCTATTAAGTTTGATTATGTACTGGATTATTCTTTAAATACCTATAAGTAGGAATTAAACTTGAATGATTTGGACATTGGGTCTTGACTATAGCCATATAAAGTGGAGAAATCTATAAACAATCAGACTAGTCAACAATTAAGGATTCCATCCTAAGAATTGGAAAGGAATATTGGGTTTAAGATTCGCCATGCGATTGAGTATTATTGGAGTTAATGAAACCTTACAAGGATAGAAGCATAGGAGGGATGCCTAGTAAGTTAAAGGAAGTCGTATTATTGACAAGAATTTATTTTAAGTAGATCTTATATTAAAAGAGAAACACTTTCAAAATGAAGCATCTATTGTCATGACAAAACATCATAGAATTTTCACTTAGCAAGAAATGTTGAAAATCTTACGGAGAGGAACATCAGAATTGTTACTTGTTCTTAAATAGATATATTGAAGTTGAGAATCTCCTATAGTTAAGAAATTCATGAAGTTGAATGCTTATGCTTGATGATTAGGTATGCAATTAATTTGGTTACTATCTATAGATCAACCTGATTGAGCGAGGATTAATACTCAAAAATTAGTACCAGACTAAATCAGGAAATTAGGCTGTGTTAAAGGATGAATTGCATGTTTGAAAATAATCCATGGACAAAATAAAATCCAAGGTATAAATGTTTGGAAATAAATGGGAATTACCTCTGTAAAACCTATAACTATTTACAGGAAGAATAATAGTGGCGAAAGATCAAAATAGGTTATCACTTAGTCAAAGGATAGACTATTGTTAGATATAAAAGAACCTATGTATCCAAAATCTGGATGAATCGAGAATGGAACGAGGAAAATAATGTCAAAGTTAGAACATCGGATTGACAAAGGGAATTTTCAGATAAGGATTCACTATCATCCAGAAGAAGACAGAATAAGAAGCTGTACAGAATGTAGCAAGGTAATATCTCGTATGCCAGGAAAAGAAGACCAGAAGACATCATTGGTAGGACATGTAACTCTCTTGAGATTCTAGAAGGAAAATGGTTGAACACAAGAAAAATTGATCTATCTTTGATTAGTAGGATTAACATAATGTTCTAGTGGATAGACTCACTAGGAAACATACAATTTTTGGAAACTTGACTTATAGGATTATGGTCCTAATTAATATATTGTGGGAAGTAGTTGCTTAGTAAACCTGGAAGGTTATTTCAGTTTAGCAAATGATGATAGGGTTGTGTAAATCAAAATCATACCATGAGACATTCATTAGAAGAAATTTGTTTAATATTATTTGTCAAATAAGCAATGGTGGACTAAATCATGAATGAATTGTAAACTCTAAAATTGACATTTGGACTATTATATGGAAAGAAGGGAAACTCTATTAAAGCTGAAAAGGCTTGGATATAATCATAGACTTGATAAAATGTTAAAAAGAAAATAATAGATAGAAGTGACCGATTAAACTTAATTGATAATGAATCTTAAGTGTGGAGCAATACTAAAATTGATAAGTGTCTAGGAGCAAGGATATGCTCGAGATAGACAAGTAACTAAGGTAAAGTACTTTATGGTAAGGATAATGAATGTTAAGTGGCGGATGGACTCAGGTTATGAGTTGTATAATAGTGTAATTAAAAGGAAAGGATTGGACCCACGATGTAGTGTACAATACATCGACATTCCTCTTCCATTTGGGTTATACTAAGGATAAATTTACGGATCAATGAAGTTTGATCACTAACTATAGTTATTATTATATATAGGATATAATTATGGAATAAAGCTCTTGGGAGAGTATGTGTGAAGCATATGAAATTTCCCTATGTGATAGTAAGGGCACTTGAAGCAAAGTCTAGAAAGGAAAAGATTACTATATAGGATAAATTTTTTGTAAATCTTATTTATTTTGGGAAATCATCAAAGTTGGCTTCGAGATTGGCAGGACCCTTTGATGTACTGGAAGTCATTAATCCTGTTGCTGATAGACTAGCGTTAACATAAATAGTACTGAGTACAAGTTCCGGTGGGACCAGTATACTAAGGATAGTGCTACATGAGAGGATTCTAACACGATAGACCATCATTTTCCTCATTTTCTTTCATAGATTAGCATTCTTTTGTGCGGAGATACTTGATACTTTGGGTTTTGATTCACATGTTGTGAACTTTGATAGCATGGATGCTACTGTTATTGTTTATTCTTATGTTTGAGAACTATGATGTTAGTTAATATTTCATTATGATTGAGATACTATGCTTTACCTATTGAGATACTATGTTTACTGATTGAGATAGTATGTTTTATTGATGATGATGTTATGCTTATTGAATGACTAATAAGACATTGAGACGATGTCTCTTCCAAGAGGGGAAGGATGTCACATATAGATTTCATTTGATTTATTAAATGCAGTAATTAATCATTATTTATTTATTTAAATTGAAGTTAAATGATTATTTTAATGAAAGTTGGGTGATCCTGCAATACTGGTTTACAATTTTTGGGCAAACTAGACACCAAACTATTTTTTTTAAAGTAAATCTTCACTTTCGAGCTCCTATAGCAGCTAAACCGCGAGGAATTTGAAGATGATGCAAACTAGTGATTTGTGAAATTTTGTCTATAGATTCTAAATATATTTTTTTCAAAATCTTTGGAATCAAATTTCACTTCTTTTTTCGTCTCCTTCAAAAACTAGCTTTTTTTAAGAAAAAACATTTTTAAGGAGTGACGCTCACTGTATACAACATAACATTTTTCGTATGAAGGATAAATTCTATTTTTTTCAAATTTAGATTTTTAACTATGATATCTAGCACTTTAATTTGGTTTCATAGTGTTTTATTAAATATTTTTTCCTTAATCAAGTTTCAAAGTCAAACCAATTACAATTGAAACATAGGCGAACTGTATACAACATAAATTTTTCTGCATCTATCTGAAATTAATTTTTTCTTTTTTTAATGGATCAAGGACATCAATACCCAGCCTAAAAATATTTTTTAAAATTTTATTTTGATAATATGCTATTTTTCCACATGTGTAGAACAAAGAGCTTGATTTTCAGTGAAAAACCTATGTTTAATAAAACTAAGAAAACACATACATAATAAAACCAGAACATATTAAAATTATATTCATTGGATAGCTCATTCTGAGGAATACCATGATCATTTCAAATAAATTTTAAATGAATTCATTTGATCCCCCAAAAATTAAATCAAAAGCACGATTTTTTATCAACATTTTGATAGGTGTAAAGGAGACTCTGTTGTAGGTATGGTTTAAAACTAGCGGGGTTCTATCCAAGGGGGTTTGGTGTAAGGTGGTTTGATCAAACCCTATTCAATTGAAATCCTTAAAATGGAACTTTTAAAGGTTTAAATCATTATATTTTCTAAAAATATGTGATTTCAACAAAAATCAGAATCTCCCAGGAATTGTAAACCAACTTTGTGGGATCACCCAGTTAGATTGAAATTCAAATTGAAATGAAATCAAAATGAAATTTAAATTTAAATGCAATTATTATGATTTTAAATGCATTTATATTTAATTTCAGGGTTTGTCAATGCTAATGTAAAATTGAGTGCAAGTGAATGCAGGAACAGGTGAACGTGATTGAAGGTGAGAACAACGACCAGGTAGAGTTGTTTAGCCGATTGACGTTTATGAGTTGATGGAATCTCACACACTCACATACATAATATTTTAATGTATTTTGCATTTACCGTGTTTGCAAGTTTTAAATCAAGTTTTAATGTAATTTCTCAAAAATTGTGAAAAATGCATGTGATTTAAAAGATGATTTGGTTAAAATTGATGAAATTGATTTAAATTAAATGATTGGATTGCTTGTTTAACTATTTTATCATTATTTAAAAAAAAATGTTTGTATTTTGAAACTTAAATGAAATAGAGTTTATTTCGAAATTTAATAAAATATAATAAATAAATGGTGTTTTAAAGTTATTTGGTTTAATTTGAAAATTATGAAATAGGAAAAGATTTAGAATAGAAATTAAACAATACTTGAAATAGTTAAAATGGAGAAATTGAAAAAAAATTAGAAAACAATTTCACGTGCAAAAATTGGAATTTGCATTCAAAAAGAAAAAGAAAGAACTTCAGTTAACAAGCTGAAGAAAAATATCTTCAATTAATCTAGAAGCAATCTAAAATTGGAGACTTTGAGTTTGAATTCTGAACTAGAGATCAATGAATGTATTGTGGATCTCATTTGTATTGATAACAAAATAAATGCATGAAAGAAGAATCATATAGAGAGAGGAATTCGAAATTGGGGACACAGAGAAAAATTCATTTTAATGTTATAGAGCAAAAACCAAAATTAGCAGAGTAAGATCTGAGAGGGAGAATTTATTGTTATGTGTGGAAATTTTTTTGGATCTTACCCCACATGCGCAGGAAGAATGAGTGATTCTCTGTTTGTTTAGTGGTAATCAATCATCACCCCCCGTACACAACTCAAGGGAGAAGTCTTCAGGGAGATTTTGGAGAGGTGCGGCCTGTTTGGAAGGCACACACAACCTTCACATTTCCCTACACCCCACACACATGTAGGGAGGATACACCATGTATCTGGAAAATCAGGGAGGTGCGTAAAGTTTCCACGTAGCAAGGGAAGAATTCCCTAAATCACGCGGCCAAGGGACTAGGTTCCCTTCACCCACACGCAGGTTTGGAAGAAAGCGTAGCAGGGAGGCAGCAAGTAGATCTCTGGGAAAGTACACGACCTGATCCTCGTTTCACCTTGGCAGCAGCAACAAGAGTGAAGGTGCGCATAAGGCAAGGATCTCCACTCACATCCCTTGCAGCCACTAAGACTATCCACACATGCGCCCAGGTAGCAAGGAGACACCAACTAAAAAATAAAACCCAGTTGGGAAAAAGATAGATCATAGAGATTAAATAATCAAAAGATACAGAGGAGGCTCACAAATGAAAATTATTTCTAGATCGGAGATTTTAACAAGTAGGATCTTGCATAATTGAACAAATCAGGAATAGATTTAAAATATAAATGTAATGTTATAATTGTTTGAATTTTGGAAATTATTAAAAGAAATTTCCGTTGATTCAAAATTCTGTATGAATAGTAAAATTTGATTATTCTGATTGAAATCATGAAATAAAAAGTTGAATAAATTTTAGGAAGAATTTCAAAACCAGAAAACACTTTTAAATTTATATTCAAAAATGATCTTAAAGAGAAAATTTATTATTTTTGTCAACAGAAAATTGTAGTTGAAATTGGTTTGACAAGAATTTAGACAGAAAATATTTGATAGAATAACTTCTATAATTCAACATTATTTTGAAACAGAGGTATTTGAACATTGAATTTTCACCATTGAAACCCAAAATAGTCAAAACAGAAATAAAAATGAGCTATTAAAATCTGGTTGAAAGATTAGTTATTTATTTTCTGAAAATATGTAAAATAGAAAATAAACCATTTAAATTTAAATATGATTTACTTAGAAGCAAAAATGAACTTGAACAGCATTAAATAGATGAGCAAAGGAAAAAAAGAATGTGTGCTCTTTTATGACTATTTTTATATGTATTTAATTTGCATACTGGAGAGACACCTTATTTATTTTTTATTAATTAATTATTCGATTTTTAAATGTGAATTTAATATCTATGGTTAAAAATGATGAAAGATCAATATTTTAAACTGTATTTTATTGAATCATGACTTTCAAAATTTTTTTGTGAAAGATTGTATTTGACTGATTGGAACCATGCATGCTTGATAAATGATTGTGCATGTTATGTTTTGGGGAAAGTTACCTTCTGGGACAGGTGTCGAATATGGGTTATTAGAGAGTGTAGTTTTGCTTTTCCAAAACTTTTTTATTTGTCATGTATGAAATTTTACTTGGCCAAGTAACTTAAGGACCATTGAAATAGATGGATTTATTGAACTCTCTACCATATCCTAGTATCAAACTTGCTTATTTCTTAAATGATTTAGAAAAATGAAAATTCTTGTGGTATTACTAGTTATACTAGGCACGCACCAAATTCCATTTTGCTTGTAGACTACTTTTTGCTAAGCGATTCATGCAAGGTCGGGTATTTCTTGAAAGACTAAGGAATTTTGGGGAAGCGTAAGCTTCGAGTTTGGGCAGAAAAAGTGCCTGATCCTTGTTCTTGTCTTCTTTATGAAGATTAGCTATTGGATTGAAGATCAACGGATGACATCTTCTTTTATGCTTTATGTATTCTTTATTATGTAATGAAGAGCTTAAGGTGACTGAATGTCTAAGTCTCAATTTGTAATTGATATTATTATCATCTACTAAGTTATTTAGAATCGAAATTATGTAATATGACACATCTATCTATTTTGATACTGGAATTGTATATGAATTTATCTTATCGACTTTTATGTCATTGTTTCGGAATCGACTAGTTTCCTGATGTCTAATGAATGAGTTGTCAACTTTATTTTGAATATAAATGATTTTATTTAAAGTATTTGTCGAATTTTGAATTTAAGATTTTTGAGCTTTACACATGTCCTCTCGAGGGGGCATACCACTACCTCTCATCATCATTTTCATCATTCTTCCTTACACTGGGGCATATCTTTTTCTTTCAAACAATGCAACAAGCTGCATTATCTCAAAGAGGGGCAAAATATAGACACTTAAAAATTTTCCTCACAATTGGGTATGTGTAGGATCATGATGGGCCAAAAAGTGGCGATATGTAAGTGATATGATGGCCCATGTGGCTAACGACTTTTTTTTACCCAAAATTGATGAAACAAAAAGGGTTTTTAAAAGATATTCTTAGCTTCTCATCAATATAACTTATGCTTTAATTTTAATTTAATAAATAATTATTATTCATTTTCTATTTGAATTATGACTAAAGTCCTGATTGATAGGCTGATTGAAAAACATCTATAGATTTCAAAGGGTGTCACATTTTTTGAATATGAAACATGCATCACATTCTATGCTTCACATACTATAGGATTAAAAAAAAAAAATGAATTTCATGAATTTTTTACCATGTTAAGGTGGTCATACGTACGAGTTTTTATATTTCATAAAAGTTGTAACAAGAAAATAATAATTAATTATTTAGTTGGAAAAAAATTACAAAAAAATATGCATCACATTGGGACATAATTCTTCTACTTATATCTAAAATCTTATAAAAAAATATTATCATTTTATTGTGGTTAGGGTGGTCAGACAGCCACCTACTTGTTATTTTTTCCTGAAATTTAAGTACTACAATATTGAAATTTCAAATTTTCACCAAATAGATTTTAAAAAAATAAAAATAAACCTAGTGGTTTAGAAACTACATTCAATTTGCAACAGTTTCTATTCTTACATATTTTTGAAATAATATAGTTAACTTATTCAAATTTTTACGTCAAGTTGCCAAACTCTGATTTTTCTAAATTATATTGCCACTTAAGGGCCTGTTTTTCCCATGATGATCCTACACATGCTCAATTGTCCTATTTTTCATCTATTAATTAAATGGATATTATTATTGTTTTAATTAATTCATTTAAATACTCTCTTCTATTCATTCATCATTTGATTTATAAGCATTTATCCATATTATAAGAATTTATTCATTCATAAGCATTTATCCATCCACATAGTCGATCATTTATCCATTTCATATTACTCCATTTGTATTAATCATTAAAATATCCATGCATATTAAATAATTTAAATATACAAATCCATATTCATTAAATCATTTAAATTCAAAAATCCACTTTAAATATAACTCCTAGACCCACATCATATCATAAAGTCACTTGTTTATCTCTCTCATTTTCATCAATTTCATTTGATTAAGCAATATGGGATAGTTATGATAATCTCCATTTCACTCTTTTATCTCACATCTCTTGTGTAACTTCAATCCACTGTGTGAGGACATCTATATAAGCCCTCTCTTCTCACCAAAAAAAACATTATTAATTTTGATCATACAATCCCTTCCTCCATTCACCATAGCCTCTTGTTGCACTTGTGCTTGTGAAAATATGAGAGGACCAAATGCATAAATCAAGATCTTGATGATAGGAGAACAATGGAGTTAGTTTTCTTTTTAATGTATGTGTTTTGGTTTTTCTTAGATTAGTTATACATTTTTACATTTTTGTTCATTTTAGAAAAGTTTCATTGATGTAATGTTGAAAATGTTTTGATTTGGGTTCATGGATTAAATAAGGTTTTTTAGTTTTTAGCATACACACAACCAACTCAAACACACAGGCAAGTAGCTCAAGCAAATAGGTACTCAAGCACATAGGAAAGTAGCTCAAGCACATAGGCAAGTGGCTTAAGCACACAAGCAACCAACTCAAGTAGACAAGAAGGTAGCTCAAGCACACAAGCAATCAACTCAAGAAAGTAGGAAACTAGCTCAAGTAGACAAGAAGGTATCTCAAGTATGAAGCAACTAGCTCAAGCATGTAGGCATCTAGCTCAAGTAGACAAGTAGGTAGCTCAAGCACACAAGCAATTGGATCGATCAAGTAGGCCACCAACTCAAGTAGACAACCAAGTAACTCAAGCACACAACTAAGTAGCTCAAGCATGCAACCAACCAGCTTAAGCAACTTGACATGCAACATTTTTAATATTTTCATAGTTTTTAAGCATAAAGTAGTCATAAACACAATGATGAGCTCCACAATACATTACAAATACATAGCGACTAGCTCCAATATTCATCAGATATGCAATGGTAAATAACACATCATAATAGCTAACACATGCATGCCCATAATTCATTCTACTATCCTTGGAGGGTTCAACCATAAGAGAGTATGGGAAATCATGACTTGATGGGGAGCCTAGGATCCATCATGCCAACCCTTACCCTTTCTCTTATGATTTGGTCCCTTTGGGTCTATTTTTTCCCCCCTCCTATTATAGAACACATGGGTTCTCCCTTATAGGATACTTGGTCCTCTATCATAGAACACATCAATTCTCCATTATAGGATGTAATTTCCTCCATTATAGGACATAATTCCCTTCATTATAGAACATAAAGGTTCTCCATTATAGGATGCAATGTCTTCCATTATAGAACACAAAAGGTCTTCCATAATAGGATGCAATATCCTCCATTATAGAACACAAAGTTTCACCATTATAGGACAAAATTTCCTCCAGTATAAAACACAAAGGTTCTCTATTATAGGACACAATGTCCTCCATTAAAAACTGGGTCCCTTGAAGAGCTTCATTTATTTGGTTTTATTTCTTAAAGGAGTCACCCACTTCCCTACCTCCTTCATATCTTATTTTATTTGGTCCTTCCTTACCTTTATCTATTGTAACTTGATTAGAGTTCATTTCCATGTTGTATGCTTGACTTAATTTTGTCTATATTTGCATCCTGGTTCCCAAACTTCCTTGCACTTATGACACAGGTTTTCCCTTACAAAGTCTCTTTGACTGCATTGGTGCCTTGTGCATCCATATTCAAGGTTTTTTAGAACACACTAGATCTACATTGCACACTTAAAACACAGGTTTCCCCTTCCAAATTATTTTTGACCGTATTGGTGCCTCATGCATCCATATTCAAGGTTGTTTAAAACACTCTGGATCTACATTGTTAAAGTGTATATATCTGCAACTATTCCCTATTCCCTTTGACAGGTTTGATCTCCTTTATATTATTTGAGGAGGCATGATGTGAGAAGTTGTATCTCCCAATTATGTCTCTTCAACTTAACTAATTTGATTGCTTGATCAGATTGATTGTGCTTCCTTAACTAGTTGTTAACTAATTAATTGCACCTTGATTGAATAAATGCTGCCATGACATAGTTAAATTGGATTTATTTTGTGAGCTTGCATTAATTTATCTTTCACAGGATGGTAGGATTATGCTCTAATACCACTTGTAATGTCCCTTCATGGGATTGGCCTATATATTTCCCTTTGCATGAATATATATATGGGTGATCCCACAATAGTGGTTTACAATTTTTGGCCAAAGTGGACACTAAAATATTTTTTTCTAATTAAATCTTCACTTTCGAGCACCTATAGCGGCTAAACCATGAGGAATTTGAAGATGACGAAAACTAGTGATTTGTGAAATTTTTTTTGTAGATTCTAAATATTATTTTTTCAAAAATTTTGGAATCAGATTGCACTTCTTTTTCTATCTCATTCGAAAACTAGGTTTTTTAGCAAACAACATTTTTAAGGAGTGGCACTCATCGTATACAACATAACTTTTTTCCATGAATGATAAAATTATATTTCTTTTGAATTTAGATTTGTAACTCCAATATCTAATGCTTCCAATTGGTCTCATAGTTTTTTATTGAATATTTTTTCCTTAATCAAGTTTCAAAGTCAAACCTTGATTATAATTTAGACATAGGTAGACTGTATACAATGTAACTTTCTTTGTATGTATCGAAATTCAAATTTTTTTTGTTGGATCAAAAACTTCAATATCTGGTGCATTCCTATTTTTATTTTTATTTTTTTGATAATATACTATTTTTCCACATATGCAGAACAATGAGCTTGATTTTTTGTGAAAAACCTATGTTTAATAAAACTAATAAAAATACATAATAAAACCAAAACATATTAAAATTATATTCGTTGGATAGCTCGTTCCAAGAACTAGCATCATCCAGTTGGGGTTGTGAATTCTCTTCCATTTTCATCCTCAACCCGAGCTTCGAAGCTCAAAATTCTAGACTTTTTTGGTGCCTGAGGCGGAGAAGGAGGGAAAAGGGGGGTTCGAGGGAACCCCCATGGGTTCGCTCCAAGCAAGGATCATTCGAACCCCCTTTCAAAAAAAAAATTCTTTGTGTTTTTTGGCAGGAATGGTGGGACCTTGTATTTAACTGGTTTTCTCAAACCAGGGTTCATTCAAACCCCAAAAACTAATTATTTTTGCACAGGTTCATTTTTTGCAAGTTTTCCTTCCACACTCGAATTGTAAACCATTTTTGTGGGTTTACCCATATATATATATATAGCCAATAGACCTCTTAGATCCTTATTCCTTGATTTTGATATGATTTTATCCTTTCATTCATAAAATCTATAGGTCTGATTGATGATTCAATATTCAAAATACATTACTTTCCTTAATGTTCTACAATAATAGTATTTGCTTACAGAATTTATTCCTTTATTTTTGAATTCATAAAATAAATAATACTGACTATTCCCTTATTTCTTATTCCTGATTGTATTGTTCCTTCTTTCTTATCCTTCTTTATATTTCATTTGATGCCCCTTGTATGCCCAAGGATATCCCTTAAGTATCCCCCGATCAAGTGAGAGGCTACACCTCTTTTAATAGTTGTATCTTTTGAATAATCATGTTTCTTTTAATCGTTGTGAGTGCCTTTTCAAAGAGATACACACCCTAGTCAATATGATTATGACTGATACAGTGAGCAATCACAACTTTCAAAAATGCAATGGCATGTTTGGAATCAATGTTGGATGTGATGAGAGTATTTTTAAATATAGTTTTTGTTAGAGATATCTATATTTAACATTCCTAAGATTTATATTAGAAATAAAAATTTCTATATATTTATTCATTTACTTTAGACATAAATATTATTGATATTTGTTCATTATTTTTGTGAATGATTTATTGTTATAATAATTTATAATTAACAATATTAATCAGTTTAGTTTTGTAACATTATAATATATATATTATGATTATAATGTTATCTATAATTATATTATAATATTTAAATTGCAACCTCAAATTTATATTTTAATATTCATTTGATCTTGTTATTTAATATTTGGTGTTACTATTTCATGGGGACATGACATCATTATAGCTCTTAAGAAGTGGCTCATTGGGATCCAATAGACAAATACAAGGAAAATAAATTAAATTAACACATAATAGTCTTTGAAGTACATCATCTAAGGATTTTTACAACTTTAAGTTTGAATAAAAATGAATTTCTTACAATCAAACATTTATAGCGAATATAAATTGTTGATTGCATCTTCTTTATGCTTTTTCATCTTTGTAGGTCTAAAAAAATCCAAAATTTGGCTTGAAGGTAACTATCCTTCATAGAATGGTTATGAGTTTAAATATCACTCTTCATTTGTTATAAAACGCTACAAGATTTCTACCAAAATGTGATATTTTAGTATTATAATTAAATTGTTCAACAATAAAATAACCAGGTTTCATGTAAACATGACCATCCTCTCTTAAAAACAATTCACTCTAAGCTTCCCTTACTACATGATTGCTTACCATTCTCTATTATTTTTTGAGTAAGGAGAATATGACACTCATAATTCCATGAATTCTCCAAAGCTTTGTAAATTCCCCAAAGCTTTGTAAACATCACATTCATTATGTATAGTAAGACATCAAGAAACTAAGTTGAGTAAATTCAACGATCTAAAATATGCAAAATCATTCATATGAGTTATAAGATCATATTTACACATTGAATTAGGTCCATAATTGTGATTCTAAACCCACACATAATATACTTAGATTTATAGGTCATTGAACAGAACATAAAGTTTCTAAACCTAGGTAAATAGATCTGTTGAGATGAGATCTGAGATATTGCTATGAATAACTTTCTAATGCATAGAGAATAAGCTTGAGAAGCTAACAACGGTTTCATCTAGCATGTTGATGTATCTTGTTCGCCATGTCCTCCTTGCACACAGAAGTGCAAATACTCCCCAAAATCCAATAGCAAAGGTAGCCATACAACTAACATAACAATACCAAGGATCTTTTGTTCCCTCCTCTTCACCATCCTCATTTCTTCCAACTGGAATGATACGTGGTGATCCTGGGCATCTGATATCAAGTGGAAAACCACAAAGACGGGTTGCCATAGAAGTAGATCACATTAAATGTTGAGAATTGACCTTCCTTTGGAATTTTGCCATACAGCCTGTTGTTAGACATGCCGAAAACAACCAAGAAATGAAGTCCTTGCATTTCCATTGGAATATTGCCTTGCAGGTTATTATAGGAAAGGTACAGTGATTCTATTACATCTAGCATTCCCAATGTATGGGGAATTTCTCCACTAAGATTGTTTCTGGAGATATTGAGGATTCGTAGACCATTAAGTGCACCAATTGTTGAAGGAATGATACCTGACAGCTGATTTCCAGACAGATCAATGCATGTTATAAGTAACAAAACACAATCCACATATACCAAATCGGTTTCTTTGTTGGTGACTATGATCTCTTCTTTGTAATAGGCAGGCGTGCCATTTGTGTATTGTATTGTTGAGCTTCTGACTTGAACCATTCCTGCTGCTAATTTCTCCAGCTCAGATGGGATGGAGCCAGTCAAATTATTTTGTGACAAATCTAAGACATGAAGATGACTGAGATTGCTTAATTGAGGTGGAATACAACCTGTAAAGCTGTTTTTCCTTAAGACAAGTATCATCAACTTTAAAAGCCTTGATATCCAACTTGGTATCTCTCCAGAAAACAAATTATTACCAGCATCGAAGATCTCTAAATTGGAGAAAACAAATTATTACCAGCATCGAAGATCTCTAAATTGGAGCAACTGGAAAGACTCTCAGGCAAATTTCCCTTCAGCTTGTTGCCATTCAAGTGCAGCGTCTTGAGTTGGTATAGCCTTCTCATTGCAGATGGGATCTCTCCGTCCAAACCACTATTTGCTATGTTCAATCTTGTCAGAACTAGACAATTTGTTATAGTGGATGGTATCTTGCCAAAAATATTGTTGTTTGACAGACCCAAAACCAGGATATTAGGAAGTAGCATACCAATTTGGCTGGGGATAAGCCCAACAAACTTATTATAGGAAAGTTCCAAAAGTTTGAGGGACCGGGAAGGCAAGGGAAGAGGGCCACTCAACTTATTATTGTGTAGGTCTAGGTGTAACAATGTTCCTTCCAAAATAGGGAGAAGTTGACCTTCTAAATTATTGTACGATAAGTTAAGGTAGTTACCAACTTTCAGGTCCCAAAGCCAGGATGGAATGCTTCCAACAAGACTATTGTTGGAGAGATCCAAACCCAATAATCTATATTGTGTTGAAAGAAATGTAGGGATGGAACCTCCAATATTGCAGGAGGCTAAACCTAATACTTGAAAGGAAATTTCAGGTACCCAATCTGGATTAAGCTGAACAGTTAACTGGTTATATGAAAGATAAAGACGAACAAGGCTAGATGTATTTTTAAAAACTTGGAGAGAGAAATCGCCTTGTAGACTGTTATAACTGAGATCAATCTTTTCTATGTGAGGGAGATATCCCAACGAAGTAGGAACGGTACCGTTCAGCTGATTGTTTTGGAGATAAAGTTCACGGAGTGCTGCGAAGGTATGTTGTCCATGAGCTGATTGAAGGACAAGTCCAGAACTATCAACTTGGAAAGCTAGGCGAAGGAGGCTGGAATCCTTCCTGTCAAGCAGTTATCCCTCAGGATGAGTCTGTCAATGACAGAGAGATTGCCAAGAGAGGCCGGAAGAGGCCCACTAATTTTTGTCCCCGCTTAGGCTTCTGAGGGAGGAAAGATTTGTTGGAAATAATTCCAACTTCTGGTCTTTACCGCGTTACCTCAGCGTTGACCTTTTGGCCCCTCGCAGTTGGGTGGTTTTATTGCTATACCACGGCCTGCCTATTTGCCCCATGCGGTACCATGGTTAACCATCTGCCGTTTGCTCTCTGTCCATTAGTGCATGTTACCGCTCTATCGCAGCCTGCCTATTTGCCTCCTACGGTATCACGGTGCTAGTGTTTGTTGACTGTTGACCGGGTCCTGGTGGTTACCACAGCCACTGCGGTCTGGCTTGTCTCCCCTCGCAGTAGCGCGGTTTCGGTGTCGGTGTCTGGCGGTTTGTTGACCGTCGGTGGACGGTTACCACGACCGCCGCGGTCTGTTTGTTAACTACTGCAGTAGCGCAATATGCCTATCCCCTCAGACCATTAGCGGTTATCGCGGCCACCACAGTCTGTTTGTTAACCGCGGCGGTAGCACGGTAGTCAACAAAGGTTGATGGTTTGACTTTTCCTTATGGCAGTTTGTGCACTCCTCGGTGGCTTGAAAGGACGGTTGTTTGAATGCAATTGGATAGAGTTTTAATGTGTTTTGTGCTCGCTAGCTTGGCTTATTCATTGGCCTTTAATATTATTGTATATGTGATTTTTTTTTGAGAGTTGGATATTTATATATATACATGATTGTATTTTTAAAAGAGTGTGGGTGATATAGAGAGAAAAGATAGGGTGCTGAAGAGAGGGCAGAACAATGAAAAAAAAGGTGACATGAAAAATGCTCTCAAGAGCAGAGGAAAAATAGATTGTATCAGAAGTTGAAAATTTGAGCCGAAGCTCTGTAGTGTCAAAATATGCTTTTGAGAATCAATATATAATATAATTTTTTGGGTTTGCTGAATAAGTTTTAATTTCATAATTTCAGTCTTTTAATTATAAATGATTTTGTGTTTGTTCTTGCATGTCTCCTATTGTATTTCCCACAAAGTGGTATCAAAGCCTTGTCGGTCAAGTTGAATGGAAGTAGAAACTTGTGGTGAATTTGTGTGAAGTAATCACTGTCTAGATTGAGAAAGCCATAGAATGTCTAGGACTTGTTTGTTTGCAAAATCTGAGAAGTTTGTCTTGGTTTAGAAAACTGTGAAGAGAGTTGATAAGAAAAGATGTTTTTTGTTTAAAAAAGGATCTTTGCTTTAGGAAGCCTCAAGAGCTCTGTCAATAGAAAATTTATAGTGTCATATGTAGTTGTCAAGAGAGTAAGAATTCTTTCCTAGAGAGGAAGATATGAGAAAAGGTTGAAGTCAGTTTAGTTGTCAAGGAGATTTAGAGTGTTTAAAGCCTGGGAAGTGTCTTTCTAAGTTTGCTGCTGAGAAGAAGCAAACAAGAGGCTGTATACATCAGAGAACAGAAGAAGAATGCTTGAAAGTGATTTATTGAGAAAAGCCAGAAGTGTTGTATTTTGAAGACAAAGAAAATAGATAACTAACACAAGAGAAGCTAAGCAGAAACCCACAAGTAGAAGAAGTTGTTATAAGGAGGTTTATCAAATTTGTGAAGATAGTTATTGTGAATTGATAGAAAGAAGAAGCTATGTTGAAGAAAAGGAACTAAATAGAACACCAGTTGTTTGAACAATCAAAGAGCTGCAGACCCAGTTGCAGAACGAAAAAAAATAGACTGAAGAAGATTAGAGTCACACGAAGCTGCTATATCCCTGGAACAATTTCAAAAGAGGTAAGTTGAAATTTCCTTTAGAAATGAGGAAAGTAGGGAAAAGGGTTAAGAAAGAGAATGAAAATTTGTCATTTGCAAAAGATGTTTTAGAAGAAGAAACAGTTTTGTTTAAAGATGAAATGGGTATTGTTAAAAAGGACAATGAAGGTTTTATTGAAAGAATAAAAGAGCTGTTGAAAGAGAAGTGTTTGTTGTTAGATGAAAATGATGATTTTGAGAAGGAATTAAGAAGGGTTAAGGCTAGAAATGAAGAGCTAGAAGATAGGTTGAAGTCCTTTGTAGAGATTTAGAAGAGAAATGAGGAGGTTGAACAGAAAATGAAGTTGTTTGATGAGATAAAGAAAAAGAATGAAGATTTGGGAAAACTCTTGAAAATGGTAGAAGAGAAAAATTGTTTATAGTTAAAGGAAATCACAGAATTGAAAGAAGAAAATGATAAATTAAGAGCATGTAATAAATTTGTGGAAACAAAACTTTCAATATGTGATGTCTCATGTGATACAACAGATTTGTGTTCTTCATTTGAAAAATTTGTTTCTATTGAAAATGCTGGTGATAAAAAGTGTCTAGATGAACATGTTGATGAATTTGCAACTATGGCTAGATGTGATAAAGTGTTAGAATCTTCAAAAGATGATGTTTGTTGTGAAGAGAATACAAGGTTAAAAATCATGAAAAGAATGGGATATACTGGACAAGGTCTAGGAAAACATGAACAAGGTATAATAGAGCCAATTGAGGTTGTAATGAGGCCCAAGAATGAAGGTCTTAGATATGATTCAAGAAAAGGAAATGCTGCTACAAGTGCAGGTAATTTTGTTAGGGAAATGAAGAGTAATGAGTGTTCACACTGTCATAGAAGAGGTCACATCAAGGAGAAGTGTTGAAATCTACATCCTTGAACAATTTGTGGTTCAAAGAATCACTATGAGGAAAAGTGTTGGAGAAAGATGTCAAAGAATGAATCTGGTTCAAAATGCATAAAGATGGACTGTGGATGGATTTGTGATTCAGGTTGGCACAAGCTAACTGGTATGTTCAAAAGACTATACAAGTGCTCATATGTGAAGGTTAATAAAAATTATGAGAGGTATGAAGGTTCACATGAAATGAAAAATGTTTGGAGAGAAAAGAAGTTGCTGTCTAATGAGTCACTTGCAAAGAGTGAAGATGAAAATCTCAGTTTAATGTTTTGAAAGATTGAAGATGTTGAAACTGCAGTTACAATAGAAAGGGTAAGATGAATGGTTTTATTTTTGAATGTTGAAATTTTTGTCTATCTTGAAAAATGAGAAAACATTGCTGAAATAACAAAACAAAGAAGTGCAGAGGAAGTCACAAGAACTTCTAAGTTTGAGTGAATATTGGTCATGTGTAAGGTGAAATAAAGAATCAAAAAAGTAGTTGATGCTACCACTGCAAAATTTAAGAAGTTTGATATAGCAACAGCTGTCAAGGAATCAGTCTAATTAATGCTAAGAATATTTTGGAATATAGACATATGAAGCTGTCAAGGAAGCTTGTATATAATTTTATTTTTGAGTGCACTGGAGAGAATTCATAATATGAATGGATAAAACAAAGGTTACAGCCGCAACTATTAATAGTCATCATCAAGAGTTGAAGTTAGATTCACAATCAAAAGAATATGAACAAGAGTTAGAGCCGTAGCTCTCAACTCTCAAGTTTCAACAAAAGTGTGTTTATGCATGAAGAAAGTAAAATGTGAAGGAAGAAGACAAGATTCAAAAATCTAAAAGAAGAGGATTAAAGAATTATTATAGTTAAATTTTTTTAGAGCATGAATGGCAACAACCACAGTGGAATGAGTTTTATTTTGAAAAAAGAGGTTGAAGTTTTTGAATGAATTGTTGAATCAGGAGTTTGGCTAAAGAGGGAGAAATAATGCAATGAACTGCAGTAGCATTCTGTGAGCAAGAAAGAAGTCAAAAGTTAAAACTAATGATTGGATTCCCTAGCCCCAGAAAAGTGCCACTATGGGAAGTAATGAATGAAATTTCTATAGTTAGTTTGTAGTAATCTGAAAGCGCCTCATTGAAAGAATGAATTTGAAAAAGTTAAGGAAAGAGCAAAATATCACAATGATATGCAATAGCATTCAGTAATCAGAATGAAGACAATAGATGAAAAAATGACAGGTCTCCCTAGCACCAGTAGGGTGCCAGTCTAGGAAGAATTAAAAAAAATCAATCAAGATCAAAGCTACAGAAAGGATTGAAATCATCTTTGTGAGTTTGTGGTAATCTGAAACCATCTCTATGATAAAAGATAACTGCAGAATAAAACCTTGCAGGAAGATTGCAAAATGATGAAAAAAATGGATGAATGAGGCTACAGTCCTCGAAAAAGAACATAGATACAAATGGTCAAAGAATGATAATGAGAAGACAGATGCAATGGACAGGACACATGAAAAAGCTGAGAATACAGATGAGAAAGTTGAAAATAATGATCAGAAGGTTTCAGAAAAGGTAGATCAGATGAATAATGAAGAAACCAGTCAGAATTCAAATGAATGAAGAGATCCAGCCACAGCTAAGGAAAAGATTTGAAGAAGATCCTGAAGAGATCATTGTTTTTACGTGCAGAGAATCAGACAAAGTGAAGACGCATCGAGCTTTCAAATTCAATGGAAGAGGCCGTTGCAGAAGTTGAAATTAAGAGGGAGTGTTGGAAATAATTCCAACTTCTGGTATTTACCGCGTTACCTCAGCGTTGACTTTTTGACCCCTCGCAGTTGGGCGGTTTTACCGCTATAACGTGACCTGCCTGTTTGCCCCATGCGGTACCGCAGTTAACCATCTGTCGTTTGCTCTCCGTCCATTCGTGCATGTTACCACTCTACCGTGGCCTGCCTGTTTGCCTCCTGCGGTATCACAGTGCTAGTGTTTGTTGACCGTTGATCGGGCCCTGGTGGTTACCGCAGCCACTATGGTGTCAGTGTCGGTATCGGTGTCTGGCGGTTTGTTGACCGTTGGTGGATAGTTACCACGGCCACCGCGGTCTGTTTGTTAATCGTGGCAGTAGCGCGGTATGCCAGTCCCCTTAGACCGTTAGCGGTTACCGCGGCCACCGTGGTCTATTTGTTAACCGCGGCGGTAGCACGGTAGTCAACGAAGGTTGACGGTTTGACTTTTCCTGACGGTAGTTTGTGCGCTCCTCGGTGGCTTGAAAAGATAGTTGTTTGAATGCGATTGGATAGAGTTTTAATGTGTTTTGTGCTTGCCAGCTTGACTTATTCATTGACCTTTAATATTATTGTGTATGTGGTTTTTTCGAACAGTTGGATATTTATATATATACATGATTGTATTTTTAAAAGAGTGTGGGTGATATAGAGAGAAAAGATAGGGTGCTGAAGAGAGAGCAGAACAGTGAGGAAAAAGGTGACATGAAAAATGCTC
This sequence comes from Sequoiadendron giganteum, assembly GCA_007115665.2. Taxonomy (NCBI): domain Eukaryota; kingdom Viridiplantae; phylum Streptophyta; class Pinopsida; order Cupressales; family Cupressaceae; genus Sequoiadendron; species Sequoiadendron giganteum. The sequence goes on along the minus strand of CM021108.1, from coordinate 207,051,826 downwards.
TCAAGAGCAGAGGAAAAATAGATTGTATCAGAAGTTGAAAAATTTAGCCAAAGCTCTGTAGTGTCACAATATGTTTTTGAGAATCAATATATAATATAATTTTCTGGGTTTGCTGAATAAGTTTTAATTTCATAATTTCAATCTTTTAATTATAAATGATTTTGTGTTTGTTCTTGCATGCCTCCTGTTGTATTTCCCACAAGATTTCCTATGGAAGACGGCATACTTCCACTGATATTGCGCCCTGAAAGATAAAACAGAGTGAGCTCAGGCCATCCGCTGCCTAAAATTTCACCTATGTCTCCATTTAATAAATCATTTTCGGACATTCTGAGGAATTTCAGACGAGGTAATCTTGAGAGAGTTAGCGGGAATTGGCCGGTCAAACTACAGTTATAAAAACTAAGCTTAACTAAACTAGTCATATTTCCCACCCATGAAGGAAGTGGGGAAGAAAAATTGTTGCCGTGCAAGTCAATATTTGCAAGGGATGTGAGATTGAGGATAGAAGTGGAAATTGGGCCTGACAATTTGCAGTTACTCATGTCAAGGAATTGGAGATTATGAAGTGCAGAGATGTGATTCCCCTAGTCTTTTCTACTACTACTTACGGCCACATACTTAACCGACAAATATTGTAACCTCGGTAGATTTCGCGCCCACTCTAAACTCGACCAACATTTGAATGCATTCTTCTTGGTCATGGTAATATTTAAATACTGAAGCTTTGAGACATTCCCTAGCTGCAACGAAATCTCGCCTTCAAAAGAATTGTTGCCCATGTCCAGATGCTTCAGTTCTTCGAGTACAGATATACTTGGATCCAAAACACCGATAACGATATCAAGGCCATAAAGCTGTAATCTCATTCAGTTAGCATTTTTTTAACATCAATTTCTTAGTCTAATCCATAATCAGAAGGTTAAATAATATATATTTTAAATGTACCGAAATTTTTATTATACCCATTTTTTCCCAAAAAGGAAGTTTATATCCCAGGGAGCATAAACTGAGTATTATTACATTAATCTCAACCGGTTAGTGCTTAAATTCAAAGACTCTAACTTGTTTAGTGTCAATGTATGAGCCCCAAAGGTTGATGTTAAAAATATTTATACAGTTCAAAAATTTGGATGTGAAAATCTAATGAATCTACTTTTCCAAACAATTGCTCTAAATTTTTTCAAAATACCTTTGGGTATGACACCAGTAAATCCATTGGAGCTTATATCCAGATATTCCAATTGCTTTTACTCGAACAAAGGACTGAGAGTGTGTGTTGACGATGAGCTTTGCAGCACTAATTTTGAGAGGTGCAGTTGGGTGACATGAGATGTGAAATTTCTGCATTCAACACCATCCCATTCACAACAATTTAACCCCTTCCATGAAGGAACTAATCCGCCTACCAAAGTATTGAATCTCAGCAGAATAAGCCTTTCTTTGGGTAGACATTCAACATTATTGCAGTTGCAACATATGATAGCACTGCTCCAGCTCATCAAAAGCATTATCCATGTGTATTTCTCCATCCTAGAAATTACAAGTTACTTGCTTAGTGCAACAAACATTGAACGAATGGAATTGTAAAATAAAAGAATTCAAAGGTGAAAATCACAGAACACCTGCAATCGAAGGATTAAAAATGCGTTGTGTATTTAGCAACAGGAAATTTTATACATCATTTTATTAGGAGAATCATTTATCAGAGATAAAAGTTTCCACAATTCATATCAATATTGGAAAAAAATTCTGAACTCGATTATGTGTTAATTTTTTTGCATCGTCTATATTACGTGTACCAATTGATGACATCCTTGACTACGATTTGTAGGTTTTGAAAAGGAAGATTTAAACAATGGGATTTGTTGTAGTAGAATATGTAAAAAGTAGAAAATGTTTTACACCCCACAAACTTTGTGAATTGATGACATCTACCACTAGTGATGGACTGCATGCAGGAAATTTGTGCTAACTGTAGCCCACTCATGACCCGTCACCTTCCCAACGACTTTTCCAGCATTGCATCATTTGAAACATAATTCTACGGGGCTCCGGTGCACATGGGCGGGTCCCACTTCCTGTGTTATCATACAAATCCCACGCCAAATATTGAACAGAAACAACACTGACTAGTTGAATTTATATGCAATGTTTTGACTTTTTTTTTTTAGTATTTCATTGGAACACTTCCGTTTAAAATTCTTTATGTGGCAGTTTAATCTTAGTTTTGGGTAAATTTATTAAAAAATTAACTTTCGTTTCTAAATTTTTCAATTATGGATAGTTTCAAATTTTAAAAACACTATTTTTTAGGTTTGTGTTGAAAGTATAATGTCAACTATTTCAATTGAATCTATCCTCTCTATGTCAACATCAAGAAGACAAATTAAGATGATAGATTTTGGAAAGTATTTGAAAGGAAATCACATTAACTTCTACATAGGTTTCACACGCTTTCTGGGCGTTAAGTATTATATTATTTTATGTTGTCATTTTGTTCTTCATTGTTGCTTAATCTCTCTATATATCATTAAGTCTATTTTGATATGTACTCACTCTCACAAGTTCAGCTCTATAGAGTTGTAAGGAGTATGTAATTGTAGTATGTTTGTCAAGGAGTAGAAGCTCAAGTAATAGTAAGTAAATGAATGTAATGGTGTTTGTATGAATGAGCAGAGGCTTAGAAGGCCTTTCTAATGTCCACGTAAGGAGTTATAAACTATAACAATAAGATGCAATGACATTTTGCATAGAAGAGCCAGAGCTCTCACAATCTGTAAACTATATTTTGACCAATATAAAATATCATGTCTATTTTTGTTTGTTTGTTTCATTTTCATCTCTCCCTTATATCCAACAGTTGGTATTAAAACAAGTTTCAGAAGGTTATCTGGGTTTGAAAATTCACAAAAGAAAGAAGTCATGTGTGACTACTAGAAATAGGCCACTCCAAAAAAATGTGTTGTATGTTGTTAAGATAGGTGGAAATTTATAGAGGAATGGGTCAATGATGTTTGTTGGGATTAAGAGATTGGTTGAGAAGATCAAGTGATCATTGCAAAAGGAAGTTCATGCTTGAAGGAGATTGCATAAATGAGAGAGAAAGCTTAGTTCGTAAGGAGTTATAAGAAGTTTTAAGAAGCAAATGTATTTTGTGAAGGGTGTATATGGTGGATCTGAAAGAAATACAGGTGTATAGGAAAGTAACAAAAATAGAGCTTAAACAAGAAAAATATAGTACACATTGTAATTGTTGTTTCAACAAAAATATTATTAATATGAGTGCAGATTACACAAGCAACATAGATACAGAGCTTTGCAAATTTCTTGTATATTTGTTCTGATAATCATCTCAAATTCTTGCATTAGCCCCTGTTTTATTGTTAAGAAGGGAAATTATTAGAATTTTAGTGCACAACAAGTCAAAAATAATATTGTAGACAATGTTTGATATGGATAAGGATGCCAGTTTGCAAACAAGGCAATCCTAAATGATTCAAGAAATCTTAAATAAATAGACAGTGTTGCTCCTAAGCATTACCACTATCATTCTCCCCCTTAATGCTTAGTGTAGTACAACCTAACAAATCTTCAATCTTAGTAAAAATTTCCTTTGAAATTGCTTTGGTAAATATATTTGCAAGCTAATCACTAGTTTTACAAAATTGTAGTTCAATTTGTCCATCTGCTAGAAGATTTTAGATGAAATGATGTTGAATATCTATATTCTTAGTTTGAATATGAAAATTTGATTCTTTGTTATAATAATAGTAGAATTATTGTCACAATAAACAATTTTAGGTTTATTTTGTTTGTGTCTCAAATCTATGAGTATTCTTCTCAACCAAATTGCTTAAAAAGTTGCAAATGTCGCTACAATGTACTATACTTTTGTTGATGATAGTGATACTATTGATTGTTTCTTTGAACACCAAGAAATTGCACCTGATCCCAAGTTGAATATATATCTTGATGTACTTTTCCTATCACCAATAGATCCTTTCAAATCCCCGTCTGTATATTCAACCAATCTAATGGTGTTTGTTGGTGTATATAAAATATCAAAGTTGTTTGTACCATGAGCATACCTGAGTATCCATTTTATAACACAAAAGTGATTCTTAGTTGGTTTGTTCATAAATCTTCATACTACATTGACTACATACATGATGTCAAGTCTAGTTGTAGTAAGATACATAAGATTTCTGACTAAACTTCTATAGAGTTTTGTATCTATCTTTTTAGTATCATCTTTGGAAAACTTTACATTTACATCCAAAGGTGTATTTATTGGTTTGCAATTCTTCATTCTAAAAATGTATCAAGCAAATAAACTATATACTTTTCATGTGAAATAAAAATCCCTTCATTAAATTATCTAACTTCTATTCCAAGAAAGTAATGCATCAAACCCAAATTAGTCATTTCAAATTCTCTTCATGGACTTCCTAAATTCTTCTATCAATTGATACTTCACTATTACTCGTGTAAATGAGATCATCAACATATAAGAAAATTATAAGTAAATCATTGGTACCTTTGGATTTGATATAAAGTGTAGATTCACTTTCACTCAAATCCATTCTTCACAAAATAGTCATCAATCCTACTATACCAAGCTCTTGGTGATTTCTTAAGACCATAAAGATCATTTTTTAATTTGTAAACTGTGTTCTTGTCTCAAAACCACATATCCTAGTCGTTGCTCTACAAACACTTCTTCATTTAAGAAACCATTTAGAAAATTTGACTTATTATCAAATTGATATACTAACCACTTATATTATGTAGCTCTGATGCAAGCACAAAAGAATCAACTCAATCTCAAACTCACTCAATGAAGCATATTTCACAACAATGAGCTTCAATCCCACAAGATCTTAAAACTTCACAAGAAATTTTCATAAGACAACGACACAAAAAAAATTCTTCACATTCCTAACCCAAACAAGGTTTCACCAATCCTTGAATCTCCTTAGAAGATTTAACTCAAGAAAAAACCAACCTTTACATAGACTGCTCATTCACCTTTTTCACCACTCCTTCATGACTATCCTTAATGTGCATCTATGGAAACCAATGACTACAAATACAAAATTTAGTCTTCAAAGGAACAATAAATCAATTCAATGCATGATACACCCACATATGAGTTAAAATAAAAAAACAAAACACTTTACAAATTTCCCAAATACACTCACCACTTGTTCAGTTCACACTTCCTACATAATCTAGCCTAATTATTCTTAAGTCTGCCAAACCATCTGTCAGAGGTAACTCCTTCTACAAACCTTATCTTCATACTATAATTTCCATTTTGGATACCTGTTTAAGGGTTCTAAAACATATCTTAAAGCCAGTATAGGTTTATTTGAGAAAATAGATTCAAAACATGACTATCCATGTTCTATTTAGGCCAAATTAGGCTTTGATTAATCAAGGCTTATTGGTTCTACTATATACAAGTTTAACTTCTCCTTTCCACCACTTGGAACACATCACATTAGGTCCATTGAAGCTTAAAATTCCATCAAATTTCCATTCCCATAGCCGTTTTCATAAGCCGTAAGTGTTAATTGGTCCTCTAGCTCTGTTTTACCAGACTGTTACACAAATTGATAGTCATAAATTTCATTTTTCCTCACACAAATCTCATACTTTTGATTTGAAATATTTAGAACATGAAAAAATATACAAAATGAAGTAACTTCACCAAGGATTAAGATTTTTCACTAGATGTAAAGGGAGAAACACAAATTTATAAGCCATTGTTTACCCTAATAAGGGTTTCTAACAGTCTACGATAAATTCATAATAAATCACACAAATATCAACCAAATTGCATGAAACTTTATGTGATAGGAAGTTGATTGAAAATATTACCATATCCAGCTATTCAAACATTCCATCATGGCCATATAGGGCCATACAATGCTTGAAAGAAGAAAATTTCTGTAGATAAATGCATAAACCAATGTTTTCTATTATTTCAAATTCTTCCATTCAATCACCCACGAGCTATAAAATGGTACAAGGAATTTTATTAAAGGTATTCCAACTTGTCCCTTTAGTTTCTAACTACCTTTGATCGACCCAAGACAAAAATGTCTCTTCACCTTCCTACTTTGCATTTTTTTGCAATTTGTATTAACAAATTTTAAATATTTATAAAATATGACATAATAATCCTCAAATGACCCCCTAATGACATTTTCACATTAAAATTGACCCAAATAACCTTATTATATATCTTTGGAACACCAAAATTGAATTAATCTTAAAAATTTGCTCCATGGAAGTATGAAATAGTCAAGGTGCTCCTACACCATACTCCTAGCCAAATAAAATTCAAGTCCACTTGAATGTGAAGTTGTCCACAAATATTCATCCCTTGTATGATTTTCCTCTGTTTCACCTTGAACCTACTCCTAAATACCTTCATTTTCACCTTTGGTCTCATTTTGTCCGTGCAAATCAACTTCCTATCTTGCTTGCCAACTGAAATCAGGTTCATTTTGCTTTGGTGCATCTCAGTATCTTGTTTCTCCCTTTGTCCTTTGACCTTCAAATTTTTCCCTATCCAAATAATTATCATAACAAAGAAATGATATGTTAATCCTACCACAATACCTTCATCTGTTTTCAACTCTTTGCAAATCTCCAAGATCAATTCATTCATAATCTGCTCTTCATCCAATATTGCTACGAACTCAATATCTTCATTCTCTGAAATCAGTTCCATTATGACTACAACATCTTTGTCTTCTTCATCCATGAACTATTATTTTGTATCTTCAAACTCTTCTTCTTCTTATTGCCTTCTTGCCACTAAATTTTCTTGCCTTTTCCTTCTTTTGACAATATTTTCTATGGGCCACGTAACTATTTTCTTGATCTTCAAGTTCCAACTTGTCATCTTCTTAATCATCTGCTCCATCTTCATTATGGACTCTTGGAACTCTTTATCAAATCTTCTCAAATATTGCTTCAACTCAGCTATCTCTTTGTCAAATTTCTCTTTCCTATTTCTCTTTTTCCTTTCTTCCTTTTCCTACAAATGTCTTCTTAACACTTCTATATCTTTCTCTTCTCAAGCAAGTCTCTCCTTGCTTCAAATTCTCTCAAATCTCTGTGCCTTCTCTTGGCAGCAACCAGGTTCTTCCTGACCTGCAAACAACCACAAAACACAACCAAAAACTCACCACTCAATAGCCAAGACCTTTAGTTGAGCTTTGATACCAATTTGATACAAGCATAAATAAATCAACTCAATCTCAAACTCACTCAATGAAGCATATTTCACAACAATGGGCTTAAATCTCACAAGATCTTCAAACATCACAAGAAATCTTCATTAGACAATGGCACAAAATAGATTCTTCACATTCCTAACCCAAACAAGGTTTCACCAATCCTTGAATCTCCTTAGAAGCTTTAACTCAAGCAAAAACCAACCTTTACATAGATTGCTCATTCAACTTTTTCACCACTCCTTCATGACTGTCCTTAATGTGCATCTATGGCAACCAATGACTACAAATACAAACTCTAGCCTTCAAAGTCGCAATCAATCAATTAAATGCATGATACACCCTCATATGATTTTTTTTTTTGTAAAAACACTTCACAAATCCAAAATACACTGGCCACTTGTTCAATTCACACTTCCTCCATAATCTGGCCTCATTGTTCTCAAGTCTGCCAAACCATCTGTCAGAGGTAACTCATTCTACAAACCTTATCTTTAGAATATAATCTCCATTTTGGATACCTCTTTAAGGGTTCTAAAACATATCTTAAATCTAGTATAAGTTTCTTTGAGAAAATAGATTCAAAATATGACTATCCACGTTCTATTTAGGCCAAATTATGCTTTGATTAATCAAGGCTTATTGGTTCTACTATCTGCAGGCTTAACTTATCCTTGCCACCACTTGGAAAAAATCACATTAGGTCCATTGATGCTTAAAATTCCATAAAATTTCCATTCCCATAACCATTTTCATAAACCCTAAGTGCTAACCTCCTCTAGCTCTATTTTACCAGATTGTTACATAGATTGGCAGTCATAAACTTCAATTTTCCTCACATAAATCTCATCCTTTTGATCTAAAATATTTAGAACATGAAAAAATATACAAAATGAATTAACTTCACTAAGAACTAAGATTTTTTACCAGATGGAAAGGGAGAAGTTACACAAAATTATAAATCACTATTTACCCTAACAGGGGTTTCTAACAGTCTACAATAAATTCACAATAACTCACACAAATATCAACCAAATTGCATGAAACTTGATGTGATAGGAAGGTGATTGAAAATATTACCATATCCAACCATTCAAACATTCCTTCATGGTCATACAGGGCCATACAAGGCTTGAAAGAGATAATTTTTGTAGATAAATGCATAAAACAATGTTTTCTATTAATTCAAATTCTTCCATTCAATCACCCACAAGTTACAAAATGGTTACAAGGCATTTTTTTAAAGGAATTCCAAATTTTCCCCCTAGTTTCTAATTACCTTTGATTTAACCAAGACAAAAATGTCTCTTCACCTTCCTACTTTGGATCTTTTTTGCATTTTTTTGCAATTTGTATTGACAACTTTTACATTTTTGTAAAATATGACATAATAAGCCTCAAATGACCTCCTAATGAATTTATCACATGAAAATTGACCCAAATAACCTTATTACATCTTTGGAACACCAAAACTGAATTTAATCTTTAAAATTTGTTCCAATTAAGCATGAAATAGTCAAGGTGCTCTTGCACCAAGCTGCTAAAGCCAAAAATGTTCTTATAGTATCCAATATTTCTACAAGAGAATAAGTTTCATTGTAGTCTATACTATTGTGTGGATTCTTTGGCCACAAATCCTACTTTGTGTCTTTCAATGGATCCATTCGTCTTATACTTTATTTTATAGACCCATTTTAGTCAAATAACATCCTTTTCTGGTGGATGTTTTTCTAATTCCCATGTTCCATTTTTTTTAATTGAACATATCTCCTCATCCATGGATTTAATCCAAACTTCATTTTTTACTACATCAAGTCAAATTTTCATGGTTCTACTTGAATATGAAATAAAGAAAAATTTGTAGCTAAATCAAGACTCGTAGTTCTTTCATAAATTTATTTAATATTTCTTGCCTTCCTTAAAGGAGGACTCAAAATCAGAGGAGGTTTTGATGATCGAGATTCTTGAGTGGGATTTGATCCACCACTTGTGCTAAGAGGTTGAGATCGAACAACTTTTTCTATTTCAGCAATTAGTGGTCTTTCTTTTTTTTCATTTCATTTCCATGCATTCTTTTTAGCAAAAAATACATCTCAAATGACTATTAGGCTTTCTATTTTTTGATTATATAACCTATTGTTGCAAGGTGTGCACCCTTGGTCTCCTTCTGTTGTGCAACACAACAGTCGGGTTTGTGACATGGCTTAACTACCTCTTGTGGATTCATTAACTCTAATAGTTATATCAAGAATTAACTAGTCGATCTTTTGACATGACATCTATCTATGAAACAATTAGTATTAGATCCTATGTCATGGGTTGAATCCCATCACTTGCATTGGGGGGGATATTGTGAGGTGTGCACCCTTAGTCTCCTTGTGCTATGTAGCGCAATGCTTGGGTTCATGAAATGTCTTGATCGCCTCTCATAGATTCACTAACTCTAGCAGTTGTATCGGGCATTAAAAGGTCAACCATTTGATGCAACAAAAATTATTTATGCAACACATGTAACCCTTATTTTCCTCACCATACCCAATAAAAATACATTTTTCACTTTTATTATCATTTTTTAAATCTTTTTTTCTTTGCAATATGAGCATAGGAAATACAACAAAATACCTTAAGGTGATCTACACCAGGTTTTCTTCCACTCCATTCTTTCTAAGGAGTCATATTCTTCACACTTTTGGTTGGACATCTATTTAGCAAGTAAATATATATGTATCTACTTCTTCAACCCATAAAGTATTTGAAATATGGACTTAACATTGAGCATGCTTCTAGCCATCTCTACTATTGCACGATTCATCCATTCATCTATTCCATTTTTCTAAGGAGTATAAATTGTATTTAGTTAGATTTGAATACCATTTCTTTTGTAAAAGTCTTGAAATTAATCTAAAGTAAATTCTCCCCCTCTATCTGTATGTAGAGTCTTTAAGAAAAACCCACTTTGTTTTTGTACATAATCTTTAAAATGATGAAATATAGAAAATGCTTCTCACTTTTATTTAATAAAGTATACCAAAAATTTTATACTATAGTTATCGATAAAAATAAGAAATTGCCTATTTTTGTTGAGAGATAAGGTTTTCATTGGACCATAAATATCAACATGCACCAATTCAAGAGGTTTTTTTCTCTCCAAAATTTTATGATGGGAAAGGAGTCTCGATGTTGCTTACTTATAATACAAACTTCAGAAACATGATCATCTCGTTCAATAAGGGGTAACCCTTTTACCATTTGCTTTTGGTAAAGCAGTTTTAATCCTCAAAAATGGAGGTGTCCATACCTCATATGCCATAACCATGGTTCATTATCTAGGACTCCATTCAAAGCTTGAGTTTCCTCATATGCAAGTCCAAGAGGAAAATTTCTATTTTGTAGCATACCAATTTTTTCTACAATCTGATTGCTATCATTTATATTTTGAAAAACAACACAATACCCTTTCTGAATAAGTTATCCAATACTCAATAAATTATGTGATATTCTTGGAACATATAACACATCATGCATATATTTTTCCATCCCTTGTTTAGTTGCGAATGCAATTGTTCCTTTTTCCATAACTTCAACTTCTTTATCATCTCCCAATCACACATATTTTAGGATACTCTTCCATCTTCACAAATATATACTCATTCCCTATCATATGGTTACTACAACCACTATCTAGAAGCCAATTTTTTTTTAAATTTTCTTTTGTAACATTGCATGCACAAAAGTAAATTATTTTGCCCTTTTTTTTTCTTTAAAAAAGTTGGCATGTGGCTTATTCTTTTTTCAACAATCTTGTTCATAATGACTAAATTTTTTGTAATTATTATATTGCACTTATAATTTATAATAATTTTGGTTACCTCTTTTATAATTGTTATAATATATTTTTCTATTATAACCTCTACCTCATTTACTATTGCTCTCTTTGCTTTCATTTTCTCTTCTTCTAAATTTTCCTGATAGTTCACCAAAAATTCTCTTTATTTCTAGAAATAATAACCTTTGATTGAAATTCATATTCAATCTAATTTTCAGTGGTTCATTTCATCCTTTTCTCATATGTTTGAAGAGACCCCATAAGTTCATTTACTAATAACGATGTTATATCATTTAACTCTTAAATAGCTATTATAATAGGATCAAATTTTAAAGGAAAACTTCTCAACATTTTTTCTACTGTTTTCTGATATGTTAAGCTATCTCCATAATATCTAATCTAATTTACTAAACCCGTAATTCAAATAAAGAAGTCTTGCATAGATTCAAAATATTTCATAAAAATATTTTCAAAATCTCTTATAGAAGCATTTGTAGTTTGATAGTTTCTACCTTATCTATTTCTTGGAATACATTTTGCAGAAGATCCAAAGCTTTATTTGACTTTTTTGTGGCACAAATTCTTGGAAATATTGTCTCATGTACTGCTTGTTAAATGATGAAGAGATATTTTGCATCCTTCTTTATGTTTTCATTAAGTTTATCTCATTGTGCTTGTGTCCAAGAGGTAAGTACTTGAGCATTTGCAAGTTTTGAATAACCATTCTCAACTAAATCCCATAAACTTTGAGAAATAAACAATGTTCTCATTTTGATGCTCTAGAATTCATAGTTATCTCCTCTAAACAAAGGAAAATAAGGCTGTGACATATTCAAACTATTGCTAATAGTTTCCATATTTTAAAAAACAACAAAATACAAAAATATTGTACAATATATTGTAATTTTTGCTGCAACAAAAGTATTCTTATTATTATGAATTTATATTACACAAGAAATGCAAATACAGAGCTCTATAGAGTTCTCCTATATTTTTTGTGATAATCATCTCAAATTCTTACATTAGCCCTTGTTTTATATTTCAAAATGGAATTTATTAAACTTGTAGTGTATGACAAGTCAAAAATCAAATTGTAGGTAGTTTTTGATATGGATAAGGATGCTAGTTTACAAACAAAGCAATCCTAAATGATTCAGGTGGTGCTAAAATATAGTTGGCAAAAGTTTCTAGTAAGGCTATTAAGAATAGATGGTGTTGCTACTAAGCATTACTACTATTAATACTATATGAATTGAATCATTGCTAGGATATCAAGTTGTTAGAATAGTTGCATATATGGCAAATCAAAGTATATGAATAGGCGTAGTACAAGTGTAAGCTACCAATCTCTAAAGAGATTAATAATTATTGTGAAGAAAGTGGTTGCCCTTTAAGGAGATTGCAAATGGTTAAATCAATTACAAAATAAAAATTCAGTTGTAGATCATTTAATATATTAATAAGAGAAGTCATTTTCTATTGCATTTTGAGGAAATGACACTTTGGTTTGAAAATTTTCTCCCTAAGAAAGTAGTTTTTAAGTATTTGAAGAGATGGCCAATCATGTTGTAGAATATTTAAGTAAATAATTAAATTCATGTAGAAAGGTGATCATATTCAATTGAAATCTCCAAATAGTCCATAATCATACAACCGATGTGATCACAACTATTTATGGTCATGTTCTGGACTATTGTCTCATGGTTAAGAAAGATGCAACTTGTAGTGATAAAGGGATTGGTTGAATAAGATTTTTTTGACTTTTGAAAAGGTTAGCATTTATAAGAAAATTTCAAAGAGTCACCCAAGTTTTAAGGGTTTGCATTTGTTATGAGAGATTAGAGGCTACCAATTTGGAAGAGACCATACATTAGATAGAGGTAATTGTTTGCATCAATTTGTCTACTAAATTGTACATGAGATTGTTTTTTCCTCCCAAGAAGTTAAGGGTGCTATAGTCAAGAGAGAGAAAGAAAGTATATATATTATTAGATATTGAAGCAAGACATTAGAAGAGAAGTCGTTGCTACTATAGTAGTCAAATAGAAGTTGTTCCCAGACATGAAGTAGATTAGGCCAATAAAGGAGGTGTTTAGAGATTCTGTTGAATTTGCTACTTATTTTTATGATGTAAATTATAGTCCTGATATAGATTTTGGGAATCTTGTTTCCTTAAAAAGAAAAGAAAAGTAAATAGAAGAAAATAATATACACCAGGGTTCGACTATAAAAATTATGAGGAATTTTTTTTCAAAGAGATTGTTTAAAGATAGTGACCATCATATAAGAATAAAATAATTTCCAATTAAAGGAAGATGATATCATTGTAGAAACAACCAAGAGGATCCAAATTGAATATCAAGTAAGACATCATGGAGTAGTTGTTGGAGAAAAGGGGAGATTGGTAGATCACCTAATTTCATGAAAGTGAAGATAAAGTCACCAATTTCTAAGGTTGGATATAGCTACTTTGGAAATATTATAGAACTTAATAGAAGTCACCAAATTTCATCAAAAGTCACTTGAACTGGAGGCATGTGAAGCTGTCAAATAAGAAAAATTGCAAGAAGATGGATTATGGTTTGAAAAGAGGCCATTGTATAGATGAACAAAATAACTCAAAGTGAATAAAGAAGATAAGAATTAGTTAGAAAAAAATAAGAAAGAGTATCTTTTAAAGGATATTATAAGATCAAATAAGGATAAAAGCTTTTGAAGTTGTCAAGTTGTAAATTGGTAAAGAAAGAACATGGTTGAATATTTTAGCATTATATGAATGAGGGGCCTATTAAAGCTAGGATCCTTGAGCACCAATAGTGTGGCTCAAAAGGAGGTGCTGAGAGAAAAAAAGGGTATCACAGTTGAACCTACAATGGATTGGTGACCAAGAAGCCAAAGGTTTTGAGCATCCCAACAAAAAGTTTGGATTTCCTAGGTTTGATCTCTTGAACTTGAAGATTTTATATACATTAAAGTATCAATGGAACAAATTCATAGTTGTGATTAAGGGGAAGTGTTGGAAATATAATCCCAATTACTCTAGATGGATTTTTCCTCTCCCTATCAACATTGAAAACAAATTAAGAAGATATTTTTGGAAATCTTTGAAAAGATATCACATTAACTCCTACGCAGGTTTAGCATGTTTTTTGGGTGATAAGTAACATATTATTTTATGTTGTCTTTTTATCCTATTTTGTTTCTTAGTATATCTATATATTGTTAAGGCTATTTTGGTATGCACTCACTCTCATGATCCCACATCTACAAAGTTATAAGGAGTATGCAATGGTTGTATGTTTGTCAAGGAGAAAATCTCAAGCAATAGTTTGATGAATGAATGTAATGGTTTATGCATGTGAACTTAAAAGAAAATAAGGGATTGGAAATATGACTATTCTCCTTAAAGGCCATTCAATAATGTCCTATGACCCCAAATTGGATTGACTATCAACCCAATGGTGAGTCAAATCTCAACAAGGAAGACTTAGGAGGGGTTCACCACTAAGCAAAAGCTTGGAAAAGACAACTTAACATTCAACTCACAGAACCTAGTAATGCAAGCTAAATAATGAGTGAAAATGATAAAATTAAGCAACAAAAAGTTAGGATGTGTGTACTTGGGAAGTCTGGAAATGTGATGAGGATTCTAGAAATGAAAAAAATGTTGTCAAAATGTGTTAGGGAGGACTAAGACTCCCTTACTGTTGTCTTAGTCCCATAATTATTTTTCATAGCAGATGTAAAACCTTCAGATGTTAAAACAAAATATGAAAGAATATCTACAAAATTCCCTTGGGAGGACTAAGATTCCCTTGATACCAACCTAGTCCTGGATCTTGAATTTCTAAAATATTTGAATGTGATCTTGAGGTTCAATTTCTACACTTACTTCTTCTCAGATCTTAGGTCCTGAAACTTCTAGATCTAGCCTATAGGTGACTTTCTGTGAAGATGACAACTTTGAAATAAAAAATTGTAACTTCACAACTTTGCACTCCAAATTATATTCAACCTAAATCTACAAACATAAACAAACAAGAGAGGAAACACTTGTTGATTTTTAGTAAATGGGGGTTTTTCTTGGTCAAACCCCTTGTTGGTAATTAAACCTTGGAATGAAATGAAATAATGAAGGGAAATGATGAATGAACAAAGTGCTATGTTGCAACTCACCAAACCATTGTTAAGAAATTTGAAAACTTGTATGAAGTGGGTAGCTTGAATGTAGGTCTTGGAAATCTTAAATTCCTGATAGATCTTGACTTGAATTGCTTGCTTGAATAAAAACCCTACATCACAAATGTTAGCTCAAAAACACACATGATGCAAGAAGATGATGCTTGAATCTTGATGATGGCTCCAAATACTTGGTGAATTTCTCTTGAATGCTCTTGATCTAATTAAATTTCTTTAGGAATGCTCATTTAAATTGCTATCTATATGAAATGAGAGAAAGAACCTTGTATTTATACTTATCTGTGCTTAATATCTTGAAATTACACCACAACAAGCTAACATATGAATTCATTAATTAAAGGAGGTTAAATCCCTCTAAGATTTGAAATTGAATCCCAAAAATAACCTAAAGGGGACTAAGACACTATAGGTGGTGGCTTAGTCCTGAGGCATGAAACTCGGGGTAGAGAATCCAAAAGGGGGCCCAATGCCTTTGAAATCAGGGTCCCAAGACCTTTGGGGACAAATATGCCCTAGGTGGCATTTTAGTCCCAGTCCAAAAATTAGGGACATAGCCAAAATCATTTAATTTTCATTTATCCTTTGATGTTTGTTAGGATTAGCCATAAAAATATATAATTTATTAGGCTTGTGGATGCAAAATAAGACCAATTAAGACATAAATAGGGATAAATAATTCAAGGAATGCCTAAAAAAGTGTGAAAATGCCAGGGTATATATTTTCCTACACTACATTTAGCCTCCACTTTATTGAGAGGATGAATTTTCTTCAAAATCACACTAAATTATCCGACCACACAATCAAGAGGGGTTCAAGTATACAAATACTAGTAAGATAGGGTGACAATAACCAAGAGGGTGGCCAAGCCCCCCGGGATCTAGATCCTATGGAAAACCAACATAGGCACAAAGGAACATGCTTGTAGATAATATATGAAGACATAATCAAATAGAAAACATACAACATCAAAGATATAGGAAAAAATAAAAAGAGAAAAGAAAATTAAAAAATGCAATGGATTAAGCTTCGACTAGCCGTCCAATGCATTTTGGACCAAGTCTAGGTTGTTTGTCTAGAAAAGTTTTACAAGTGGAACATGTTGTCCACTATGCAAATAAAACACATGCTCACAAGGGCTAGTGAAGCTAGTTGTCTAGTAGGTGAGGCCCAAAAGGTCCATATCAAAGCCATACGCCCATAACTATGAAAAGGAAAAAAATGAAAATGCACACTCACAAGGGCTAGTGAAGCTAGTTGTTCAATAGGTGAGCCCCAAGGAACCATATCAAAGCCATACCACCATGAATTTAATAAGGTACAAAAATAAATTGCATGCTCACAAGGGCTAGTGAAGCTAGTTGTTCACTAGGTGAACCCTAAGTGACCATCTCAAAGCCATACTTCCATGAATTTAATAAGGTATAAAATAAAACACAAACTCACAAGG
The DNA here is from genome assembly GCA_007115665.2 of Sequoiadendron giganteum. Lineage (NCBI taxonomy): Eukaryota > Viridiplantae > Streptophyta > Pinopsida > Cupressales > Cupressaceae > Sequoiadendron > Sequoiadendron giganteum. The sequence continues at coordinate 207,035,099 of CM021108.1, read as the reverse complement.
GATAGTGAATCTAGTTGTTCACTAGGTAAGCCCCAGGAGACCATATCAAAGCCATACCTCCATTACTTTAATAAGGTACACTTTTGTTTTTAATGCAACAAGAAAGAATGATGTTCAAAGGGATTTTTCTTAGTTTGTGCAAGGTCTCTTCTTAGGGGAAATTTATCCTAATGTCTACAAGAGAGGACCAATCAAAGGATAAAAGATTCACAACTTAGGGAATGTAGTTTGTTGCATCACCACTAAGAGGAATGTAATATGCTAAGATAGATCAAGCTCTTGAAGGACATTACTCCCAATGTCACCACAAAGAGAAAAACACATTGCATGAAGTAAGAAAATCACATTAAATAACATGGAAAAATGCCAAAATAATACCAATGTAATGCTAATGTATGCCCCCACTTTAATGAAATTTATAACACCATGTTGTGAGTAATTACTTTAAAGTAGACAAGGGAAGGTGCATGGAAATGGGTAGCAATTCCATGGACACACCCTAAAAAAATCTTTGAAAAACCATAACGCGAGCTCGTTATAACGTGCTCGGGTTATGGCTCATTATGCCGAGCCTGAGGTTCGGCAACTACAAACCAACAACGTGAGCGCATTATAACGTGCTCGCGTTATTGATTGTTAAAAGAAAAAAAAGAAAATAAAATCTCTCATTCAGATTTCAACTAGTTTTTTTTTGCAGCCGCTGCCAAAACCACCACAATTTCATGCTCATGTTCTAGGAGCAGAATTTCAACAAATTTCTTCACCAACAATCCCTATTTCTTTGCAACAATGGTGCCATAACAATGAGGACCTATGAGAGGTAAGGATTCTATGGTTTTTGTTTTTAATTAGTTAGTTTAGGTTGAATTTCATATCTATTTGTTTGAATTTTTAGGAGATACAAATCAACCTGAAAACCCTCAAAATCCTCAACAGGAAGACCAACCAAATCATCAAGATCAAAATCAACCACAACATCAACCTCGTTCACCAATGACTTAACCCCCTCCTGGCACTCAACAAAATTTAATGAGTGAAATTGAGAACAAAAAAAAGAGAATTGAGAATTTGATCAGTAGGTTGAGTGATCCAAATGGTTTAACCGAGGAAAGAATGACCCTAGCAAATTCATTAAAAGATTTGTTAAAAAATGTAGATTTAATTAGCAAACAAATAACTAGATGGAAAGATAGGAGGCAAGTGGCTATGGATTATTATGCAAATAAATTATCATACAAGGATATGAAGGACTTTAAAATCACAAAAGGTGATTTATGCTCATTATTCACCGACCCACGCACAAATCAAAATCTTACCCTCAATGCGAAGAGGTTTCCTATCCATTGGTGCCACCACCAACAGATTAGGGACCAATTTTATGATAGGTGGTACATGGTCTTCGATTACCCACCGTGCAACAATTGCGAGGTCCTGCAATATTTCCTTAGGAAAAAGTGAGTTCATATTGAACAAAATCCCAAATTATTTTGATATGAGGGATTTCCAGGGGAGAGGTTGGGGGTTAGCTCAGGGTAGACCTGGTGCACAACCAAATCCTACGTGACAAGGTAGATGAGCTCTCGCTAGGCCACCTCGTGAGCACGTTGTTATTCCTTTCGTCGCGAAGGAAAGTGTTGATGTAGAGACATTGCAGGCAATCAACACTTTGACCCAGAGTGTCATCCATCATACTATCCCTATTCTACAACACCATCCAGGGGAGTCTTCGAGTGGTGGCTTTCAAACACATGTGTGTTAATCTTGTGGGGCTACTTGTTCATATGACCCCACCAACACTCAGGAGACTGGTACGCAAGATCCATCTACAGCTATGCAGATGGACAGGGCAGCTGACATTTTGCATGAGGCATATGGCATTGATAGTCAGGTAAAAGTTAGTGCATGTGTTCATTGAATTTAATTTATTAAATTTCGATTTTGAAATGCAAGATTAACTAAAATGTTCTATGATTTTAATAAAATTGCAGGGTCACATTGTTGAGACTGGATACATCGGCCCCCCACCAACCTATTTCTGCAGTACACCTATCGCTAGGGTATGTAACTAGTAAACAATTATAAATTTATTGCATGTTAATAGCATTGTTTTACGAATGGTAATTTAATATGCGATTTTGGATGTTGAACAAAATAATATTGGAGGTTTTGATGGAACACTTCCCAGTGGCAGTGGATTTACTCAAACCTTCACGTAGGTAATATAATAAAGAGCTTAACTAATGAATCAAGTACTTAATAGTTTTGTGTAGTTTATATGCACATCGTTGATTACGTTGAATATTTTGTTGTTTTATTTTTAGTTGTTGTGAGACGATACACCTCCGAATATGATGAGGGCAATGGATATTGGTGTGACATATTCTATAAAATCCTCGATGGCTTTGACAAAAGAGGTATGAGGCAAATTAGTAAATTTCAATTTACATTTGTTGTTATAGATGCTAGTTAGTGAAAAATCAAACCATTATTGATTCATCTAGTTTTTGTCTATTTGGATGTGGTGCAGGAGCACCCCATAGTTCATCTAGGAAAGTTGTCTAGAAGGTTTTTAATTGGCAATTTGTTTAGGCCAAATGTAGCAATCTCTTTCTATCTCTTGAGTTTGAGCCTTAGAGGCATTTGAGAACTTATATTGTGTTAGTAAAGTTCATGTTGACCAATTGTTAGATTGAGGTTTGGCTACAAGGATGGTTTAAAACCTTTGTAGACCTTTCTAGGTGTTATTTTCTCTAAAATGTTGCAAATAAGGCCTATTGGAAATCACACAAGCGGCCATGGAGTAGTTAGGATCAAGATTAACTGAATTAGAAACCTATATATGGTGTGCCTCAACCTGAAAGTAAGGTTGGAAGCTTTTGCATTATTGAAAATTCATGAATACAAGTGAGGACAGTGATAAGGTTGTCTAATTTTTTGTGTTTTGTTTTGAATTTGTGTGTTCAAGGAGTGATCATGGCACTGTGATTTGATGTGGAATGTAGTTTTGTTGTACTCGAATCTTTGTGTGGCAGTATTTAGTTAGTGTGTTAAATTTTTAGGCATTTCTTTGTAATTAGTTGTTTATTTTTCATTGCTATCCTGACAGTCAGTCTGAGAAGAATGGAGATTTAGTTCACATTCCCACTATACCTAGTGTATGGGCCTTTGGGAATTGTGAATAGGCTCCATGTCTATAAATAGGATAGGGTTAGGAGTGGTTAGGAGTCAGGAAATCACTATGGAAGTCTTCTCCTAGGCGAGCTTGATAGTGCCCAGCTAGGAAAGACAAGAAGTACAAAGCACTTGACTTGTAGGGGTGGTCCATCTCCTGGAAAATCATGGTGTGGAGAGGGAAGGTGTATGCCTTTCCAAGGCATAGCAAGAAGGAAGGAGCTCCATCAACTCGTTTGGTGAGAGGAATTCTTAAACAGTCTGCAGGAAAGCTAGAAAAGACCTAAAATAACCTAAGTGTTTGCTCATTTCTAGTTTGGGTTACTGTACAGATAGTGGAGGCTTAAGATTCCAAAAATCATTGAGAGGTGGGCATAGACACCAAGAACCTCAAGGAAAGATTGGGTGTTCTTTGGAGAACTTAGGAGAATAAGCCTGTTTACTCGGAGTTGGAGACCTAATTGGGGCTCTTGGGCTAGTAGCCTTTTTAACCCTAAATGAGGGTTTGGAGAAAGCAATGACCAAAGAAAGTAAGGTGGACTCCCTAGAACCAAGTTGTGATGGTGTGAACCTATTGGAAATATTCCCCACACCCTTGCAAAGATCAAATTGAGTGTTGAGAATAGGTTAGCCTTTAGGGTGGATTAAGGGCTAAGGGACGAGTTGAAGCAATGTACAAAGGTTGGCTTGGTAGGTGGATTTGTCATGATAGCTGGGTTGGCAAGGTGAACTAGGAGAACCTAGACAAGAAATACGTCCTATAGGTTAAGGTGGTGGAGTGTGACACCGCAAGGGTCTTCCAAGTAAGATATAGAGCATGGAACAGTGATTGTTCCATCCAACCCTACCCTATCAGATTGGTATCATAGCAAGTTAAAGATTTTGGATAGAATCTTGTATGTCAGACCTTGAATCTAGTGACAAACATTGAGTTGGAAAAGAAGGTTGAAGATCAGGAGGAAGATAATAGGAGATTGAGAGAAAGATTAGCACAACTTTAGCAAGCATTAAGCAATGTGCAAATCAAGGCTGATGAGGTCAGTGATAGATTGGAGGGTAGGGTACCAAATAGTGAAGAGGTTGTAGAGGAAGACAAAACCCCTGAACCTGACCCTGTTCTACAAGAGGAGCCTTTCTTGAAGGCATTGAAATCTTTGAGTGGGAAAGCACTTGAAGGCATACCACTGTTCAGTGGAAAATTGGAAGTTGATCTAGTCATGGATTGGATAGAAGGCATGGAAAACCATTTTGAGTGTGATGGAATCACTAAAGCACAGAAGGTGAAGGTGGCCAAGTCTAGATTGAGAGGATCTGCCTTGACATGGTGGAAATTCATTCAGACAGAGAGGGAAAAGGAAGGCAAGAAGCCTATTTCAAATTGGAAGGGTATGGTGGAAAAAGTGAGAGAAGCATACAAACCAGATGATTATGAGATTCAATTACACAAGAAGAGACAAAGCTTGAGGCAAAGAGACCAATATGTGAGCACTTACACTAAGGAGTTTCAAAAACTTTTTATGAGGTCTAATGTTTCAGAAGATGAAAGTCTCAAGGTGGCTAGTTATCTTAACGGCTTGAAGTGGAACATTCAAGAGGAGATGACTCTTCTAAGTCCTAAGACAATACACCAATGTTACCAATTAGCTATTAAGATAGAGGAAAGAAGCAAGAGGAAACATGATCAGGCTTCTAAGAGTAGAGGCAAAGGCAGAGATCAAAGAGATCAAAGAGGACATAGAGGTGGCTACCAAGGTAGAGGAACAGAGAAAATAAACCAAGGAGAATCTAAACTCACAGAACATGGAAGTGAAACACCTTCTAGAGGAGGTTATGGAAGAGGTAAAGGGTCTTAAGGAGGATCAAATAGAGGAAGAGGAGCAGGCAAGAGCAATTCATACTTTCTAATATGAAGTGTTATCATTGTGGTCAAGTAGGACATCCAGCTTATAGGTGCCCGGAGAAAGCATCTTCATCAAATACTGAGAAGAGAGTGGCATATGCTCAAGAGGACACCATGAGTACCAAATCACCAGAGGTCAGTCACATTGAATCAGAAATGGGGGAGAATCTGATGTTTAGGAGATTTTTGATCAGACAACCGGTCAAGGAAGAGCCAAAAAAAAGAAGAGCTTTATTTAGAGTGAGATGCAAAATACTTGGGAAAGTATGTAAGGCTATTGTCGATTCAGGTTCAACAGATAACATCATCTCAGAAGAGGCAGTAAGGAAGTTGAAATTGGAGAAGGTACCCCACACTAACCCCTACAAAGTAACATGGTTGAACAAAGGGCAGAGTGTTCTTGTCAATGAACAAACAACGGTGGAGTTTTCTATTGGAGGGTACAAGGATAAATTGATTTGTGATGTGTTACCCATGGATGCATGCCATCTTCTATTGGGAAGACCATGGCAGTATGACAGAAGTGCCATGTATGATGGGAAAGAGAACAAAATTTCTTTCAAAAAGGATGGGAAGACATTTAAATTATAGTCATTGTCAAATGAGGAAGAAGGATAGTCAAAGACACCTAATATCTTATTGAGCAATGGTAAAGAGTTCCTTAACAACCTACATCAAGAGGGTGAAGGATATGTGGTCATGTTGCAACCTAAAGAAGAGGACAAGACTGAGAAAATAGTCATACTGGAAGCAGTCCAGAAGTTGCTTGAGAAGTATAAGGACATAGTGAGTGATGGGACACCTACAAATTTACCTCCAAAGAGAGCCATTAGTCATCAGATTGACTTCATACTAGGAGCTTCATTGCCAAATAAATCAGCTTATAAGCTTACACTGGATCAAAATCTAGAGGTAGCTAGACAAGTGCAGGATTTATTGGATCAAGGATTGATTGGGAATAGTATCAGCCCATGTGCAGTACCAGTGGTCTTAGCAACCAAGAAAGGAGGCAAGTGGAGATTATGCACTGATTCTAGAGCAATAAATAGAATCACAATCAAGTATAGGTTCCCTATTCCTAGGATTGAAGACTTGATGGATTTTCTTAGAGGAGCTCAGAACTTCACCAAGTTGAATCTCAAGATTGGATACCATCATATCAGAATCAAGGATGGAGATGAGTGGAAAAAAGCCTTTAAGACAACAGATGGGTTGTATGAGTGGAGAGTTATGCCATTTGGCCTCTCTAATTCCCCTAGCACATTCATGAGGCTCATGAATGAAGTGCTCAAAGACTTTACAGGGATATTTGTGGTGGTATATTTGTGATGATATACTCATCTTTAGCAAGACAACAGAAGAACACCTAAAGCATGTGGAGTTGGTTCTTAGAAGATTGGAAGAAGAGAAGTTAGCCATCAACCTAGAGAAGTGTGAGTTCTTTAAAAAGGATCTTGTGTATTTGGGTTTTGTAGTGTCCCAAGGATCATTGAAGATGGATCCAAGCAAGGTGGAAGCTATCCTAAATTGGCCTACACCAACCATAGGGACAGAGGTAAGAATTTTTCATGGATTGGCTCAATTTTATAGAAAATTCATAAGGAACTTTAGTGGCATATGTACACTAGTCCTAGATACAATCAAAGGTGGTTTGAAGACTAAGTTTAAGTGGACTCAAGAAGCTGAGAAAGGTTTTGAGAAACTAAAACAAGAAGTGGAAACTCAACCTATTCTCTTATTACCTAGCTTTGACAAGTTGTTTACTGTGGAATGTGATGCTAGTGGAGTTGCAGTAGGAGGAGTGCTAAGTCAAGAAGGAAGGCCTATAAATTTCTTCAGTGAAAAGCTCAATGAAGCTAAGAAGAAGTATTCTACCTATGACCTAGAACTCTAAGCTTTAGTTCAGTCACTTAGGAAGTGGAGGCATTACCTTCTACCCAAGGAGTTTGTGGTCTTTACTGACAATCAGGCACTTAGTTATATCAACACCCAAGAGAAGTTGAGTAATAGACATTTGAAATGGATGGAGTACATCCAAGATTTTACTTTCACCATAAAGCAGAAGAAGGGACAGTTGAACAAGGTAGAAGATGCACTAAGCAGGAGATTGTTGACAGTACAAGAGATGCAGATCAAGAGCATTGGAATAGAGAGTTTCAAGGATCTCTATGGGGAAGATGAAGACTTCTCGGAGGCCTACAGGGTATGTTCTGACTTTGAGAATCATTTTCATAGTCAATACTTAGAATATACATTGCAAAGTGGATTGTTATTTAAAGGGAATCAGTTATGTGTTCCAAAAGGATCAATGAGAGAAAAACTCATCCAGGAGAAGCACAATGGTAGTCTTAGTGGACATTTTGGCATCAACAAGAAATTGGAACTAGTGCAAAGGTTCTACTATTGGCCTAAGTTGTCAAGGGATGTCAGGAGGTATGTGGAGAAATGTTTAGTGTGTATGAAAGCTAAGGGAGGAGCTAGTAATGCTGGTCTATATCAACCCCTACCCATTCCTAACAGACCATGGGAGTGTGTTAGCATGGACTTTGTGGTAGGACTCCCTAAGACCAAGACAGGGTGTGATAGTGTCTATGTGGTGGTGGATAGATTCAACAAGATGAGTCACTTTATCCCTTGCAAAACCACCCATGATGCTAGCTATATAGCTCACGTTTTCTTCAAGGAAATTGTAAGGATCCATGGATTGCCTTTGAGTATTTTTCAAAAAGGGATGTGAAGTTCATGAGTCACTTTTAGAAGACTCTATGGAGCAGATTAGGTACCAACCTATCTTTTGCATCAACTTACCATCCTCAGACTGATGGTCAAACAAAGGTGGTTAATAGGGTGTTAGGTAACCTTCTAAGATTCCTAACCAAAGAGTATGGATAGACATGGGACATGGTTATCTCACAGGCTGAGTATGCATATAATGATAGTGTGAACCAGACCACAGGGAAGAGTCCTTTTGAAATTGTGTATGGGATGCACCCAAGAGGTATATGTGAGCTCAGGGATCTAGGAGCTATGGAGCATAGGAGTGGACATGTAGAGGACTTCACTCAAACCATGAAGGAGATTCAAGAGCAGGTAAAGAAGATAGTCACTGAGGCTACTCAAAAGTTGAAAGATAAGGTAGATATGTCAAGAAAGGATTTGCAATTTGCAGTAGGAGACTATGTCATGGTCCACCTCAACAAATCTAGGTTGCAAAGGGGAACATCAACCAAATTGCAGATGAAAAGAGTGGGACCATGCAAGGTGTTAGCCAAATATGGGAAGAATGCATACAAGGTGGAGTTACCTGTAGATTTAGGGATTTCACCAGTATTCAATGTAGCTAATTTGATTAGATATAAGGGATCAGTCAATGACATGGATAAGAATAGTAGGGAGATCTTCAAGGATGTCAGTAACATAACCTTACCTCCTAAAGACAAGCTACAAGCAGAGAGGATCTTGGAGTCAAGGGTGAAGAAATCTACAAGGCATAAATTGTACATGGAGCACATCATCAAGTGGAAGGACAAGCCAGAGTCTGAGGCTACATGGGTGGATGAAGCTTAGTTCAAGAAGCAGGGAATCGACCCATCTCTAATCTCTCCCTACATTCTTTAATGTCTGTGTAGTGGGGTAGAATGGTGCAGGAGCACCCCATAGTTCATCTAGGAAAGTTGTCTAGAAGGTTTTTAATTGGAAATTTGTTTAGGCCAAATGTAGCAATCTCTTTCTATTTCTTGAGTTTGTGCCTTAGAGGCATTTGAGAACTTGTATTCTGTTAGTAAAGGTCATGTTGACCAATTGTTAAGGTTTGGCTACAAGGATGGTTTAAGACCTTTGTAAACCTTTCTAGGTGTTAGTTTCTCTAAAATGTTGCAAATAAGGCCGATTGGAAATCACACAAGTGGCCATGGAGTAGTCAGGATCGAGCTTAACTAAATTAGAAACCTATATATGGTGTGCCTTGACCTGAAAATAAGGCTGGAAGCTTTTGCATTATTGAAAATTCATGAATACAAGTGAGGACAGTGATAAGGTTGTGTAATTTTCTGTGTTTTGTTCTGAATTTGTTTGTTCAAGGAGTGATCATGGCACTGTGAGTTGATGTAGAATGTGTAGTTGTACTTGAAGCTTTGTCTGGCAGTATTTAGTTGGTGTGTTCAATTTTCAGGCATTGCTTTGTAATTAGTTGTTTCTTTTTAGTTGCTATCCTGACAGTCAGTCTGAGAAGAATGGAGATTTAGTTCACATTCCCACTATACCTAGTGTACGGGCTTTTGGGAATTGTGAATAGGCTCCATTTCTATAAATAGGATAGGGTTATGAGCGGTTAGGAGTCAGGAAATCACTGTGGAAGTCTTCTCCTAGGCGAGCTTGACAGTGCTCGGCTAGCAAAGACAAGAAATGCAGAGCACTTGACTTGCAGGGGTGTCCATTTCCCTGAAAATCATGGTGTGGAGAGGGCAAGTGTATGCCTTGCCAAGGCATAGCAAGAAGGAAGGAACTTCATCAACTCGTTTGGTGAGAGGAATTCTTAAATAGTCTGTAGGAAAGCTAGAAAAGACCTAAAATAACCTAAGTGTTTGCTCATTTCCAGTTTGGGTTATTGTACGGACAGTGGAGGCTTAAGATTCCAAAAATCATTGAGATGTGGGCATAGACACCAAGAACCTCAAGGAAATATTGGGTGTTCTTTCGAGAACTTAGGAGAATAAGCCTGATTACTCGGAGTTGGAAACCTAATTGGGGCTCTTGGGCTAGTAGCCTTTTTAACCCTAAATGAGGGTTTGGAGAAACCGATGACCAAAGGAAGTAAGGTGGACTCCCTAGAACCAAGTTGTGATCGTGTGAACCTATTGGAAGCATTCCCCACACCCCTGCAAAGATGAAATTGAGTGTTGAGAATAGGTTAGCCTTTAGGGTGGATTAAGGGCTAAGGGAAGAGTTGAAGCAATGTACCAAGGTTGGCTTGGTAGGTGGATTTGTCATGATAGCTGGGTTGGCAAGGTGAACTAGGAGAACCTAGATAAGAAATACGTCCTATAGGTTAAGGTGGTGGAGTGTGACACCACAAGGGTCTTCCAAGTAAGATATAGAGCATGGAACAGTGACTGTTCCATCCAACCCTACCTTATCAGTATGGTTTATACAGGGCTTCAGCACACTTGAGTATGGGTGTGAGGATATTTCCCTCATGGAGAGAGATTGTGAGATGGTCGTAAGTGATTATTTTGTCAAATATATCATTTTTGATTATGTAATCTCTATACATTCATGTCTTTACTTCTTATTGTAATAGTTAAAACTTCACCAAGAACTAAACCCTAGGAGGAGTAGCAAGAGCACTCCACGAGTGCAACAAAAATGTGTGACAGACATATCGCCATCTGATAGAAAAGGAAAGGGAAATATTTTATTTCCAGGGCATGGAAAGCAATTAATTTTGATTCCAGAGTCCTTTGTTGTATGCCTACATGGCAGTTTTGTACATATTTTTATTGGACATATTTGTCATTGTATGCCTATATGGCTTTCTCGTAAGCCTATATGGCTATTTTTGTACATATATTTCATACGTATATCGACATATATTGATCTATGCTTACATGGATATTTGGTTAATACAAATATATTTTATCGATGCCTATCCATATTTGCATTCTACATTGATGGTTCAATAGTTATGAGTTACGTGTATTCAAGGTAATTTCTATGTTAATACAAATATCTTTTATCGATGCTTATACTTATGTGATTGATGTATGTTTGTGTATGGGATCATAGTAATTTCTATTCGATGATTCTATTTTGTCTTTAAGGTTTATTTATTAAAGGGTGCATGAAACAAGTTTGAAATCCTTAAAAATATTTGAATTTCTCAGGTTTTTCTATTTGTCGAGTCTGGGCTCCGAGCTCAAGTCCAAGTCAAAAAATTTCTTGTCATGTCCGAGGCAATTCCAAGTCTTGTAAAACTAGTGTTAACACATCGAGGAATAATGTATATGCTGATGAAGAGAGAACCCATCCTTGTTTCCAAACAAACCGTGGTATAGATATGGGTGGTCGAGATAAAAAATCACTCTTCTGGATAGTTCAAACCATAATATTTCATGGCTGCAAACACACCTTCATTATTTGTGTTCTTGATCCTACTGAAGAAATGGTGGAGCATATTGTAGATCAAATATTGCAACCCTAAGTCCACAAGAAGGTTACTTGTCCTGATTTCTGCAAATGTCTTTAAGATGTTCATCCTTCTTGAGTAATTGCAAACAGTATCATCGGTTGCCATGCTTCTAATGGAAAGTCAATTTGTTGCAATACCCAAACGCTAGTAGGTTCATTCGCTCTAATACCACCGTAATGACTCAAGCTCTAGATCAATAGATTTTTGATTTATTTCTTATTGGATTGATAGAGGTTGTCATCCAATATTATTAAGATAGTTAACGGAGTCCCCAAATTATAAATGATATAAATTCTGAATATGAAATCTAATTCAAATATTAATTTGATAATGGAAATTTGATAAATAAATATAATAGTTGTTTCTAATTAATCAATTAAAATCATGTGCAAGCTTTGAATATAAATCTTCCTATTTTTGATATATAGGCCTTGAGAATTGGGATGCCTTTCCTAATCGATACTTTCTACTCATACATCTCACTTTGAGTCCTTTCCGGATTATATGCTTGAAATGTATACTCCCATATTATAAATTTTTTCTCATATAGACCAATCTCACATTAGGTAATTTAATAATAAAAATAAGTCCGCAAATTGATTACCCTGATCTTCCCTTCTTATTCTCTTTGGTACTCAAAAACTACACAATTGAATCTTGATAGCAATATCACAATTTGACACATTGTAGAAAATACCTCCTACTTATCAATTGATGAGCTAAAGAGGCTCTATAATGAATGTTTCATAAGGCACAACACTTGCTGAAGGTTTTGCAAATGGGTTTGCAAGCTAAGTGGGCTTAACCTTGGGGAAAAAACTTTGTGGTTAAGTCCTTGAGCTGGAGTAGAACTAGGATGGGTGACCTCCTGGGAAGGCCTAATTCCTCACCTTTGTGAGTATCACCTACATGCAATGAGTGCTAAGTGGGCCATTCATTATCATCAGAGATGAGTTCTTGTGAACTCAACCCTCTTTCAATCCATGTTATCCTTGGGCCTGTATAGGAAGCTAGACGTCGTACCAAGTATGAGATCAACAAGTTTGTATAAGAAATCTAAAAAATAGAGAACAATGTGAATAATTCTTATCTTATCTTCTCCAAAAATTCATCAACAACCTCCATTCAAGCCTCTCAAGGTGTTACATAGTGTTTTACACCCTTTTCTAACTGATCCATGCCCTCAACTAACTAAAAACCAACATTCAAAATAAGTAACTGTTGCATTTCAAATTTGTTGCTTTAAGCAACTTACAAATTTGCAACTTTAGACTCCTCGAACCTAAGGGATCAATCCGGTGGAACATAGCTCAGAGTGATTCCACGTGTTTTGGTGAAAAAGAGGACCATTCCTAGCATAAACATACCTATTTGGATGTGTTGGAATAGTCTGCTTGGTCACACAAGTTGTAGAATGAAAGTTGCACAACTTTGCAACTTTGCACTGCTTGCATTTGATGCTTTTTCCATCAAGTGAAAATCCACCACCATAGGAAAACCACTCTAAGACAGCCAAAACCGAAAGAGGTTTTATTAGAGGGGGTCAACGTGATCCTATTGGATCATACGAGAAGTTTCTAAGCATCACGATATCCGAGTAATAGCATGATAAAGTTTGCAGCCATTTTGCACTTTGGACCCTTAAGGGATCAACCCGATGGAACGTAGCTCAGAGTGATTCCACATGTTTCCATGTGAAACAAGACCATGCCTATCATAAAAATACCTATTCAGACACATTGGAATAGTTATTTTGGTCATACGAGTTGCAAAGTGAAAGTTGCACCACTTTGCAACTTTGCACATCTTGAATCTGACACTTTTTCCATCAAGTCAAAATCTTCCGCCACGAGAAAACCACTCCAAGATAGCCAAAAAAGGGAGAGGTTTTTCTAGAGGGTCCCAACAACTTCTTGTAGGATCATACGAGAATTTTTTAAGTGTAACAAGATCCAGGTAATAGCATGATGAAGTTTGCAGCCATTTTGCGCTTTGGACCCTTTAGGGATCGATCCGGTGGAACATAGCTCAGAGTGATTCCACATGTTTTGGTGTGAAAGAGGACCATGCCTAGTGTAAAAATACCTATTAGGACATGTTGGAATAGTACTCTTGGTCACACAAGTTGCAAAACGAAAGTTGCACCACTTTGCAACTTTGCATTGCTTGCATTTGATGCTTTTTCCTTCAAGTGAAAATCCGCCACCACGGGAAAACCACTCCGAGATAGCCAAAACTGAGAGATTTTTTTGAGAGGGGATCATGCCTTCCTATAGGATCAGATGAGAATTTCCAAGCATCATGGTATCTGAGTAATAGCATGTTGAAGTTTGCAGCCATTTCGCACTTTGGACCCTTAAGGGATCGATCCGGTGGAACATAGCTCGGAGTGATTCCACATGTTTCGGTGCAAAAGAGGACCATGCCTAGCATAAAAATACCTATTTGGATGTGTTGGAGCAGTTATTTTGGTCACACGAGTTGCAGAGCGAAAGTTGCACCACTTTGCAACTTTGCACAACTTGAATTTGAAACTTTCTCTATCAAGTGAAAATCCACCACCACGAGAAAACCACTCTGAGATAGCAAAACCGAGAGAGGTTTTTCTACAAGGGTCTAATGTGATCCTGTAGGATCAGATGAGAAGTTTCTAATTATTATGGTATCCAAGTAATAGTATGCTGAAGTTTGCAGCCATTTTGCACTTTGGACCCTTAAGGGATCGATCCGATGGAACATAGCTCAGAGCGATTCCAGTGTTTCGGTGTGAAATATGACCATGCCTAGTGTAAAGATACCTATTCGGACGTGTTGGAATAGTCCGGTTGGTCACACGAGTTGCAGAAAAAAAGTTGCAAATTGTTTACATGACCTTTATATGACTTTTTTCACGTTGTTTACATTTCAAAATTTAAAGTTTGCAAATTTTCCTACTCAACGAATTTATAGAACAAGGTGCTACTACACCAAACATGAACTCAAACCTTAAAATATTTGATTATATCTCATTATGTAATTAAATCTTATTACAATGCATCAAGCACTTTGTTCTCACAGATCTTTTACAATGTCACTCATACATTCGAGATTCACTTTAAATGTCTACATCATAGGTTCTCATTATGAGGTTAACTTCAAATGAGTAACTTGAGATTCCCTCGCTAAGCTTCACATGCTCTTTTAAAATGGCTTGAAATCAAAATTGAGATTTGTCAAGATCATCAAAATTAAGGATGTTGCATTGCTTTTTTGGCTGAGATTCTCTTTGATGGCTCTTAAATCAACATTTTCTGCAACGAAAGATCAATCAATTTTTAGTAGTTTACTTACAAATATGCAAAGTAAAATAGAAAAATAAAGAGCATCCAAAATGGAAATGAAATAAAAATAGATGGAAGGCACTTATAGATGTTGCATGCAGGCATCAAAATAAGGATGGTGCATTTCTTTTATGGCTAACATTCTCTTGGATGGCTCATATATCTGCATTTTTTGCAAGGGGACACCAATCAATGTAAAAGAAGATGATAGCATTGGCATCAAATAGATTAATGTGCATACAAGTATAAATTAATAAGAACCAATGTGCATATACTTACAAATTAATCCAACGAACCATCCGAGTCTGCTCTACTCTTTATTGTGTCAAGTATTGCCTCATAGTTAGACTCATGGACCTTCCATAATGTCTTATTCAAAGGTCTACCCTCATATTTGGTCAAATGAACATTGGATGCCATGACAAGGTTCGAGTAATGAATAATCTTATGATGCATGTCAAAGTCGTGAAATAGCTAATGTTTAACACTTGAATGTGGGTACCTTCTAAGCCATGTTCTAGTAACCACAACTAAGCCTGTAGGGTATTCGATGTTTTCTCCATCTATAACTGGGGCATCCAATTTTTTTTTGGTCTCAACACAATGACACAAGTAATAGTTTGTTCCCTCTTCATTGTCTTCATCTGCAATAACTGCATAAACATGCCATGCATTGATATGTGCAAAAAATCTCTTGAAATTTGTCAACATTACGAATACAGTACAAAGTAAGATAATGATATGGAACTTCAACAACTAATAAAGTAGATATATCACCTGGTTGAACTAGATCTGGTATGTGGTCAAAGTCGATCGATGATTCCATTTGTGTCAATTCCAATGTCGTCGGAGGGGGATATGTGTGAAGTGGGCTAAGATAACTTGTGAACCATTTGTCAACCCACTCCCCTGACTCACAATAATTCCAGGCATGCATTATACATGAAGAACAAAAGCATGCCATCTTTCGTGTATCGATACTCCATGAACCTGCATTTGAGCTAAGGAAAGAGTGTACCTCACTCGATCCTGTTAGTGTACAAAAATCTTCATATGGTGCAATGTTAGTATCATCCATCAACCAAAAAAATATATGAACTAAAGGCATACCTTCATTACCTAGACCCATCAAAGCATTACACCACTCGATGATTGATTTTGCATCTATCAACTTTTTATTGTCTTTATACTTCAACTCTTCTCGTGCTAATGCTGTTTTCATGCATGCTCCTGCACCATCATGCTCCCCCTTTCCATGTCCAACCTCACAAAAGTTCCACATATGTTGAACACCTGTAATGACATGCATCTTGCACAACCAGTAGAACATGCACGAGTTCTTGAACTATGTTGCATAGTTATCAGACCATATTATATGTTGATTGTATTTTATGCCCCTCTGAGCTAAACCACTGTAGAAAATCTAGAAGAAACCTTGCAAGAACTCTGGAGAATGTTGGCAATCATAACTAATGTAAAAGTGGTACTCCCTCATTACCTTCCTTTGCTCATCTATACTATCAGATGCATGAATGAATACTATGTTCACAAATATCAAAACTTGTGTGGAGTTGTAATACTGTGACTACAGCTCATGTTGTGGCTGTAGAGTGTAGTTATCTGCAAAGTCAACCACAAATACTATTCTTCCAACTGGAAAGGTGTCCTTGCATAGCTTGAATTGTGTGTCCAACAATTGGGCTCTATGGGTATGCATTGCATACTCAGATAGTATTCTGTCATGAAATGTGGTCATAAATTGGTACACTGGAATCTTCTCAATAACCATATCACACCTTTTTGCTTGAGACCCATCTTTTTTAGCATATTCCACTATTTTATACTTCCCAAACTCTACTAGTTTTTGTCACACCTCATCCATGCTTTCCATATGTTGGCATATTGGCATATGCTGGAAGCCACCACAATGCTCTCATGAACCATCCAAGCATGTTGTCCTATAGAATATCTGGCCATCCTCTATTTCACATAATTCTTTTGATAGGAACTCTCTTGAAGATTTTGGTGGGGCTTCTATGCCACAATCCTACAAAACATCATTAGTATGCATCTCTAAACATATAGAACGATAAACATCATAATGGTTAGAAAATTCAATATGTAGTCTACAACAACAAGTAGTGTGTGTGTGATTTATCTTGACATAAAAAGGTTTAAGCAGTTCAAAAAATATTTGAGAAATACTAATTTGAGGATAATCATTTTCAAATTTCCAAAAAAAATGGGTTTGAGTCATATCCAAAAAATGCTTTGGATGTGGCTCACAATTCCGACTACCGATTCTCCTTCTTACCACATCCCTTTGATTCGGAGATGGCCTTGTGTTATTCTTCCAATACTCTTCAATTAGTGTTCTCAAGGCTTTGATAACTTCTTTATCTTTTCATGACAATCTCCCTGAGAATGCCCATAATTCATTTGTATCATTTCCCTCAATTCTTTGTCACCTTTGAATGGCTCTTGATAAAAAATTCTACTAATTCCCGTTTGTTCACTAGTCTTTTTAATTAGCTGAGCTCTCTTTGTTTGACCACTTACCAAAGTCAATGTAATGACATGTCAGGTGACATTACTATCCTTTGAGCATGAGGTCTTACCCACACTCTCATAAGCATCCATTAGATTCTTCACAATAGTGTCTTCACTCAATGCATTCGATGTTCTCAACCCAAGAGTCTTCATGATGTTCCTATACTTTACACCCCGCATCATTCCAACAAATAGTTGACATCTTGCAGTCTCATTTACCATTTCAAAGAATCATTCTCAAATATTATCAGCATATCTGCTACAAGTGCATGTTGAAATCTTAGCTTCCATGTGCTACAAAATCTCATCATCAATATTAATCAAATACTTTGGCTTTCTACACAAATTTCTTGGTGGTGTTCTCTTAGGTACATACATCTCAACATTAGGAATTTCATCAATATTTAATTGAGGTGGGCTAGATTGCATACCTTCAATCGAGGGTGGAGAAGAAGACATACCTTGAGGTTCACATGGGGATGATGGCATACCTTCTTTGTCAATTTCGAGTGATGATGTACTCTCAACTTGAGATGTGTTGGATGGTGTCCAACAATATTCACTTGCGGTACATGGTGTCCCTCCATATTCACTTGCAGTAGATGGTGTCTATCCATATTCACTTGTGCTAGATGGTGTCCCTCCATATTCGCTTGTGCTTAATGGTGTCCCTTCATATTCACTTGTCATAGAGGGTGTTTCTCCTACTACGATATTTGAATTTGTCTTACGATGATGCTTTCGCATTCATGCTTGTTGTACTACCAATTCTTGTTCTCTTTTTGACAGTTGAGGTTCCTCTACAATTGGGTTGTTTTCATCAATTGTTTCCAATTTCTTCTTTTCACGATATGCCGCCACCCAAACTCTCTCCTTTTCTTTCAAGGTTTCGCTCTCTTCGTCTATTAGTTTCCTCTTTGTCTTTTTCTTCAGCATGCTGGATAATTTTATCTATACCATTGTAATGAGATGAATATTAGTTCCTAAAAAATGTATCCATTCAAGTTAATTGAAAAATATATTTCATTGAAGGCTTCATTTAAATAATACTTACAATCATCCTATACAAAAGTTAACCTAGCATGTAGACAAATGTGTACAAACTATGGAAGCACTAGGCTGGCCAAAGCACATTTCTAACTAAAAGTGAATAAGCATGATGGTGATTCTAAAAACTAATGAGTGAATGGAATTGTGAGTGTTTGATAAGTTTTTGGTGTAGGAGCACCTTGACAATCTATGCTTCCATTTTGAAATTTGATTCAATTTTGGGTATCTTCATTTTGTAAGAGGGTCATTAAAGATATTTTCCATGTACCAGTTATATGAGCTTTCAAAGGAATTTTTTTTATTAGTTATAGGCATTGGGGGGAGTTATTTTTCATTGAAAAATGGTTAAACAACCTCCATTGGCTTGAAGGGAGGATTTTTGTTCATTTTGAAATCCATTTTTTTGATTAAAAAATGTTTTCCAAAAATTCAATGGTTTTTTTGCACTTTCCTAAACTTATACGGATATATACAACCTCCCCTTGATATAAAAATAATATAATATTGTAGGCACATGTCTTAACTCTCTAATGCATCAGTTGTGAGGGCTTAACAGTACATTTGAAGGGAGCAATTGACAATTTTCCGAAACTGCTCATTTGAAGCCAATCAAGGGTTTGCGTAGAATTTAATTATGAAATGACCATCCCACCTATTTTTATGACTTGTTTCTTGGTGGGATGGAATGTACATTGTTATAGTAGGGTTTTTTATTGTTGAACATTCCTTGGAATGAAAATAATGACAATAGGATGGGGTTCTTAGGCTGAAACAAGCACTTTTCCATGAGAATTTGAGGAACCAAGGAGTGATTTTGAAAAAGTGTTGAAGGATTGGTCTATGTAATGAACTTTTGACCTTGTGGAGGGTATTTTGAATATTTTTGATGCTCTGGAATGGTCTGGGAAGGCTCGGGTATAGGAGTTTCTATAAACCCTCCCTCTTTGCATTAAAAAATGGGGGTTTTTGTATTGGAAGCCTAGTTGAGTGGGTAAGGTCCTAAGACCTAGAAAATATCCTTTTTTGAGACCTAATTAAATACTATTTTTGGTTTTGGAATTCTGGTGTGAGGATCTAAGGGTAGTTCCTTTGTAAAATTGGCCTACTTGGAGGCCTAAAATAGTGAAAAGGTCAATTTTCTTAAAGTTGTCCCAAAGGAGTCATGTGATGGGTTAAGATATGTCTTGCAAATTTGAAATGGGTGCTAGAATCATTATTTTATTTTCCTAGTGTTTTGGAAATTTTTGGAGTTAAGGGCCCAAAACTGGTTTTGCAGAGTAACTAGATTCCAAGGGTGAAATGTGGGAAATAGTGTTTGTGTTTGTTGTCTAGCTTGGAGGAGTGTTGGGATTGGTCCATTAGGCCTTTTTAATATTGTTAGATGCCTTGGTTTGGGAGATACATGTGACAGTTTGTAGATGCTCGGCTACTAGTAATGTGGATAGTGAACAAAGGAACTAAGTTTGTGTGTAAGGGCATACTTCTGAAAGGTTTCATTTTTTTTGTACTAACTCAAACAAAGATTTATTAAGCAAAGAATGGTTTGGTTGTGCCTTAAGAATTAAAGTTTGTGTTTGTAAACAATGGTGCCATTTTGGAATATTTAAGACAACTTGTGAATGACATAATCATTGGTTGATGATTTGAGAAACCTAGTTGATTGTAATCAGTTATTTTCAAGATTTTAAAGGTGTTTTGAAGGTCCTTAAAAGGAATTGGGAACTCTTAATGCTAATTTTAGTATACAAATTAATTTTTTTGTGAATGGAAATATAGTTGAATAAGTGTGTCAAGAAAGGTGTCAATTTCTTCCTTTGTACTGCATCAATTTGTGCAGAGGTATTGGAAGGTGTTTGGACCTTTTGGAGGAATGGGAGAGCCTTGGAGTTGTATTAAAGGATGAATTTTGGTGAATGGTTCTGAGTTTCTAATCAACTTTATGCTATGTTACAATCAATTTTATGATGGTTAATCTATTTTTTTGAGTCTGACAAAGCATTGAAACCAAGTTCTAATGTTTTGATGAAAAGATGATTGAGTTTGTTTGTTGATCTTATTCAATTTAATTTAGGGTCAGAAGTACCCTTGATGATTTTTGGATCCTGGTAGATGTTCTGCATCAAGTTTAAAATAGTAATTGGCAAGTGTATATAATGGTAATTTAAAATGTGCATTGACAACCTAAGGTTATAATGACAAACAAAAATGAAAGCAAGCCATAATAGAATGCAAGAAAATTTATAAAGACTTCACATACCAAAAAAACTAGACTTTCAAATGGAGGAGTTCAACCCAATTATGTAGCCTTAGCTTCTTCTTTCTTCAAACTCCACAACAATTTGACTTGTTCAAAAGATAAATCCACTCCAAACTTCAATTGTATATCAGTTTTCAATGGAATTCAAACTTCAATTGAGATTATATGTCTTTCAACGTGGAAATTATGCTATTTCATGCAAAGGTGGTAAAAAGATCATGGAAAAGGTTATGGAATGTGAAAACAATGCTTTCACACTTCACAACATCATCAAAAATCCGTTTTTTGTCGAAGCACGTGCAAAACCAAGGGAATATGCAAACTGTGGGCCTCGAAATCATGGGTATACAGAGTTGTTTACCATTTTAGTGGAGTACAACATGCGCTTGCATTATAACTCGAGTGCAATATGTGAAATATGGTTTTCTTTGTATATTTCTTTTCTCCCTCTTTTTCTTTACCCTCTATCCTAATTCTATAGCTGTCCCCTGCACCCTTATAGTAGAGGAGATAGAGGTGAGTGTGTGTGTGTGTGAGAGAGAGAAAGAGGTAGAGGGAGATTGGGAGAGAGGGAGGGAGAGAGAGGGAGGGAGAGGGAGAGGGAGAGAGAGGGAGAGAGGAGGAGAGAGAAATAGAAAGGGAGACATGGAGATAGATAGGGAGGGAGAGAGGGGAGAGAGGGAGAAAGAGATAAAAAGAGAGAGAGGGAGGAGAGGAGGGAGAAAATGAAGAGAGGGGAGAGGAAGAGGGAGAAAGAGAGAGTGGGAGAGAAAGAGGGAGAGAGGGAGGGAGAGGGGAGGGGGAGAAAGAGATAGTGGGAGAGATGGAGATAGAGAAGGAGGGATAAAGAGAGGGAGAGAGATGGAGGGAGAGGGAGGGGGAGGGGGAGAGAGGGAGGGAGAGGCAAAGGGTTATAAATAGAAAGTGGGAGACATGGAGATAGATAGGGAGGGAGAGAGGGGGAGAGTGGGAGAAAGAGAGAGTGGGAGAGAAAAAGGGAGAGAGGGAGGGAGAGGGAGTGGGAGAGAAAGATGGAGAGAGGGAGGGAGAGGGAGAGGGGAGAGAAGTGGGAGAGAGAGGGAGAGAGGGGGGAGAGGGAGAGGGGGAGAAAGAGATAGTGGGAGATAAACCCTCAAACCTTAAACCCCAATCCCTCTACCCCTATACCCTCTTAATCCATGAACCCTCAACCCTTAAGCCCTAATCCCTCATCCCCTATACCCTCTTAATCCCTCAACTCTCAACCCTTGACCCTTAAACCCTAATCCCTCAACCCCTATACCATCTTAATCCTTGAACGGTGAACCCTAAACCCTTAAACCCTGATCACTGAACCTCTATACGCTCTTAATCCCTCAACCCTCAACCCTCAACCCTTAAACCTTAATCCCTCTACCCCTATATACTCTTAATCCTTGAACCCTCAACCCTAATCCCTCTACCCCTATACCCTCTTAATCCTTGAACCCTCAACCATTCAACCCTAATTCATCTACCCCTATACCCTCTTAATCTTTGAACCCTCGACCCTTAATCCTTAAACCCTAATCCCTCAACCCCTATACCCTCTTAATCCCTAAACCCTCAACCCTTAAACCCTAATCCCTCAACACCTATACCTTCTTAATCCCTAAACCCTCAACCCTTAAACCCCAATCCCTCAACCCCTATACCCTCTTAATCCCTGAACCCTCAACCCTCAACCCTTCAACCCTAATCCCTCTACCACTATACCATCTTAATCCATGAACACTCAACCATTAAACCCTAATCCCTCAAACCCTATATGCTCTTAATCCCTCAACGCTCACCCCTTAAGCCCTAATCCCTCTACCCCTATACCCTCTTAATCCTTTAACCCTCAACCCTCAACCCTTAAACCCTGATCCCTCAACCCCTATACCATCTTAATCCCTGAAGCCTCAATCCTTAAACCCTAATCCCTCAACTCCTATACCTTCTTAATCCCCCAACCCTCAACCCTTAAACCCTAATCCCTCAACCCCTATACCCTCTTAATTCCTGAACCCTCAACCCTCAACCCTTCAACCCTAATCCCTCTACCCATATACTATCTTAACCCCTGAACTTTGAACCCTAAAACCCTAATCCCTCAACCCCTATACCCTCTTTAACCCTCAACCCTGAACCCTGAACCCTGAACCCTCAACCCTTAAACCCTAATCCTTCTACCCCTATACCCTCTTAATCCTTGAACCCTCAACCCTCAACCCTTAAACCCTAATCCCTCAGCCCCTATACCATCTTAATCCCTGAACCCTCAACCCTTAAACCCTAATCCTTCAACCCTTATACCCTCAACCCTCAACCCTTCAACCCTAATCCCTCTACCCCTATACCATCTTAATCCTTGAACCCTCAACCCTCAACCCTTAAACCCTAATCCCTATCCCCTCTTAATCTCTGAACCCTCTATCCTCAACCCATCAACACTAATCCCTCTACCCCTATACCCTCTTAATCTTTGAACCCTCAATCCTCAGCCCTTAAACCCTAATACCTCAACCCCTATACCCTCTTAATCCTTGAACCCTCAACCCTTAAACCCTAATCCATCAACCCCTATACCCTCTTAATCCCTGAACCATCAACCCTCAACCCTTCAACCCTAATCCCTCTTCCCCTATACGCTCTTAATATTTGAACCCTCACCCCTCAACCGTTAAACCCTAATCCCTTAACCCCTATACCCTCTTAATCCTTGAACCCTGAACCCTTAAACCCTAATCCCTCAACCCCTATACCCTCTTAATTCCTAAACCCTCAACCCTCAACCCTTCAACCCTAATCCCTCTACCCCTATACCTTCTTAATCCTTGAACCCTCAACCCTCAACCCTTAAACCCTAATCCCTCAACCCCTATACCCTCTTAATCCCTGAACCCTCAACCCTTAAACCCTAATCCCTCAACCCCTATACCCTCTTAATCCCTCAACCCTCAACCCTCAACCATTCAAACCTAATCCCTCTACCCCTATACCCTCTTAATATTTTAACCCTCAACTCTCAACCCTTAAACCCTAATCCCTCAGCCCCAATAACCTCTTAATCCATCAACCCTCAACCCGCAAACCTTAAAATTTAATCCCTCAACCCCCATACCCTCTGAATCCCTTAAACCCTAATCCCTCAACCCCTATAACCTATACCCTATAACCTATTAATCCCTCATCCCTAAAATCTAAACACTTAAAACCTAACCCATAAACCCTCTACCCTCTACCATTGATCCTCTACCCTCTACCCTCAACCCTAATCCCCCAACCCTTAAACCCACTTAGTAAACTCTCTACCCTAATCCCTTAACCCTCATGACTCTTAAACCCTCAAGACTTAAACCCATAAACACTCAACCCTAAACCCTCGACCCTCAACCCTAACCCCTTAAACCCTAAACTGTTAAACCCTCTACCCTCTACCCTCTACCCTCAACCCAATACTCTCTACCCTAAACCATAATCCCTCAACCCTTATACCATGAAATCCAAGAAAACTATCTACTCTAATCCCTAAACCCTCAACCCTTAATCTCTCAACCCCTATAACCTCTACCCTATATATTGGACCCTCGACCCTTGACCCTATACCTTAAACCGTCAATCTTCAACTGTCAACCCTTAAACCCTCTACCCTTTACCCTATACATTAAACACTCAACCCTCAATTCTCAACCCTCAATTCTTAATCCCTCAACCCTCAATGCTTAAACCCTAAACCCTCTACCCTCAACCAAGTAAACCCTTAACCCTAAACCCTTAACCCCAAACCCTTCAACCCTAAACACTTGAACCTTCTACCCTATACCCTCAACCAAATACCCTCTACCATTGACCCTATTCCCTCAACCCTCAAACCTTAAACCCTAATACCCTAGAAACCATCAACCCTATACCCTCAACCCCTATCACTTTCTTTCTATCTATACATCTCACCTCTCCCTCCTTCCCTCCCTCCTACCCTCTCTAATTGTATCTATCTACCATCTCCCTCTTTCTGTGTACCTCTCATTCAATCAATCCCTACCACCCTCTCTTGCTCCCTCTATCCATCTCTCTTTATGTCCCTCCCACTTTATCCCACTCTCTCCCACTACCTCTCTCCCTCTCTCTCATGTCTCTCCTTCCCACCCCCTCTCTCTCTCAGGTCTCTCCCTCTGGCAACCTACCTAGGTAACTCTCTCTTTTTCTGTCTCCCCTCTCTCTATCTATCCCTCCAAACCTACCTAGATAAGTCCCTCTCACTCCACCCCCCTCTTTCTCTACCTCTATTAGGTCACTCCCTCCCACACGCTCTCCTTCTCCCAGGTCTCTCACTCACACTCCCTCTCTCTACCACTCCCTCTCACTCACACTCCATCTCTCTCACACTCCCTCTCTCTCCCACTCCCTCCCTCTCACACTCCATCTCTCTCACACTCCCTCTCACTACCTATACTCAAGTCTCTCCCTTTGGCACCCTACCTACATAACTCTCTCTTACACTCCCTCTCACTACCTATCTCTTCATCTCTCTCCCCCCCTCTCTCCCTCTCCTCAATTATTCTCCCACCCCTCTCTCTCTCCTCCCTCCCTCTCCTCAGTCTCTCTCTCCCTCTCCTGAATTCTCTCTCTCCCACCCCCCCTCTCTCTCCCTCCCTCTATCCCTCCCACCCTACCTAGCTATGTTCCCCTCACTCCAACCCCTTCTCTCCCACTCCCTCTCTCTAAAAATCTCACTTCCACCCCCTCTCCATCTCTCTAGATTCTCTCTCTCTAAATTCCCCCTTTGTCTAAAGACATACATAAATGCATACATACAAGCATAATACATATAATCTTACATCCATACAAGCATACATACATACATGACATACATGTACATACAAACATACAAATATATTAGCATACATTAAGTATATTGGAATTTAACATAAAGGAAGACATAACGTAAGCACGTTATAATGAACCCGTGTTATGTCCTAGTTGATATGTTCCCTGTAGAAGCAAAAACCATGTGAAAATTGAGATATAACGTGATCGCATTATAACGCACTGGCATTATAATGCACCCGCATTATATCTTGCTTTGGGAATTCCTGAGCCTTAGGCTTGGTATTTTCCTTGGAATACCAACCCAAAGGCTTGGAGGGCATTCCCAATGACCAGAGATGTGTTTTTAGAAAATCCACAATATTTCTCATAATCGAGTTCACGCTCACCGTCAGGATTGCACGTCGTTCAATATCGAAAAAATTGAACACATGGGTAATGTTGGGTTATCTCTTAGCTATCCAACAATGTAATTTTTTTCACTTTCTGAAAATGTTAAGTCTTTCATCCATAATTTATTTTATCTGTATGTCTTTTTTTCTGCCATAAAGTAGTGTTTGATATTTTTTTCATTATAAATTAACCGTTCATCAATTTTTCAAATAAATTACATTTTTAGAAACTAGACTCCATTCTACAAAATTAAAAAATTAAAAATTAAAAAAATCAATTAGTTTCCAAAATTTGTAGGGGTAGCATGGCCAAAATTCTATTTTCAGGAAATGTCCACTTCGCAAATTAGTAAAAAATCAAATATTCATTAAACAATTATCAGAAAAATCATGCATCAACTACATACTGTTAGCTAACTTCTGACTGTTGCGATTTTAAAAATACTACAAAAAGGTTCACCATACGAGGGTCGTCCAAGAGTTGCTATTATGTTTTTCTGACAAAAACAACCCCAAGTTGTGTATGTCCCTCGTTTGAACCCCTTAATCTCAACCATTTTCAAAATAAATTAGTAGTTTAGAAAGTAGACTCAGAGCACTTGAATCCTTCTTTTTGTTCCATCTCAAACTTTTGAGTCTAAGTATCCTCAATTTCACATCCAAGGTCAGTATTTCCTGATTTCAGAAAAAGGTTGTCCACTTAAGTCCCCTTTTTGGGAACCATCTTGGTGCACTTACCCACAAACATTAAAAAATGAAAATAGCATCAATATCTATCTTTGTTGTATTGATATTAGAGAGCTAGGAACTATCATCATTCTCCAAACACACATAGAAGTGGAATAATGACACAAAGAGAGTGAAAAAAAAGAAAATCCTTTTCAGTCAACATGGAAGAGACATAGGGTGTCTCACCACCTTGTGTCATCCCCAAAAGGAAAACATGAGACAAAAAATTAAATAAAAAGAAAAGATAATGAAAAATCTTTTGGGTCAACATGGAAGAGACATAGGGTGCCTCAATTCCTTGCATCACCCCCAAAAGGAAAACAAAAGACAAACATTCAAATGAAAGATAAATATAAGACCAATGAAAAGGAAAAAAAACTTATGACATGTATAGAAGAAAGAAGGTACAAATAGAGGAATGCACATAGAGAGGAAACAACAAACAATATCGGGGATCACATTACACACATGCAATGACAAAAAAGAAAAGGAAATAATGCAAAATAATAGTAAGGCATAGGTGAGTTAACCTAAAGAAGGTCATCCACCTCAAAATATCAGTCTGTACAAGTGAATGGTGGACAAAAAACATAAGGAAAAATGACAAGTGCATTACTAGGACAAGGCTAGCTACTTATTGCCCCCACTGAGTGCAAGAAAATAATGAGTTGAGGTAGATGATGAGAAAGATAATGTAATAGTGAGAACAAAATGTTCTACAACTATTACATGACAAAAGGGGGTGGAAAATGATAGGCTAAGAAATCACTTGATATAAATCATTGCCATCAAAGTGAAATGTTTACAATACTAACTTGAATGCATGACACTCAGTGGTGTTGTGTCTGAGAGTTCGATGGTATCGACAATGTGGAGCATTTGTATCTTTAGGATATAGTATGAGCCTATCTTTCATTGGTGGTAATGTTATTAGTTGTTTGTTTAAAAGAACTTGTAGTTTCCTTTCACTTTTTGGTGGTGAACAAGGCAGTTGTAGCTTTTGTAATTTGTAAGGTCATTTTTTTTTCTATATTCAACGATATCTCAAGTTGGAGGTTGAGGAGGAGGAACTAAGGTAATCCTATCATCCTTGTCATTGTTGTGAATAATTGGTTGTTCTTTAGGAAGAAGGACATTCATATTGGGAGGAGAATATAAGATCATTGTACCATCACTACAGAGCCTTAGGTATTCTTTAGGAGCACGTATTCTGTTAAGGGGATCTTGATATCCTAACCCCTTTGTGTTTTCATTAGTTGGGATTTTCTCTAGGAGTTGATAAATTTCATGTTCACTTGTTGTATCACATCCTTGTTTACTCGAGATTGTGAATCCTTTTCCATATGTTTCTTCTCAATTGATTGGAGTGTTTTTTACTTTGTTATCATAAAATGGTTGAGTGTTTTCTTTTTTAGAAGAGCTAGGATCACCTATTGTATGAAACTTAGGTTCAAATTTTGTTTCGGTTTTGAGTTTTGAGACCAAACATCTCAAGAGGTGGTATTGTAGGTGGGTTTAATTTTTTCATGGATGGATAAAAGGCTGCATTAGATTCAAGTTTGTTAAGACAATAATTTAGGAACATATTCATTCTATCATCATCTTCTCCAAAGATGTCAACATCACGAAGAGGACATGCATTAGGAGTTGAGTGAGCATTAGTAAGTTCAATTTCATTAGGGTCATTTCTAAAATCACATCTTGACACATCTACAAATATTTCAAGGACATCCACAGCTTTCCAAAGCACACATCCATGATGCCAAATTGAGAAAATACACTTTAAATGAAAGAAATTGGAATAACAGTAAATCTGCACACTGTAATAGAAAACTGAAAGCAATAAACAGAAGCATAGGAAAGAAATTTTAGATCTTGAAAACTAGAAATTCAAAGTCAACATGGACTAAGATGCCAATAAGGGTTTCTTGGTCCTATTGATGGAATTATAAGGTTCCAAGAGATGGAACATAATGCAAACAAAAAAGACATGATTTTAGTCAAAAAACCATAGAGGGACTAAGACACCAGAAAGGGTTTTTTCATCCCAGTAAAGGTTTTTTTCAAAAAAGCAACAAATTTTGAGTTGTTAACAGTGTTCCCAGGTTGCCTACTTAGAGACCTGATGTTTACAAACATAAAAGTGTGTACTTGAATGCAATAAAAAGTGATGAATGACATGCAATTTAATGCAAAGTTGAATACAATTTTTTTTAATTTTGAATGCAATAATAATGTTTCTAAATGAAATTAGAATGATTGAAAATGCACTTTTTATCTTTTCAATGACATACAATGATTCAAGAAATAAAAAATAACAACCTATATACACTTTCACTAATGAAATATGAGAAATCCTAGATGCACTTTCACTAATGCAAGATGAAATACAAGAATTAATGCAACCTACATCTAGGAATTTAATGGAATCCAAATTAGAAAATGAATGCTTTAAAATGTCATGTTTATCATAATTAACCGAAGAGAAAATATGGGGTTTGAGATGTCACTATTCGGCTTAGGTCATTCAATAATGTCCTAGGATCCAAAATTGGATTGACTATCAACCCAAGGGTGACTCAATTCTCAACAAGGAAGATGTAGGAGTGGTGTTCTTTAAAATTTCATTGGTTCACCACCAAGCAAAAGCTTGGAAAAGACAACTTAACATTCAACTCTCAAAACCTAGTAATGTAAGCCAAATAATTAGTGCAAATGATGAAATTAAGTAACATCAAGTTAGGATTTGTGTACTTGGGAAGTCTAGAATTGTGATGAGGATTATAGAAATGAAAAAATGTTGTCAAAATTTGCTAGGGAGGACTAATATTTCCTTACTATTGTCTTTGTCTTGGTGCTATTTTTTGGGGCAGATGCAAAATCTTCAAATGTCAAAACAAAATCTGAAAGAATCTCTGCGAAATTCCCTTGGGAGGACTAAGACTCCCTTGCTACTGAATTATTCCCATATTTAATTTCTAAAATATTTGAATGTGATCTTGAGGTTCAATGTCCACACTTCCTTCTTCTCGGATCTTAGGTCTTGAAACTTCCAAATCAAGCATGTAGGTGACTTTCCGTGAAGATGAAAAGTTTGCAATGAAACTTTGCAACCTTACAATTTTTCACTCCAAATGATCTTCAACCTAAATCTACAAACATAAACACACAAGAGAGGAAAAACTTGTTGATTGTTAGTAAATGGGGGTTTGCCTTGGTCAAACCTCGTGTTGGTAATTAAACCTTGGAATGAAATGAAATAATGAAGGGAAATGATGAATGAACAAAATGCTATGTTGTAACTCATCGAACCCTTTTTAAATAATTATGCAAACTTGTATAATGTGGTTAGCTTAAATGCAAGTCTTGGAATTCTTGGATGGTTGATAGATATTGACTTGGATTTCTTGCTTGAATGAAAACCCTACATCATAAATGTTAGCTCAAAAACACACATGATGCAAGAAGACAATGCTTGAATCTTGATGATGGCTCCAAATTATTGATGAATCCCTCTTGAATGGCCTTGACCTCATAAAATTGCCTCAAGAATGCTCATTCAACTTGCTAGATTTCTTGGATCTATAAGAAATGAGAGAAAGAACCTTGTATTTATACTTATCCATGTTTAATAATATGAAATTACACCACAACAAGCCGACATATGAATTCATTAATTACAGGATGCTAAATACCGCCAATATTTGAATAATGAATCCAAAAAAAATCTAATGTGGACTAAAACACCCTAGGTGGCATCTTAGTCCCGAGGAATGAAACTTGGGGCACCGACTCCAAAAAGGGGCCCATTTAAGGTTTCTTTGAAATTAGTGTCCCAAAATCTTTGGGGTACAAATACGTCCTAGGTGGCGTCTTAGTCCCAATCCAAAAATTAGGGACACACAACCAAAATAATTAAATTGTCATTTATCCTTTGATTTTTGTTGGGATTAGCCATAAAAAGATGCAATTTATCAAGCTTGTGGATGTAAAATAGGGCCAATTAAGGCATAAATAGAGATAAATAAAGAAAGGCAGGCCCAAACAAGTGTGAAAATGCTAGGGTATGCATTTTCCTACACTATAGTATGAATGAGAAAAAGCTTAGAAGGTCTTTGTAATGATCCATGTAAGCACTTGTAAGTAAGAGTAATATGTAGTGATGTTTTGCATAGAAGATCCAAATCTCTCACAATTTATAAAACTATATTTTGATCAATATAAAATATCATGTCTATTTCTATATTTTTGTTTTTCCAGCTAATAGTTTGTAGTCTATAGTCTAATATTTCTTTTTTGATATTTTATTTTATCTTATTACATTCTTTTAAAAAATATATTAGAAGAAAGTTCAATAGATTTTTTTAAAGTATATATTAGGAAGAAATCTTGTCCAAGAGATAAAAATCTAGATCCATTTTATCACAAATGAAAAATTTATGACAACTTTAATAATTCTTTCGAGTTTTCCTCTCTATGGGCTAAAATCTATTGTGGAAGGATAAACAAGTTAATAAGGTTTGTTCAGAACAAAATGGGGATTTTTTAGGTTTAAATTTGTAAAGAAAAGGAGTTATAACATAATATTCAAAAGGATGATTAAAATTGAAGTAAAACTATGAAATTTCAACGTTTCAATGATGAAGGGCCTTGAGAGAAAACAAATAAATAGAAATATTCTACTAATCTATATAATGGGTGTGTGCCTCCCAATGAAACAAATAAATTGATTTACACATCTTCAATGGAAAAATCTAACAAGATTTTTAAGTAATGTGACAAACCTAAAATAGATTTTCCTACTACTATTAGTGGGCTTGTTACTCCCAGGGAAGTGAGTGATTTGATCCCACATCTTCATTGGAAATAAAAATATAGGATTTTGGAGGAATGTGATAAGATTGAAATGCATATGAATTATTGCTACTGATATTTTTCCAAAAGTGCAAGATGGTCTGGGTAATATATCAAACCTATTGGAAAAATAAATTCCAAATGAAGAAGAATTTAACATAATGGAGTATTATTTTTCATATAAGTCCACTAATGATATTATTGAGAAAGTAATGCATGAGATTCTTTCAAATGATATAGAAATAAACTTTAAGTGAAACACAACAATCTCCCAAATATAATCTATCATAAATTTTGACAAATCCCATGAGCTTACTTCAATGGTAAGGGAGCCAAAGAAATATTAAAACACAAGAGGAGGTGGTAGTTGGTATTCAATTGACATTAGATAGAAATATTAGGTCATGTTTAAGAAGATTTGAGTGCTCTCCTCAAGTGAAATGAATGTCATTCCATGGAATTTTAGGTTCTTAAATCCATGTATCAATATATGCTTAATTAACCATCATTTAGAGACATGGAAGTCTATTTTTTTCCTTCTTAAATAAACCAAATTATCTTTCGTGAATGTTGAATTTTTTTTTGGACAATTGGTACTATTGGAAATACTCCTATGTTGAGTCCTAAAGTATAGTTGGTGGTATTGTGGTGCTATTGGTTGCCTAAAATATTGAGGTTTGAAATAGTTTCTTATATCAATAATTGGATACTTAGAAAATATTGAAACTTCATTTTTGGTCAAATTTTTTAGTTAATAAATGTGTATGGTCCTACTAACCTTCTTCTCAAAAAGAATATTTGAGAAAATTTAAAAATATTTTTGGTGGGTTTGAAAAATAAGCTAATTATCTTGATGGATACGTTAATTAAATTCATAAATAAAAATAAAATTTTGGGGGATTTCTTCTTTATCCAAGTCCCACCAATTAGATTTTAAACACTATAAATGCTAATGGCCTGATTGATGTCCCTTAATATGATGTAATATATACCTGGTCTAATAGAATAACATATTTTTCTTATATTATTGAGTGTTAACATATGTTCTTTTTGTCATCTAGTTGGATTCAAAAAACATTGGGTTAGACAAATTATATTTTTTCTTATTTTAGTTTAAATTTTGTCCTTATTTTCTACTCATTTTTGAGGATAGGGTCCTAGACAAATGCAATTTGAAATATAAATTAATGTGTTTTAGGTATTCAAATTTCTAGTAAATCTAGAAATTTCATCAAAATATACTCCTCTAGTCAATAATTATTGTATATTTCATCTTGTCTCAAAATTAAAATATATAAAATTAAAGATAAGAGATTGGAATAAGAAATCCTTTAAGAATATTTTTGATGAAACTTTAAGACTAGAGGACTTAAATATTTAACTTGTCAAAAGTGAATATTTTTAGGATGAAGAAAAGATCTTGTTTAATATATAAAATTATTTTAGCATAATTAAATGAGCTATAGGAGAGAAGATATATATTTTGAGATATAAATCAAGGGAACATTGGCTAAAGGACGAAGAGAGGAACACTATGTTTTTTCATGCCTCTACAAAGTTGAGGAAGAGATGCAATAAAAAAATTGGATAAAAAATGCAAACAATGATGTTTTAATTGATTTATAGGAGATTCATAATGACGATATCATGTTTTTAAAGAAATTACTAAGAAATGATGATTCTCCCCTAGATTTGTAGTTTGAAAATCATATCTTAGATAATACGAAATCCCATGGTTAGTTTTAGTGTGGAATAGTTTATTGATGGATCTATTTTCCCTTGATGAAATTAGATCAGTGGCCTTCTCTATGGTTGGAGAAAAATCTTCAAGCCCTAATGGTTTCCCCCAAATATTCTTTTATAAATGTTAGGATTTTCTTGCTCAGGGTATCTTGTTGGTGGTTGAGGAGGTAAGAAGCAACAAAAAGATATAAAGGGAGCTGAATAGTATTTTCATAGATTTGATCCCAAAGTCATAAGTGGTAAATAATTTTGTAGCATTTTATCCAATCTCTCTACGCAACACCAATTTTGATTTTTTAACTAAGGCTCTATCTTCTAGGCTTGGGAGATTGATTCCAAAAATTGTTTCAATTGAGTAAGGTAGCTTTGTTCTAGGTAGATAAAAAATTAGAGCATTTTACTTGTTCATGATACACTACATTTAATTAGAGAAAGCAAAACCCCATATATGGCTATTAAATATTTTAGGTGAAAGAATATGATAGGGTCAATTTTCCCTTCTTATTAAAATTTAAGGATGCTTCAATTCAATTTAGTTTGGTTTAATCTAACTCATAAATTTATTTCCTCTACTATATTTTTTTACACCTATGGGTTTCGTTTAGTCTTATATACTTGGATGAGATAGGGAGATCAAATATCTCTCTTTATTTTTATTATCTTGGTAGAGGTGTTGAGTAGAAGTATCGATGCAAAAGTATCTAACATTCTTAGAAGGGTGTGGGAGTTTTTAAGTGTGAAAAGTGATGCTAGATCTAATGAGGAAATTAGTCTATATCCACCTTTTCCTTTTCCTTAACATTGGAACACAAAAAACCAAGGGTTTTATGATTGGCTAACTACCTCAAAGGAGAACCAATTTGCCAGGGATTTGTTCCTTTGTCACAAAGATTGTAAATTTGATGTGTGATTTAATTAACCTAATTAATATAAATCATAGATCTGAAAATATGAATAATGACACAAATGATAATTTTTTTTCTATAGAAATAGATACAGATTGGCAAAATGAAAAGAGAGGGGTACATGTGGTTAGAATATGGGCCTAAAATGTATGGACAAGGGCACTAGGTGTTCTATTCTAGGTGTTTTGGGATTTTTTTAAAATATCCCTAACATACAATTTTAACAAAAATGATTTTTAGATGGAATTCAAACAAAGAAAATAGGCACAATAGATATTACTCCAAAATATGGTGAAAACTCAAACATATATTAAGAACAATGATCTAGAATGATTTTCTAGATTCTAAATCACCATAGATCGTACAATAGTAATAAATTGCTTAAAAATATTTGAAGCTCAAATACAAACACTGAATGATAATTACCTCAAGAACCGAAGGGTTTTCATTCTTTGATCTTAGTGAACACTAGGTTTTTGTCCAATGAACACAACTTCTATGGGTTTTCATCCACAAAAGGAAATAGAAAACAAGTGTCCCAGATTAAAAATAAAATAAAAAACCTAATAATTTTATGCCTTAAATTAATTAAATTTCCTCCATTTATATGCCAACAAATCCCTTTAAATAATGGGTCGACTTTGAGCCCAATCAACACCAAAGCCCAAAATTTGAATTTTCAACATGCTACATTAGGTCGGTCATAAGGACAATGTAGATTCCTTTGGAGAGATCATGCAACATTTCAAACCTACCCACATGATTTCCTAGCCCTTATTTTATCCTTGAAACTTTGTCATTATTACCACAAGATCCCTCGATGTTTTATCCTTCAAGCTTGTAGAAGTGGGTGTCAGTTGACTAGCACAATTGCCTTCTGATAGTGATATATCTCCACTATCCAATCCTCTCTCTTAAGATTTGAATATGATGTGTGAGTGTCACCATGGGCACTATGTTCTAGGTTGCACACCTAAATACTTTCCACCCCGCTATGTGAAATATATATATATATATATATATATGCTATGTGAAATTTAGATATGAGATATATATATGCTATGTGAAATTTTGAAACTTGAGTATATGAAATGGTGATTCAATTGTTTTGAAATATGATTTATTGGATGGAATAATCTGTGCATTGAGTGTGCAGGTACACTTTCCATGGCCAATGGAAATTGGACGTAATTTTGGGAACCCTGATTAATTAAATAGTGAAACCGAGCTATAGTCTATATGAAGGGACTATAGTTCCATTATGTAATGTATTTTATTCGTAATGTTGTTTTTGAATGTTTGGAAGTGATTTTTATTTCCATGTCAATCCACCTAGATGGTGAGTTGTCCATCCAAGTGGACAAACTCGGATTTGAATTTTAGGGCACTTTTTGGGGGTTGAAAAGTTATGTTTTTAAATTATTTTTATGGGTTTAAGGTCCCTAGGTCAAGTACCTATGGGTTAAGTAATTTTTTAGCTTAGAATGTTGAGTCAATTTCATGATTGGGCACCCTTTTTTAGGCTTTAAAAAGGTTTGACGAAATTAAGGTTTTGAGAAGTGGGATGGGGACTAGTCTCTTTCCATCCCCACTTCTCCAAGTTGCCTCAGAAGCCTCCCAAGCTCTCACATATGTGTAAGCACACATGGGTGACTGTGCTTGGAAGAGTGAATGAATGAGTGGAAAATGTCACTTCCCCATTCAAAGGAATTCAAACTTGAATTCCTATATAGAAAACCATGAACAAGGGTTTTGAGGGTTCTCTTTTTGCATTCTTTGTTTTGGGAGCTGTAATTTTGGTTGTGAGCTCTTTGATTTGGCTTGGGGAATTGGAGAGAAAGCTTGGAGGAGGAGTTGTGCTCTTTCTCATCAATTACTTTTAAAGCTTGGATTGAGGTAGGATTCCCAAATCTTTTTGCTTCTTATGTTTCTTATATTTGCATGCTATGTACATGTGATCGTGTGTTTGAAATGTTTTCCCTTAAATTTTTTTTTTGTGTATATTGTTGGGGAAAAAGGGTTGTAAAGGGATAGGCTCACACAAATTTGGGAAGAGCATCCCAAGTTGGGGATGGTTTCAGTAGGAACCTCCATGGGGACATGTTATTCCTCCTGAGAAAGGAGAGGTTAAAAGAAGGGTAGGATATTTAAGAAACTCCCATCATGCCACATTTTCCCAACAAGACTACTCGACAGAAAAGATTGATCATAATGACCCATTACATCTTGAAGTCCTAGTCCATCAAACCAAAGTCAAACGAGTCTTGGTAGATGGAGGAGCAGGTTTGAAACTTTGTAACCTAAAATTGGTTAAGGCATTAAGATTCCCAGAATAATGTGTGGACACCTCAAAGAATATAGTCATCAAGGCTTATGATGATGAGGAAAGATCATCCAAAGGAGTTGTCACACTCCCTATTAGAATTGGTCCAGAAGTCAGGAACACCAGCTTCCAAGTCTTAGATCTCACCCTTCCATATAACCTATTGTTAGGTAGACCTTGGATACACGCAATGAAAGTCGTACCTTCCACATATCACGAATGTCTTAAATTCCCACATAATGGCACCGAGATCATGATTGATGGTGATCCAAATCCTTTTCAATACTGTACAAGCCTAAGGGAAATTCCACAATGATAGGTACCCGTTGATCCAGAAGCTTCATCATCTACTTTATCACTATACATTAATCCATCACATCTTACCAGGTCCATTTCATTCAAACCACCATCATCTGCTCCTAAGGTCGAGATCCAAGACAAGGGTTGTGGAGAATATTACATGAAGACATCCTATTGTGTGAGTCACCTGGTTCCACCTAAGGCATATGGCTTACCCATGGCAGATAGAAGACAATTAGTAGTAACATTTCATGTTCCCCCTACAATTACATTGACCAAATGGGGTGAGTTAAGTGAAGAGGACATTGATCAAAGTGATATTACCTCTTGGTTGTACTAGGAAGATAATGAATACCCCTCACCGTCTATTCAAATATCTAAGAATCAATATGGAAAAGGATTTAGGATAATGCAAAGCAAAAGCTATGATGGACATAGTGGGTTAGGATTACATCAAAATGGAAGGACATAACCAATCATTGTCTTACCATGACCGAAACACCTAGGGCTATGGTTTCAACTGCTTAGAATTGGTTTTCCTGGTACTTCATCACCATTTCAAGAGGAAGTGAGTGCTTGTGCAGACATTGAGATATCTCACAAACCACTTCCCCCAGTTTATGATGAATCCCCAGTTTACGATGAATCCCTTGACTCGAGCGATTATGAATGGGATTCCCTTTCCTCTACCAGTACCATTAACCTAGATAGTCTATTTGGAGAACTTGACCTCATGATAAAATCCTTGCCAAAGTCATCTAGTCCCCATCATAAGAAGTCCTTGTCCAAAGAAGAATGGCTTAAGCACTATTATTGCAAAACCCTTGATCATGCATCTTGGGCACCTAACAAACCATCTTCTGAAAACCCAGTTGTTGCAATAGTCCCACATCAGAATTTACCTACCCCTAGGAAAAAGACCAAGAAGGAGTTAGTCCAAAAATTCTATGACCATGTCAACCACTCAATATTCACCTTGTCGGCTTCCACCTTTGACAACTCCGATGATGACATGCCCCTCATATATCCTGAACTTATCGACTAGGATCAATAAGGTACACCCATCTCAGACACATTCGAGAACGACAAAGCATTAGTTGAGTTCATGGGACTTCAAGAAGGCATACCAAGAGGGGATCATAAAGCTGGTTTTACCATAGACTTGGATGAAAAAGAATATTTTGGGGAGTCTATTTACACCTCTAGTCACAAAAATGAAAATAAAAAGAAAAAAGATGAGTCCCTAGGTGAAAATCGAAAGGTGCCTTTGGATGAAGAAATAGTGAAAATAAAGGACGTATCCAAGGGTGAAAACCTCTCTGAGGCACCCAAGGATAGAGGTTTAAATATTCTCCCCATTGAATAGGAAAATTCACTGATGCCTAGTAGAAGAGTCTGTTGAAGTCAACATAAATATACAAGAAAACCCAAGGATGGTATATTTTGCAGCTTCTTTAACAGAGACAAAACAACCCGAGTTTAAAAACTTCTTTGTAAAGAGACAGATAAACTTGCATGGTCATATGTAGACATGCCTGGGCTGGATCCAGACCTAATATTGCACCATCTACCACTATAGCCTTGTATTAAGCCAATCAAACAGAAGTTAAGGAAAATGCATCCACAAATTGCTCTACTGGTCAAAACAAAACTTAAGAAACTCTTGGATGTGGGATTCATAAGAACCATAGACTATGCAGACTGGATATCAAATCATGTGCTAGTGACTAAACCAGTTGGGGGCATCTGCATTTGCAAATAATTTAGAGACATCAACAAGGCATGCCCTAAAGATGACTTCCCTTTGCCAAACATAGACATGATAGTAGATCTTACAATAGGCTACGAGATGCTATCGCTCATAGATGGTTTCTCTGGAACCAAATCAAAATTTCACCTGACGACCAACACAAGAAAACTTTCACATGTCCATGGGGCACATACTATTGGAATGTTATGCCTTTTGGGCTTAAGAATGTAGGAGCTACCTATCAATGGGCCATGACTAATAGTTTCCATGAATTTGTACATACTCTCATGGAAGATTATTTTGATGAAATTATAGCTAAATTAGAAACAAGGGCAGATCATTTGAAGGTTCTAGACAAGATATTCCAGAGGCTAGAGAATTAGAACATCAGACTAAATCCAAAGAACTATCTCTTTGGAGTGAAATCAGGGAAACTTCTAGGGTATATCATTTCTAGAAGAGGCATTGAATTAGATCCAGAGAAGGTAAAAGCTATCATAGAAATGCCTCCTCCAGTAAGCATTGGTAAACTAAGAACACTACAAGGAAGATTACAATCTATTAGGCATTTCATTGTACAACTGGCAGATAAAATACACCCATTTCAACATCTACTCAAGAAAGGAGAACCATTTGTGTGGACACATAAATATTAGGAATCCTTCCAACAAATCAAGGATTACTTTCCCACTCCACCTATCTTGATGCCACCTATAGATGGGAAACCATTGATACTATACATTTCAGCCACTCAGTCAGCATTAGGGGCTCTTCTTGCACAAAACGATGATCAAGGTGATGAAAGAGCAATCTATTACATAAGTTGTACCTTTGTGGGATATGAATTAAATTATAGTAACATAGAACGTTCATGTCTTGTGGTATTCTTTGCTACTCAAAAATTTTGGCACTATATGCTAAATTGTCAAACAATGTTGGTCGCAAAGATTGAACCCCTCAAGTATCTCCTATGTAAAGCAGCATTAACAGGCCAATTGGCTAAATGGGTTATGATACTTAGTGAGTATGACATCCAATATGTGGAGAGGAAGGCTGTAAAAGGACACATGATTGTAGATTAGTTAGAAGATGCACCCATGAAGGTAGACCATTTGTTAGTGGAAGATTTTCCTAATGAATTTATCTTCAACATTAACACTAGAATCGAATGGAAATTATACTTTGACGGGTCACATACAAATCGTGGTTCAGGAGCAGGTGTCCTATTTGTTACACCTCAAGCCAATACTATTCCTAAATCATTCAGGATTGCTTTCCCTTGTACCAACAACATAGAAGAGTATGAAGCCTTATGACAGGACTAAGAATGGTAGCCCAATGGAAGATTAAAATTCTACATGTTTTTGGTGATTCTCAGCTAGTAATCCGACAAGTAAATGATGATTATGAGACTAAGGATGAAAAAATTTCCCCTCACAAGTGCATGGTTGACAATTTCAAGTAGTACTTTGATGAAATTACCTTTCAACAAATACCACATATTCAGAACAGGTTTGTAGATGCTATGGCAACCATGGGTTCCTTATTGGATATTCTGAACAATGTGCCTAAGTTTGACTTTTTTGTTGAACAACTGTTGGTCCCTGCCTATGATGTCCCCAATACTGTGATGGTGTGTACAACAATTGGTCCTACTTCCCCTTGGTATAAAGACATATTCAACTACCTGAATGACAAAACCTTACCTCTAGAACTATCAAACAACCAACACAGACCCTTTATCCGTAAGTCAGCTAAATACATCATCATCAGAGATACCCTGTATAGACATACCTTAGATAATGCCCTAATGAGATGTCTCAATGCTAAAGAAGCACAAACAAATTTGCAAGCGGCGCATGAGGGTATATGCAGATCCCATTCGAGTGGTCATAAATTAGCCCATAAGATTATGAGACTAGGTTATTATTGGCCTACAATGGAGAAAGACTCCTATATATCTGTAAATAAATTTAGACAGTGTCAGATACACAGAGATTCGATAAGAGCACCAGCACAGGAGCTTCATCCAATTACATCATCATGGCCCTTTGCCCAATGGGTACTTGACCTCATAGGTAAGATACACCCTCCATCATCCAACAGCCATAAATTCATCATAACTGCCACCGAATACTTCACCAAATGGATTGAAGCTATTCCCATGACCTACATCACCAACATGCAATTATCTAAGTTTATCCTAAACTATATCATTTGTCGATATGGTGTAACCCGATCGATAATCATAGATAATGGCCACCCATTCACAAACCAAGAAGTATGCCATTTATGTGATGAGTTCCATATCAAACATCATTTTTCCACCCCGTATTACCCACAAGGTAATGGCCAAGCCAAGGCATCTAATAAAACCATTGTTAGAATCGAGAAAAATACTATCAATGATACTAGTTGTGACTGGCACCTATAGCTTAATCTTTCCTTATGGTATTACCGCACAAGCATTTGTACTCCCACTGGCGCCACTCCATACTCCCTAGTATTCGGATTTGAAGCTATCTTACCTATTGAGGTTGAAATCACTTCCCTGAGGGTATCCTTGAAAGGTCACATTGACAATGAAGAATACCGTGTATCTAGATTACAAGAGCTAGAACTACTATATGAACAAAGACATAAAGCACTAGACCACTTGCAAGCATATCAGAATCATCTTCATCGTACCTATAATAGGAAAGTTCTAAATAGACACTTTGACATTGGTGACTTGGTTTTAATGGAGAATCCTAAGAATCAAGTTGAACAAGAAAAGTCAGGTAAGTTTGAACCTAACTGGTTGGGGCCATATATAGTCACGAAAGCTTTTGGATCAAGAGCATACCAACTCTACTTCTGAAGGAGAGAAAATTTTGTCACCCATCAACAACCTTCATCTGAAGAGGTTCTTTGCGTAGCTTCTAAGAATCTGTGTCTTAATCTAGAAAATACAAAAAAAAAAAATGAAAAAACAAAAAAGGGGCTACCTTGACAAAAACCTGGTAAACAGGAGTCTTTGAAACACCAAAAATTGAAAATTCATCAAAATAGTAAAGAGAAATAATCTGTCCAATAGTGAAAACCACTTCGGTGGTAATATGGATAAGTACCATGGTGAAAACCTGGCAAACAGGTGCCATGTGTAGTCAAACTCATTCTTCTGTCTACCATCATTCCAATCAAACTTTTTCACCATCCCTCATAATAAATGGTTGTCCAATCCATTATTTGGAACGATTGACATCAAAGTCCATTTCGTCACATTCCCCACTACATCTCACAAATCTTATTCCTGACTGGGAAAAAATCCTTGTTCTTTACCATGAGGACCCTGTACATAACATTACACCATCGGAAAATTTCTTGAAAAATCCCAAAAAACATTCAAAAAATTTCAAAAATTGGAAAAAAGTCAAAACTTGTCATAAAATACCAAAAATGGAGTCAATTCAGTCATGTTAATTCAGTCGTAGACATAGTCGAACTATGTTGCCTCTACGACTGGGACGTAGGCAAGGCCATCAATCGACCTACCCCCAAGGCATTACGTCTATCTGTCTAGGTTTTTCATGTATCACACACATTTAAAATCATGACTCTTTGTACATGCAAAGTCATTGGTCATGTCGAACTACGAGGTCTCTGCATGTACAACATAGGCAAGGCTAATCAATTGATGAGCCCTCAAGACCGCAATAGGTCAGTCCAATAGGGTTTATCACATTCACTATCACTATCACACACATTGCATATCATCAAATTAAGTACATATCTTTAGTCCTTTAGGGTGTATCATCTCAAGTCGTACATTATCCACACACACACTTTTAATCAGTCAAAGTATCAAAACAAGTCATGCATCAACAAGGCAAACATCTCAAAGTCATCAAATCAATATCAAACACAATGTCAGAATGATCAACTTATGTCTTAAGTAAGATATGTCTTTCTTGTTAACGAACATCGTTAGATTGTCATAGCCTCATGCAGCTTGTCACATCAATGTCATCAGGCTCCAACATCTTATACGACATGTTTCTTTCTGCAACAGGATTTTTCATGCCTTATACAAATAGTCACCAAGGCGAAACCAAACTCAACGTCTTATGGGGTATGTGTCATCCCTCACATTACGCTATGTCAAACATCAAAAAATCAAACAATCCCACAAGATCAAGTTTTGGCGAATACTTTTATTTGGCTTTATGACTTTATATCTTATTTTTTCTTATCTTTCTATCTTTTTTTGAATAAGTCCGGTTACTAGCTTTCTCAATGATGTCCCTTGAAGAATTTAGGGAAGCAAGGATGTCTTCGGACTCTTTTTTCTTTGGCTGTTGTCTATCAACTGTCTTTTTTAACTTTAGTTTTTGAGTCATGTTACTAGTATCCTCAAGGATGTCCTATCAAGGATTTAGAGGAGCAATGACATCTCATGACCTGTCTTTTATTTGTTTGTTGTTTGTGGTTTGTCACAACAAAACGACTGGGGCAATCTTGTCCTTAGTATGAGTTAAGACACTCCTTGTCTACGACTGCCTATTTTTCACAGATGGATTACTTTATACACTATGGTCTATCTCATATCATAGTGTGTACTATCCATTTGTGTTAGTCCCGGCCAATTATGATAAAAAAATTGCAAGCTTAGCATATATGGAAAAATATCGAAGAACATATGTTTATTCTCTATCAACTACCTTATGTTGTTTCTTACTAACATTCTGGAATCATCC
Organism: Sequoiadendron giganteum; assembly: GCA_007115665.2. Taxonomy (NCBI): domain Eukaryota; kingdom Viridiplantae; phylum Streptophyta; class Pinopsida; order Cupressales; family Cupressaceae; genus Sequoiadendron; species Sequoiadendron giganteum. The sequence goes on along the minus strand of CM021108.1, from coordinate 206,992,102 downwards.
ATGCTAACATTTCTCTTTTCGGACATAATCATAGAGTCCTGGGACACAAAAAATACATTAGATCATCTTCAAATGCATACATATTATAAGCATTTCATATAGTTACATTTGCATTTCAAACATGTAGTAACATTGACATCTTCATTGTATATCACATTCAAAATCATGGCATAATAGGCATTCCATCATCATAAGGTGTATAAAGTAAATATTGTTTGAACATATCACCATCACATATAAATAACATCATATAGAACATTAAATTCATCATTATATAGAATCATCATAACATCATAAACTGTATAACTCATAACATGTAGAAACATCCATTCATAACACATGTACATACATCATCTAGGAAACATAATCATATAGAAACAATGCATCATCATAAAATAGAACTAAAAATCATATATATATTGCTCAAAATAACATGTCACAGTACAATTTCATAATGTATCCATAAATTAAACAAGCTCGTAGGCTCTTTGATCAAAATACAACGTCTACATATATAAAAGTGTCAACGTGTCCCACTTCCACTACTGTCACGTGGTGAAGGTGGTGGAAATGGCCTCAAAGGTACTCTCTATGAGGTGGAAGGCCTGTTATACAGACCTGTCCTTGGTGGTCCTACTACACCCTCTATACTCTATGACCTAGTCTTACTCCTGCTCTGTGACCTGTGACTACAAACCTCTGAGAAGCTAGGAGCTCATCTCTCTGCTGGCACCACTGCCTCATGTAGATCCCTATAATAAGTAGCTCTCTCTACTGATCTGACTAGCTCACGCACCATACTAGCAGATGAAGTGCCACTACACAAACATCTGACCTCTATGAACTACTGCTCTATCTCCTGTCTCTGAGCTATGGCCTGGTCTCTCTCCATGAATGCACTATCTCTCTCTATCTGCATGGCATCTAGCTCTACTATGACCAGTCTCAATCTCTCCTCCAAAGCCTCCCTGAAACTGTTCCTAGGGGCCTCCTCATCTCATATCCCCTCTACAATCTGATCCCAGAGCTCTCTCTCCTACTCCTCCATAGTTATCTCCTCCTTGACATCATACTCCCCATAACCTGCCAGAATACCTAGGGGGTCAATATCCATATCTACCTCCTCCTCCTTTGCAAGATCCTCTCTACCAATCTCTACCTCTGCTTGCTCCTCTACTACTACCTCCTCGGCAACATGCTCGTCTCCAACCTGTCCATCAGCTCCACCTCTGAGTTCCAACATTGGTACATCCTCCATAATTGCCTCTCGAATAGGTGATAGTCTGCCTAATCAACCACCTCTCTAACCTCTCCATCCTCGTCTACCACCACCTCTACCATAATCACCACCGCCCTGACCATCACTTCTGCCATAACCTCTACCTCTATGCCACCCTCTCATCCTTGTACCTCATCTCTCCACTGGTGCTAGTTGATCCGGATCTCTGTAAGGAACAAGATGATGCTCTGCTCACCATGCATCATATGTAGCTATAGTCCCTGGATATGCTACTTCGTCTCTCCATCCCCACTATAATGGTTGTAAAGACTATATCTCTTCCTCTATAGTAGCTACTAGAATCATGGGTCCCTAGTGTGGAACCTCTCTAGAAGAGCGAGAAAACTCTACTCTACATCTAGGCTCATCCTGAACCTCTCTAAACTATCTCAAAACCCAGTCTAGCAGATGTCTCTCAATGTTAGGAATGCTCGAAACAATCCAAGTAAACTGATCCAAAATTTCTAGTGCGTGTCTCCAATAACCTGTATCATCGACATGACTCTGAGTGATGTTTCTCGTATACCAAAAAACATAAGGAGATCTATCCTCTCGCTCTGTAGTCACAAGAGGATGAAATAACACAATGCGCTCTCATGCCCAAACCATGAGAAGTGTGGTACCACAACTCATAGACTGTGTGTCTCGATACACTATGTCATGTAGATGAAAGTATAGCATGCCTAGCAAACATGGAACCCAAGCATACATAGTCTCCCCCTCTAGCATCCCCACCAACATCTCTCCCTACCCGATAGGAAAACCATGACCCCGCCGGTCTAGAAGAACTATCCCCCCTATCAATGTAAATAGGATACGGTTGATCCTCTCATACCTGTCAGCTAGAACCTGCCATCTAATATTGTAATGCTCTATACCTAGTCTCCTAATGTCATCAATGACATAGAATCTAGTGAGCTCACTAAATCCCTGTTGGGGATCATACATCACCTACTCTCCTCTGATAGGAAGTATTAGTATCCTATATACGTCCTCTAAAGTAACAGTCACCTCCCTAGTCGGTAGATGAAATGATGAAGTCTCTGAATGCCATTGCTCACATAACAGAGTTAACATGCCTCTATTTGCCCGAATTGTGGGCATAGTAAGAACATGTTGTAGTCCGAGTCTCCATAGTAAACGAGTCTCTTCGCTAACTAACCGAGATCTCAAATCAAGAGTATCAGGACGTGTCTCCCTTGTATAGATCGGATCTAAAACAACCTGCATTTCAACCAACATGTCAAAAAATCTCAAGTTTTACTTAGAAAAAAATTTCAAAAAAATTTACTAGCCAAATGCGGCTCACTATGAAAAATGCAGTGCATGACAAGAATTTGTGTTGCATATCACATATGCGTTGCACAAAATCCATACCATTTTTAAAAATGCAAATGCATTTCAAAAATACAAATGTGGTGCATTATCCTACATGCATTTATCCTAAATGTAGATGTGATGCATAATGACAAATGTGGTGCATTTTCATTCATATGCGTTTAATGCCTAATCTAGTCTATCTGAGCCTAGGTGTCTTTTTACACATTCGTCATTCCGCAGGCACATGCATTGCACATGAACGCATATGCGTAGAACGTGAAAGACCACATTTGCTTAATTAACTTTTTCATGCCTAAAAATACGTGCAAAACAGAATTTCAAAAGCTCATTTTCAGGTACATACCAGTGGTCCTACGTCGACTGGCCATTTTTTAATTCTATATACGATATTTTTGATGTGTAGCATAGGGAACTGGAGACATCTTCGTCAAAATCTCAAAGCACTTTTCTCACTTCTTCAACTCCTCCGAGTGAAAATGAATTGGGTTTTACCCTCATTCCTATTTATACCTAGGGCTTGGGTGGCATTTCTTCTAACCTTGTCTATTGGCCGCTTAACCTTCTAACTTCTATTGACCCATACACATCCGTAACATGTCCGAATTCAATTCTGTCAACTCCATAGCATTTATGACCATCAAATTGACTTATCGGTAATATTTCCTGATTTTTTTTGAAAATTTTCAAAAATTTGTCAATTTTCCTGAGGGGGCATACCCTAACCTATTTCATGCTGGGGCATGATCAGAACATATTTTCTTTGACACAAAGCAATGAAAAACATAGTATCAAAGAGGGGCAAACTATAGATATCAAAAACTAGTCTAGGCATCAGGGATAACTTTAAGAACCCCCCCCCTCAGCAAAGGTGTAAAATCTTGGTGAATCTTTCCTTTTATTTGAAAAATATATTAATTTTCCTTGGCGAATCTTATGCACATTATTCAAAACTTTGTAAAATCCTAGCGAATCTTAATGGATAATTGGTAAAACAAAATAATCACATTGGCGAATCCTAGTGAATAATCACTAAAACGGTTCATTTTTTGTAATATTGAAGTAGGGGCCCGGAGGCGGCAGCCACCGGCGGGGTCAAGGGGTAGCGCCCCTTGTGGGGGTGAAGGGGGCAAAGCCCCCTTGTGGGGGTCGAGTGGGCAACGCCCCCTTGTGGGGTCTGGGGAAAGTGGCCCCGGCGTGCTCCTATCGTGAGATAGGCAGGGTCGAGGGGCAGAGCCCCTCGCCACCAAGCATAAATTCACTATCAAAAGTGCATTGGAGAACACAAGGATTAAGTGTTTTTTAAAAATCTCACTTTAAAATTAAGAATAAATGAAAACCTTAAATATTACCATCGATTAGAAATTTACCTATTTAATCCAACGGTTGTAGGTTGATTCTACGGCCTAATACACACATGCCTTTTAAAAGGCTTGTTGAGGCCCAAAATTTTTTTTGGGCCACACGATTAGGCCCAAAATAAATTTCGGGCCTCAACAAGCCTTTTAAAAGGCATGTGTGTATTAGGCCGTAGAATCAACCTATAGTCGTTGGATTAAAAAGTAAAGCAATGATTTCATGGCAATAATTAAAAGCCATATTCAAGGCTAAAATATCTATAAAATTAAATGGTCATTTATTATCGTGGCGATATTTCCCTAAAATCAATGGTAGGAGTATAATATTACAGGCGAATATAATCGATATTTGTGATTATAGTATAAATTGTTGGTGAATCAGTTTCAATGATGTGCCGTTTAAAATATAATACATAGGTGAATTAATGAAGATGAATATTTTTTGTTGTAAAAACCTGGCAATTCAACATCATTTTTAGCTTGTACTATTTGCCATTTTTGGAGGTCCCGATTTCAATAATTCACCAATTGGTGAAAATTCGCCACTAAAGTTATCCCTGCTAGGCGTGCGAGTACCACTTTCGACATAATTTTATTTTATCCATGGTCATGATTAAATAATGTTAATTCTTTTAATTACCCTTCTAAACACATATTTCCTCTATTAATTAATTCATAATGACCTTTATTCAACTTGATTAATTAATTAAATCATATTTATTTAATTATGTCACTAACTAATTAATTCTTCCTTCTTAATTAAATAATTTATTATTTAATTACCCCTTTATCATATTTCAACTATAATTACATATTTATTATTTAATCATTAATTTAATCCTTTTCAATAGTCAATTAAATAAATTACATTATTTATTTAATTAATATATCTTTCATTTTCGAATGTTGAATTAAATTAATATTTAATTCATTATTTAATTATCTATGTCACATTCTTCTATCATCCAGTTGACTAATCATTCACTCACCTTCTAACTCAAGATCTATTTAAATCCGATAGTTATCTGTGGGTTTGATATCTGATCGTTGTTGTGAGAAGACTCTCTATCACAACTAGTCAGTTAACTAGTTCTAACTCATATGCATGAATGTGTTTATTAATTAAATATATTTAATTAATTAATTAATTTCATGTATGCATTCGAATGGATTATTCTTCGAGTTCTAACTTTGTCTTTGTCATTCAAAGTCTATGTCTTCTATTTTTGAAGACTCTTAACTAAAGATGAAATTGTTTATTTAATCTTGAACTCTTGTTCTTCCTATTTTCAAATAGTCTTGACACAAGATTGAGTTATTGTTATAATTTAATCTTTATCCTGTAGTCTTTCCTAACTCATTTTCTAACTCATGTTCTAACTGACACAAAACTCACATCGCATGACATTCATCAATCTCATCTGTCGATCTCTCTTTTGAATCTGAACCGATCGTTCGAAAAACCAAAATCTATAAAATGGCTTGTCATTATCATTATTCCTCCTCCCGAAATCATACACTTTTGAGAAGAAACTTAATCTTTGATATTTTGCTTAGACATTCAACAAGGTTATGCTTGCATCAATACTGAAAAATTTGAGGGCAAGAATACTGAAACAACAAAATGGAGAAGGACAATCAAGATAATTCGAAGGAGTGGATGCATATTCGGTGAGATTGTTTCATTGTTTACTTTTCTTTATGTTCATTTACTCGTTATTTTTTGTTTGATTTAGATTAATATTGATTTAGACTAGAATTAACATCGTCTATTCTAGTTGTAGATCATCTAGATTTTATTCTATGTTACGTGATGTATACATCAACTCTAGCTATAAATAATTATTTTAGATTTAATTAAAATTCCTTTACCATATGCAAAAGCTAACTATGAATAAATCGACCTAAGCTATATATTTTAATTGTCAAAATTTTGATCTTATGATAAGAGATTATTTTATTATGCTCGAACCAAACGTTAATCCAATCATTGAAGCCCCTACATAAATGGTTAAGGACAAGGGTTTGACCACTATTAGAAGTACAAAATACTATGTCAAGTTTGAAACCTATCAAACCAAGTGCTCAAATATATTTTTAAAACCCATCAATAGATCAATAAAATTGAAGTAATTCTTTATACTTTGAAACCTTTCAAACCCAAATTTGATTGTCTTGGAAATTATTTGTAAATATTAAAAACTGTACATCCCAAAAAATTATAAAAATAATTGAAATTTAAACATTAAATCATTCAAATATTTTAGAACTATTCTTAATAATTAATTAACCATATAAATAATTGAGAGTCTTCCACCCTCCACCCCTTTCTCTTTTTATGTATTTTTTTCTCTATCTCTATCTCTATCTTTATCTCTATCTTTTAATATCTCTAGATCCCTCTCTATTTATCTCTATCTCTTTTTTTATCTTTATGTTTATCTCTCTTTATCTGTCTATCTTGGTCTATATTTGTCTCTATCTCTATATCTATTTTTCTCTCAACCTCTCTTTGTCTCTCTATCTCACTTTATATCTCTCTTTATCTCTATATTTATTTATTTTTCTCTATCTCAATTGATCTATTTTTCTAGTTGTCTCTCTCTATTAATATCTCTATCTCTCTATATGCCTTTTTCTCTATCCTCACTATAGACTCTCTCTCTCTCTCTATCTATATATATATATATATATGTACGAGCTTCTTTCTCTCTATCTCTATCTCTATTTGTCTCTATGCAATTGATCTCTCTCTACCTATCTCTCTTCCTTTCTCTACCTCTCCCCAAGCTCTAAACCTATCTATCTACCTCTACTTGCTTCCCTCACTCATTTTATCTCAATCCCTATTTAGGACTCTATATATATGTCTTCTTTATCTCTATCTCTCTCACACACACATACACTCTCTCTATCTCTCTCCATTTAGATAAATCTCTATATCTCTCCCTCCATTCTTCCTCTCTCCATTTACCTACCTCTCTCTCCCCCTCTTTGTATCTCTCTCTCTCTCTCTCTCTCTCTCTCTCTCTCTCTATCTTTGTATCTCTCTACCTTTATATCTATGTATGTGTCTTTGCATTTTTCTATCTCCTTATCTTCCTCCCTCCCTCCCTATATATCTCCATATCTTTCCCTCTTCCCTCTCTACATACCTCTCTCTACCTGTCTACTTTTTTTCTATATGTTTGTCTCTCTCTCTATCTCTCTCTATCTCTTTGTGTCTCTAACCCTCTCTATTTCTACCATTCTCTCTCTACATTTGTATCTCTCCCTCTCCCTTTGTCCCTCTCTCCCTTCATATATCTCTATCTTTCTTTATCTATCTCTCTATCTATATTTATCTCCATCTCCATCTCCATCTCCATCTCCATCTCCATCTCTCTCTATAAATCTAATCTAAACATATTTTTATACCATTTGTAAATTTTATAGATTGCTTTTGTAGAATGCATGCCAAGGTCTATATTTTGACACTGTAATAAAATATGTCATATGAATAATCATTTTCTCCTATTATATTCCCAAGTTAATTTGTTATGTATCTTCAACTAATCATTCCTATTGTTGAGGAATTTCTAAGAGAATGTTGAGTTTCTAATCCTCTATTACCTTTGAAAGGTTTTCACCAAAAGAATTGTTCTTTAGTTTTACTTTGTTATGTCTAATAGTGCCTTATGGATATTTTTACTAGGGAACTTTTTATTTATGTTTTAATTTTCACTTTTCCAACTAAAGAACTTCTAAATTCTCCTCAAAATAGGAATTATTTTTTAATTTAATATCAACCTATAATTTTTGATCTCATGTATGGATATTTTCATGGATTTTGATGATTTCTAAAAGACACTTATCATATTAAAATATATCAAGAGGCAAATAACCTTGTTTGTCCCAATCAATGAGTTCATGATGGATATTTGGAAGGTCAATAGGTAAATTAAACGAAGTGGTTAGATGAGATGAAGTGGTGGAAATATGTATATCTTGTATAATATTTTTTTCATGTTGTAGAATTATTCTTTGTGAGTCTCCATTGGTGATCTATACAGGGTGTTGCCACAATAATGGGTTACACTTTCTAGGACATCCAAATTTTTGTTGAAACCACATATTTTTAGAAAATATAATGATTTAAGCCTTGAAAGGTTTCATTTAAAGTATTTTAATTGAAGATGGTTTGATCAAACCCCTTAGATCAAACCCCCCTAGATAAAGCCCCACTAGTTTTAAACCACACCTATAGTGAAGTCTCATCTACACCTATCAAAATGTTGATAAAAAACCACTTTCAATCTAATTTTTTGGGGATCAAATGAATTGATTTAAAATTTTTGTTTTGTAAGTATGTATTCCTTATTATAAGCTTCCCAAAAAGTATAATTTTAAATATATTTAATAAGATTATTAAATTTATTTTTTATTTCTTGTGAATGTAGGTTTTTCATCAAAAATCAAGCTCTTTGTTCTCCACATGTGGAAAAATAGTAGGTTACAAAAAAAAAAATGTAAAAAATATCTATTCTCTTGGTATTGATTTCCTTGATCTAACAAAAAAAACTGATATAAAAAAATTATGTGAGCTACATAGTAAACCTATGTATAAATTGTAATTTATTCAAGACTTCAAAACTTAACTAAGAAAAATGTATTCAATAAAACACTATAAAACCAAATGAAGGAGCTAGATATCATAGTTAAAAATCTAAATTTGAGCAAAATAGAATTTTATCCTTCATAGAAAAAAAGTTATGTGCTACATAGTAAACATCACTCTTTAAAAATGTTGTTTACTGTTAAAAACTAGTTATCTAAGGAGATGGAAAAAGAAATACAATTTGATTCCAAAAATTTTAAAATATATATATTTAGAATCGAGAGATAAAATGTCAAAAATCGCTAGTTGCATCATCTTCAAATTTCTCATGGTTTAGCAACTATAGGTGTCATGAAATGAAGATTTAGCTCAAAATGTTCATTTCAATGTCAAGTTTGGCCAAAACGTGTAACCCACTATTGTGGGATCACCCAATAATAAGGAAGGCTTTAAAGCCACTTCTATGATGATTAATTTAACATGTTAAGGCATAGTCTTTGTAGATCCTTAATAAATCCCTTGATGACTAGGACTACTTTAAGGAAACATGGGCTTATGAATACCTTGCTCATATAAACCAAGTTCTTTTCCTTTTTATTATATGTTTCAAAAAATGTTTTAATATTTTTACATATATTAGTAGGGAATGAAGATCTTTGCTCTTCATTATCTTTATACATCCATAAATTAATATCCTCCTCTATAGTTTCACTTTCTATAAATCCCCAAAGTTATAATATTTTTGCAGCATATTTGATGGAAACTATAGATAGTATACGATATGCTCGAGGTTGGCCATGTCATTTTTGAAAGTGTAGGAATTTTCACACATAGAATAAATCTTGAAGTTCATATTCTCAAGATATTTTACTAGTGATCTTAGCCCTTATCTTAGGAGTGGGAATTTTGAGGTTGAAGGGGATGTGAATTATGCGAGATCAATGTAGGATGGTGATAAATAAGATGGAGGGTGACATCATTAGCTGCGAAATGATGGGAGTGACTATACGTGCCTTCCAATAATTTCTAATATTGGAAGGGTTTGAGATCTACAAGAATATTTATTTCCATTCCATTGTATGGAAATTTTATGTATTGGTGATAAGTGGAAGTAATTACATGGCATGTACCCATGGGTGGATGCAGAGGATTTTGTATGGGAGATCAATGTCTAAGACAAGAAACATGATTTCCATTGTCTCAAGGTCAACCTGAATGGGTATCTTGATGCTTTCTTCTTATTATCTTTTGGTATCATTGTAAGCCTTAATGATTATATTATTTTTGTGATCCACATATCCCAATTTTATTATTGATCTCAATGTGCATGTATTTAATCATCAGACACCATCTATAAGTATTCATTTTATTTTGAGTTTTTGGGTAAAATATCATGTGAAAGTTTTTGGTATGTGATGGATTAATAGTTGGAGGATATTTATTTTTAATGTAAGTTGTGTGGTGGTCATAAGTGTTCTATCTTGACTTGATATATTTATGTTTGATGTCATTTAGGATTCTATATTATTGTAAATCCTTATCTAGGATTTTCATTTAGATGGGGGAGTTTCTAAGAAGTTCTAGAATGAATATTTGGGTGGGCTTCTTCTTGATTTTATCAATATTATTGCATTTGGTATATGTTAAAGAATAAAATAAATCCCTTTAGATGTTTACTCTATCATGATCATGTTATTGTAGGTTTGTTATTTTTCTTATGTTATGGAATATTTATTTTTCCTACACACATTATTAATCTTTCTTAGGTTATATTAGAATGGTTAGGATGAGGAAATGTGGCATAATACATCAATCACATGTGTCACTTACACTCACCTTTGGGTAGTTGAGTCTCACACCCTCTTTTGGGTTTTTATGCCACCTCTCATAACTATTTCTTGTCTTTACTTGAGTAGGCATAACCATGTAATCTAGCATTTACCAAGTAGGTAAAAATCCCACCTATTACACTTGGTAGTTATTACTCCTCTTGGAATTATCTACCATTATTTTTCTATATAAACAAAACTCATCCCTCCCCTTGGCTAGTAATATAGAATGTTAGATCAATGCTAAGGGAGTGCTAATTTTATTCATCTCTAGATCTCTTTATGTGCTTTCCTTCAACCATATTGATCCTGGGTGATTTCACAACCAAATCTAACATGGTATCACAGTTGGTTGTGAGTTTTGGGTTAGAAATTTTTCAATCCATTCTTGAAAGCAAAGTATGCTCTTCTCTTGCATCCTATGATGACTTGGAGAATTAGAAACATTTGATAGAGATCTTGATTTCTAGGGGTTCTTCCTTTCTATTTCATTTTATTACAGGTATTTCAGATCTTCTTGGAGACATTTTGAGCTCACCATTGAGTTGAAAACAACGGAAAAAGTAAGATTAGGCTTTTGTTTCATCTAAATTGGACATCAGATGTGACATCTATGAAGGGTTGAAGAAAGAGGTTTTCTATAAGGTTCCAAAAGGTAGCCACCAAATTGTTGCATTTTCAGCCCAAAAGAGCCTCACCATCGTGCTCAGAAGGTGTCAAAACCTTAAGATCGACTATTAACTTGTCAATTTTCAAGAAAGTCATTTTTGAGGCATTTTTGTTGGTAGGGAGCCATATGGCCCACCTACACAAGGTATGACACATTTTTTGAGGAAAAATAATTTATTTTTTGCATCATTTAAAAAAAATGCAAAAATAGGGGTTTCGTAGTTTCAAATTGAAAAAAGCAATTTTATTTTTTTGTGAAAAAATAATTTTAAATGTTAAATCATGGTACAAAGGTACCGCTAGGGTACCTGTGCCCTATCAAACCTTGTACGTGGGCAGTACCCATAGGCCCTACACAACAGGAATTAGGCCTCGCACTACCCAAACCAATGCATTTTTTTATTTTAAAAAATTCAAAAGAAAAAAAGAACTTTACAAATTATCATCATTATTTTAAAATTTCAAAAATTTCAAAAATTTCAAAAATGAAAATCCCAGCACCCCATTTCATATGTTGTGCCTTCTTCTACACTTTGGCCTTCATGCCAAGATTTAGTAGGTCTCACCAAATTTAGTAGAAATCTTGGTAATTTTTCTAAATTGGAGATCTTCTAAGTTTATCTGGAGAATCACCAAAAATTTGCAAAGTTCTAAACTACTTAGCTACAATTTTTTTTGGCAATTTGTCAAATTTACCAACATTCAACCAAACTTGGCGATAACACAATGTTGACATCAACAATCTCTTCAAGATTTTTTGACTCCTCACCATTGCACTTTTGAGTTTGGAAGGTCAACTTCAAAGAACAATATCTCGAGCATACAAAGGCAATTTTCAATGATTTTTTTTATTTTTATTTAAGTAAAATTTCATGCTCTACACAATTGTGGAATCATTTTTTTCTCAAGTGGTCTCATTTTTTCATAAAATAAGTTTTCTCAACAAATCTGAAGGATAGCTCTCAATATTTGAATTTCAAATGGATGTATCTTTCACATACGACCTCAGTCTGGGGTGATTATTTTTTTGAAAGTGAATATTTTTCCAAGCACTACACATTGGTGTCATTTAGAGGTTCTCATTCTAAGATTTTATTGTTCTTTTAGTATTTGAGTCTATTTTTGGACACTGTAAAACTCTGGAAAACAACTTCAACATTGTAAACACACTTGTTTATAAAGTGCCAAATCATTTTTTATTGGGGGGATTCTTAATTGAGTGAAAAAGGGGGGTGTCTTTGTGTGTTTATTCTTGCATTTTCTCACACTGTCACAAAAATCTAAAATGGATAAAATGATTCCTCTACTCACACCATAGAATTACTTTGAGTGGAAAAATGAAATGGGACTTCACTTAAGAAAGTTAAAATTGTATAGAATAACAATGGATATTGATAAGGAACCTAAAGAGGATGAAGAAAATCCTAAATAGTTCAAAAAATGTGATGAAGCTTTTGGCACCTTATGCATCGAGGTATCTCCTGATCTACACTTTCATATTATGTTTGTAAAATCACCAAATGAAGTGTTGAATACTTTGGATACACACTTTTGTAAATAGGATGATTTGAGAGAACATTCATTGGAGAACAAGCTCATAGGATTGATCCCTTGCTATTTTGATACCATTCATGATTTCTTTACTAGGTTGAATGCCATAAGATTGTAGCTAGAGCAATGTGGATTTAAAAAGGATGACTCATAGTTGATTTTAAGAACTATTTCAAAACTTGGTCCAAATTACATGATGTGTTTGGTTCTATATTTCATGCAATGAAAAGAGCCTTAGGAAAAGGATTTACTATGCCTTCTCTAGGTGAGTTCGTAGTTGATCTCACAAAGGTGCAAGATAAATTGATTCAAATGGGAATTATTAAATATTCTAAGTCTCATGCTTTGGCTGCAAAACAAGGCACTAATAAGAAAAAAATGAAACAAAAGAACCAAGGAGATAGAAAGAAATATTTAGATCAATCTTCATCTACTCCTAAAGCAGACTCTAAATTATCTTCAAAAGAGGATTCAACTAAGAAGGAGAATCCCCCATGTGCATATTGTAAAATGAGTGGAAATGAAGAAAATTCTTAATATAAGAAGGATATTGATGAACTAAAAAATCTTCTTGAGAAGGAAAAAATCAGTTTGCGTTCTCGAATGGTTGATTCCACTTCTTCTTTTAATCAGACCTATAACGCCCCACCACGCAACCCTAGAGGGAGTTGCAATTAACTACTTAAACAGACTATTTTTTTTTTGTTTAAGTACAATTAATAAGCAAGTTCACTAAATAATGCCAACAACCTCTAAGGTTACAAGACAAAGGTTATATAGAACCCCAACAAAAAACATGAATCTAACCATATCATTTATTTATTTAAGAATTTAAACACATACATTCCAAATAAGATAAATTACATCAAAGCATAAGAGATAAATTTCAATTGCATTTATCCATAATTATACAATAAGATTACATCTGTCATTCCCCAAATGAGGTAAATCCAAGAACATAAATTACACTTACAAATTTCCACCTTGATAACAAATGAGGGGTAATAAATTACAAGAGTCAACCGAAATGAAATAAAGCAAGAACTGAAACCAAATCCCATGAGCTCTCCAAATCGAAGTCTCATCCACACGAACATGAAGAAATAACCCAATGGATTAAGGTGCATGCCACCCAACCAAGTGGAACCCAAAGGCCCACCCCATGTGCTAGGAGATAGTTACAAGGAATCCTAGCCAAGACCATCTACCTCTAGACATAGGCTAAATCATAACTGAACCAAACTGACACAACCAATCACATGTACAACACAAGTACAACTCAAGTACATCACAAGTACAGCTCAAACATGGTCACATTGCTTCTAGATATAAAGCAAATCCAGTATGTTACGAGAACCATACACATAGAATCAGTTACCAACTGTTCTCACATCAGGTGTGTTAAGGAAACCATACCCAAAAACCAAATATCGACTGTTGTCCCAGATAGAGTGTCATCACACAATTTGTCATGAGTTACCCAATGCTGATCTTCATAGGCTCCGGCTAACCTAGTGGCCTCAACCGATCCCCGACCCTCATACTTACTAATGCGGGATCAAAAACCTTTCGTATAGACAGGATAGATGACCTTGCCATTCTAGGCCTTCCCACTCATCCCAAGTCTAAACGCGTCATTGTGCCTATGAGTGAGGCAATATTATCTTGATTAGTGAGTAGTACCACCTAATCTTCTAAGTATTGATTTATTTTCACTTGATTAAACTACTTCTGAAGGTTACCCAATCTTACCTATTGCAGGCTCTGGCCCCTAACGGAAGCCACTCTTCTACTTCACAACACACATACCATCCAATCACCAAGGGTACCAAAGTGAAAACAAACAATATATCGCGAACATTCCTTTCTCAAGAGTAGCATAAGTCAAAACCCTCTCTTAACGTTGGAGGTAACATAATAACAAACCACTCCTTACAAGGAGGCACAAATCACATAATCCACTCCTTCCACAGGAGGTATCAAACATCCCCATTCGTGGAAACCGGGTAATAATAATGGTATAACTTCATGCACTACCCAAGGGATTCAAAATAGGTCGACAACACGACACGACAATCCACTTATTAAAACCCATCTAGAAGACTTATAATTCTCTATGACTCAATTTCCCCCAAATGATAACATAAATATATCACATTCAAGATGAGCAAGAAGGCGGGAATTAAATTCTACTTTGGATTCACTAAATCCATTTCCTCATTAACATTCAGTAATTTATCGCATTAAATAAACTGAATTAAAATATGTCTTTTCAGATAAGGGAGAAATTATTTCTAATTATTTAATTCCCCTACTTGTATTTAAATAATGATAAATTAATCAGTTTATCATGTAAATCAAAGTTCATTGATATAAATAATTATTGCTTCCTTATTTCCTTATATCTATTTTAAAGCAATTAACTGGTCTAAAAAAAAACATATTATTTAAATTATAATCACTTCTCCTTTAAAAAAATAATATTTTAAAATCAAACAATGATTTACTAATGTTAACATGTTTCCCCATTTTCTCAATTTGACTTAAATCATGCCATTTGAAATTCAACATTTTTCTATACATGTTAAATTTATAACACAACTAAATATATATATATATATATATATATATATATATATATATATATATATATATATATATATATTATTTGTAAAACTATATAATATAATATTAAATATTATATTATTAACCTTATTTTCAAATATATATATTTTAATATTTTAACAAAACTGACCTTAAAAGGTCAACCCACATTTTCTCGTGTCGTGCGAATTGCTGGGGTCGCACATATGAGGGTTAGGGCCACACGTTTGCTGTGAGTGGGGTGGTCTTTTTTGCATAGGGTGACATTTTTAGGGAGGGCAGCGGCTTGCCTTTAGGTAGCCGGTTGTTTAAACACAACCGACCCCTCACTATGGGCACGATAGTGTAAACACAATTGAACCCACAGTGGGTGGTGATTGTGTTTCCACAGTCGTCCCACAGTGGGCGGCGGTTGTGTTTCCACAACCGTCCCACAGTGGCGGGCGGGGGGCTGCACTAGGCGCGGCTCTCCCCACATGCCTCAAATGGGGGGCACAGTGGGGGTGAGCCCCCAGTGCTTCCCTCCCTTTTATTTTTAATTTTTTTAATTTTTTTATATATTTTTTTTATATATATGAAACCGCTCTATGGATTTTTTAAAAAGTCTGAAAATCATTCATTGAAAATCATGGGGTTTTTATAATCTATTTTTTTCAACAACATAGCCCCATAAAAACATAAATATATATGATATATATACATACTTATATGTATATTTAAATATCCTACAAGAAATATACCAAATTAACTGAGCAAGTAATAAATAAAATGAACATTTATAGCCAAGAACAACATTTCTCCTTGAAGAATTTCATTTTCAACCAGAGATTTCCAAACAAAGATTTTACAAGCAACATAACCAATTACATAAACCTTTTCAAATTCAAAATCAATTTAAATAGCATGAACCTAGAATTCCAGAGCTTGAGTAGATGTCAAACAGTGCACAGGTTCTTCCTCTAATTCCAACTCCTGCCCAACAATTCCTCAAAGCCTTTCCACAATTCCAGTCCAAAACCCACAAATAGCAAAAATTCCTCTTTCTCTCCATTTTTCAATTTTTCCATCCTCCCTCCAAAACTCCATGAAAATCCATCATTATAAAAATATATTATTAAAAATATTATTCCTCTGCAAGGACGTATGAGACGGACCTGGTGAGTGTGTACGAGGAAGTAGATGTTGGAAATGTTGAGGATGGGGGTATGTGAGGTTGTTTTGTAGCTAGGACCTGCTACTCACCTTTGTGTGATGACTATCTCTTGGAGGGTGATCACCTTATACAACAAGAGACAAGTAATTGTGGTCTTGTTTGGATGATCTCACTTTATGTATGACCTAACACCATCAAGCCACTGATAATGATGTATGGAATGTTAAGTTGGTTATTTTTTCTTCGTTCATGGATTCTTATATCATGGATTGGTATGTTTCTTTTCGGTGTCTAGATGGACCCTTGTGTAGTCTTGTGATGAATTCTCGTGATGTGTATTGATACATATGTGTATTATGTATGTTAATCCTTGTTTATATGTTTTTGGAGACTTGGTTGGTGGTTGCTTCACCATGTTGTCCTAATTGGATTGACAGTGTACTTGGCTAAGTTATATATGACATGGGTTGATGTTGTTTTGTGTGGAGGTTTGGAGGTGTTCAGTTTGGAACCCTTGGTTATGTGTGATTGTATGGAGTATGCACTAGGGGTAGTTGCAGGCTTCCAGGAATAAGCCTGAACCTAGGGGGGAAGGATGTAAGACCCCTCCATTTTGTTCTTTTGATCGAAAAGTGTTTTGTTTGGTTATGTCTTATTTTATGTTGGTACTTTGTCTATGGTACTTGGTTGCTATGCGATCGCTATTTGTTAAGTGATGTGAATGTTATATTTGAGGTGCTGGTATTTTATTTAGATGTTATCATTATGGCATGCTTTGGATTAACATCGTGAATGTTCGAATTAATGATGTATTATGCTTTGGATTAAATCATTATGTTAGATTTTTTAGTTAGTTACACTATATTGGTGAAGGGGATGGTATCACATCACTCGCTTGCGAGTGCCCTGCGATTTCGCAATTTCCTCTTCACAGTGTGTTTT
This sequence comes from Sequoiadendron giganteum, assembly GCA_007115665.2. Classification (NCBI taxonomy): domain Eukaryota; kingdom Viridiplantae; phylum Streptophyta; class Pinopsida; order Cupressales; family Cupressaceae; genus Sequoiadendron; species Sequoiadendron giganteum. The sequence goes on along the minus strand of CM021108.1, from coordinate 206,974,782 downwards.
ATATGATGCAAATATACATGTGCGCTATTCTTTTGTTCACAGGTTGATAGGTACAGGACATCGACTCCACCTAGTTTCACAGGTTTGAGCGTGTCCATTGCCCAATTGCATTCGATTGGGAGATAGTAGCTAGGTTTTCCATGCCAATTCATCACCCTAGTCATAGTGTGTCGTCGGTCTTAGTCTAGTCAAGTTGTTTTAATATTGTTCAATTTGCCTAGACTTTATTTAATTACAAGTTGAAAAGGGTAATTAAATGGCTTTATGTATTTAAGTTGTTGATTAGATTAATCTATTTATTATGTTGGAAGATGTTATTTAAGTTATTAATTAATTTAATTTAATTAATAAAATAATTTAATCTTGGATTAGATTTATTTTATTGAATTCATTAAATTAATTAAATTGAATTAAGCTATTCATTTTGGAAATTATTGGATATTTTGTTGAAATTGAAAAGTGGAAAAAATGTTTTAATTTGCATTTTGTTGAAAATATAAATGCAAAAATGAAATTGAAAGATATTTTGTATTTCTATTTTCAAAAATTTATGAGGGGGTGGATGAGATATTTTTGGATATTTTTTATTATTATGGATTTTCATGGAGTTTTGGAGGGAGGATGGAAAAATTGAAAAATGGAGAGAAAGAGGAATTTTTGTTGTTTGTGGATTTTGGACTGGAATTGTGGAAAGGCTTTGAGGAATTGTTGGGCAAGAGTTGGAATCAGAGGAAGAACTTGTGCACTGTTTGACATCTTCTCAAGCTCTGGAATTCCAGGTTCATGCTATTTAAATTGATTTTGAATTTGAAAAGGTTCATGTAATTGGTTATGTTGCTTGTAAAATCTTTGTTTGGAAATCTCTGGTTGAAAATGAAATTCTGCAAGGAGAAATGTTGTTCTTGGCTGTAAATGTTTATTTTATTTATTACTTTCTCAATTAATTTGGTATATTTCTTGGAGGATATTTAAATATACATATAAGTATGTATATATATCATATATATTTATATTTTTATCGGGCTTTGTTGTTAAAAAGATTAGATTAGAAAAAGTCCATGGTTTTCAATGAATGATTTTCAGACTTTTTAAAAAATCCGCAAAGGGGTTTCATATAAAAATAAAAATAAAATAAAAGGGAGGGAAGCGTTGGGGGCTCACCCCCACTGCGCCCCCCATGGGAGGTGTGTGGGGAGAGCCACACCCAGCGCAACCCCTCAACCGCCACTGTGGGACAGTTGTGGAAACATAGTCGCCGCCAACTATGGGTTCGACTGTGTTTACACAGCCGCGCCCATAGTGAGGGGTCGACTGTGTTTACACAGTTGGTCGCCCAAAGGAAAGTCACTTCCCTCCCTAAAAATAACGCCCTGTGCAATAAATGCCACCCCACTCACAAAAAATGTGTGGCCTTAACCCTCATACGCACGACCCCAGCAATCCGCGTGGCTCGAGATATAATTGTGTTATAAATTTAGCATGTATAGCAAAATGTTGAATTTCAAATGGCATGATTTAAGTCAAATTGAGAAAATGGGGAAACATGTTAACGTTAGTAAATCATTGTTTGATTTTAAAATACTATTTTTTTAAAGGAGAAGTGATTATGATTTAAAGAATATGTTTTTCTTAGACCAGTTAATTGCTTTAAAATAGATATAAAGAAATGAGGAAGCAATAATTATTTATATCAATGAACTTTTATTTACATGATAAACTGATTAATTTGTCATTATTTAAATACAAGTAGGGAAATTAAATAATTAGAAATAATTTCTCCCTTACCTGAAAAGACATATTTTAATTTAGTTTATTTAATGCGATAAATTACTAAATGTTAATGAGGAAATGGATTTAGTGAATCCAAAGTAGAATTTAATTCTCGCCTTCTTGCTCCTTGAATGTGATATGTTTGTGTTATCATTTGGGTGAAATTGAGTCATAGAGAATTATAAGTCTTCCAGATGGGTTTTAATAAGTGGATTGCCGTGTCGTGTTGTCGACCTGTTTTGAATCCCTTGGGTAGTGCATGAAGTTATGTCATTTTTATTACCTAGTTTCCACGAATGGGGATGTTTGGTACCTCATGTGGAAGGAGTGGATTATGTGATTTGTGCCTCCTTGTAAGGAGTTGTTTGTTATTCTGTTACCTCCAATGTTAAGAGAGGGTTTTGACTTATGTTGCTCCTGAGAAAGGAGTGGTCGTGATATCTTGTTTTTTTCACTTTGGTACCCTTGGTGATTGGATGGTATGTGTGTTGTTAAGTAGAAGAGTGGCTTATGTTAGGGGCTAGAGCCCGTAAGAGGTAAGATTGGGTAACCTTCGGAAGTAGTTTAATCAAGTGAAACTAAATCAATACTTAGAAGATTAGGTGGTACTACTCACTAATCAAGATAATATTACCTCACTCATAGGCACAAGGGTTTGTTTAGACTTGGGATGATTGAGAAGGCCTAGAATGGCAAGGTCATCTATATTGTCTATACGAAAGGTTTTTTATCCCGCATTAGTAAGTATGAGGGCTAGGGATCAGTTGAGGCCACTAGGTTAGCTGGAGCCTATGAAGATCCACATTGAGTAACTCATGACGAACTGTCTAATGATGCTCTATTTGGGACAACAGTCGATATTCAATTTTTGGGTATGGTTTCCTTAACATACCTAATGTGACAACAGCTGGTATTTGATTCTGTGTGTATGGTTCTTGTAACATACTAGATCTGCTTTATATTTGGAAGCAATATGACCATGTTTGAGTTGTACTTGTGATGTACTTGAGTTGTACTTGTGTTGTACATGTGATTGGTTGTGTTAGTTTGGTTCAGTTATGATTTAGCCTGTGTCGAGAGGTAGATGGTCTTGACTAGGATTCTTTGTTACTATCTCCTAACACGGGGGGTGGGCCTTTGGGTTCCACTTGGTTGGGTGGCATGCACCTTAATCCATTGGGTTCTATCTTCATGTTCGTGTGGACAAAAATTATAGTTGGAGAGCTCGTGGGGTTCGGTTTCAGTTCTTGCTTTATTTCATTTTGGTTGACTCTTGTAATTTATTACCCCTCATTTGTTATCGAGGTGGAAAGTTGTAATTGTAATTTATGTTCTTGGATTTACCTCATTTGGGGAATGAGAGATGTAATATTATTGTGTAATTATGGATAAATGCAATTGAAATTTATCTCTTATGCTTTGATGTAATTTATCTTATTTGGAATGTATGTGTTTAAATTCTTAAATAAATAAATGATATGGTTAGATTCATGTTTTTTGTTGGTGTTCTATATAACCTCTGTCTCGTAACCTTAGAGGTTTTTGGCATTAGTTAGTGAACTTGCTTATTAATTGTACTTAAACAAAAAAAAAATAGTCCATTTAAGTAGTTAATTGCAACTTCCTCTAGGGTTGCGTGGCGGGGTGTTACAAGACCAAAAATTCAAAACAATCAAAATATGATAAGGAAAAAGGCCATACTTTAGGGAAATTAAATCAAAAGGTAGAGCTCTTTTTGCTTCTATAGGTCTTGGAGTAGTGAGATGGCTCCTAGATTTTTGAGCTTCTCACCATATGGCTTCTACATAGTCTATATTCTCTTCTTTTAAGACTTGTGTTATGCCACCTATTCTGATGGGTAACAATACATACATGGATGTGATTAGGAAAGGTTATGTTGATATTAGGGATGACATCTTTAGTGATGTTTTGTCTGTACCTCATCTTTCAAACAATATTCTTTCCATCTATCAGATCACTCTTTGTGGAGCAAGGAAGACTATGGAATTCACACCTAATTTAGTTATCATTAGAGACTTGGAAAATAGAGAGATAATTTCTACTAGGATGGTTTATCATGCATCTTATTTATACACCTTTTCAGAATTTTTTCCTAATGATGGTTTTGATCCTTTGGTTGTTTATCACACTCCTAGTGTGAATTTTTATTTTGATAAGAACTTTTGCTACTTGAACTTGGGTATTCTCACAAGTGATCCAGTTCTTGAGCCTTGTGTTCCTTCTCCATCTACTATTATTTATGAGGATACTTGTGTTGCTACATTCATGGATACTTTTGATTCAATGCAACAAGATACACATCATCTTCCAGATATAGCTACTTTAGATGACTACTTGACAAAAGTTACAGGTTATTTATAGTCTCATATTTTAGACTTGGGAGACAATATTCATGATAGTCATCTTCTCTTTGATGGAATTGATTCTTCTTTAGTTGTTGTGGATGAACATTTGGATCCTCTTGTTCACTCTCCACATGATCACTCATCATAGTTTAACATGATTGTGGATACTTTTGAGCAGCATTTGTGAGAGGCATTGTTGTCTTTAGAGGAGATATTGGAGTCTTTGGATTTTTTTCTACATGCATCTCTACTAGGTTCTATATTCTCATCTTCATTGGTGTGGCCTAGAATGCCTAATTTCAAAGTAGAAACTTTTGACATCAACATGGAGACACATGAGTATTTTTCAGAGACTTCATACATTTTTCACTTTCTTCCTTCATATTCCTTTCAGGAATGGGAAGATGTTCTTCATACACCTTTGGTTTTGTTTCTTCCTAATGAGATACATTTTTTCAAGAATGATGGACCATCTTCTACATCTAGTTTTGAGCATCGACCATTGGCATAATTGACTACTTAAGAGAAGGCTACATGTTCTTTCATATCCTTTCTATTTTGGAGGGGACTTCTTCCTTCCATGGGATTTTTCTTTTGTTGGGAAACTTGTTTTCTTTTCTCTCTTTTAGGGAGGATTTTTGTCCTACTAGGTTTTCTCCTTTTCTTCAGTTGTGAGTGATTGGATTTGTACATGGGTACCTAACATGGCCTAGTATTCGGGACCCATCTTTGTGTATTTTCACCCAGCTATGTTATGCTTAAGGGGGGTGTTAGTGTAGGTTTTTATTTTCCTTATGTTAGAGAATATTTATATTTCTTACATACATTATTAAGATTTCTTAGGTTATATTTGAATGGTAAGGATGAGGACATCTAGCATAATTCATCAATCACATATGTCACTCATACCCACCTTTGGGTAGTTGAGTCTCACACCCTCTTTTGGATTTTTATTCCATATCATTACTATTTCATTTCTTTACCTGAGTAGGCATAACCATGTAATCATGAATCTACCAAGTAGGTAAATCTCCCACCTATTATGGCCACTTGGGAGTTAGTACTCCTCTTGGAACTATTTACCATTATTTTGTGATATAAACAACACTCACCCCTCCCCTTGGATAGAAATATGGAATGATAGTTTAGTGCTAAGGTAGTGTTGAGTTTATTCATCTCTAGATCTCTTTACTTTCTTTCCTTCAATAATTTTTATCCTAGGTGATTTCACAACCAAATCTAATAGATAACTAGTAAAAACATTATTAGTACTTTTGTTGGTTATTATGATTACTTGTGAGCAACCTTGCTCTCTTCTACCAACCAATGAATGATAGGATGTGGTGTTGTGGATAACATTAGGATTATTGTAGGAGGCATGCTTGCCGGAAGTGGAAATATTATTTTGATCATGATTGGGGAGTGGATCCATATACATACCTAAGTAATCATCTAGAGAATATGTTAGATGGCCTTCAAATTCAATCTCACCTTGATTGATAAGATCTTGGTTTTATTTTTTTAGTGTCATAATTTTTTTATGTGTCATGACATTTAATTAAATGATATTGATAATTTTAATTTTCCTTCTATCAAAAATGAGATTTGGTTAATTTTTATCAAAATTTATAGTCACAAGAAATTTTACCATGTTGGTTTGGACTAGGTTTTGAAGTACCACTTCCATGGGTTTTGTCAATGGATTCTATTTGTTGTTAGGGTTATTTTATCTAGGATATCTGTAATACCCCTCCGTTTTGCTTCTTGTTCAAGTTGCTTTATGCTATGTTTGGTTGCAGTTATTTTGATACTGGATACATTTTGTTATGATGTTTTGATCGTTACTATTGAACGACAACTATTATTGTGGGATGTAGTTATTTGATTATTGTTTTACATGCATTATGGATTAATGATGTTGTAGAGTTAACATGAAATGTTATTATGAGATTATCAGAATTATGATGGAAGTGTCAGTTTTGATGAGTGTATTGGTGAAGAAGACGGGTTCGCATCACTCACTTGTGAGGGCCCTGCGAATCTATAATTCCTTTTTCATGGTGTGTATTATATGTTGGATATATTGTATGATGTTGTTTACTTGGTTGCAGGATTGCAGGTACATGACATCGACTCCACTTGGTTTCACAGGTTTGAGCGTGTCGATCCAACGGTTAAGTTGAACAGGAGATAGTAGCTAGGTAACATGTGTCAAGTTTACACCCTAGCCTTAGTGTGTTGTCAGTCATGTGTGTCGAGTCATTGTCTGTCTTGTTTTAATTTTATTTAATTCTGAAGGATTATTGATTTGGAAATAGATATTTAGAATAATTGCATTTAAATCATGTTGATGGTTATTTAATTTAAATTATGCAATGTGGATAAAAGTTTATATTTAAATTAATTAATTATATTTAATTTATTTAATTAATTAAATTTAATCCAAGGGGGTTGAATTTAGTTATTAAATAATTAAATTAATTAATGAAATGTGATGTAAGAGAATGAAAGGAAATAAAAGAATTAAAATTAATTTTGGAATTTAATTTCAACGTGTGGGAATTAAATTAGAAATTGTAATTAAATGTTTATTTGGGAAATTAGTTGCAACTTTGGAAATTAATTTATTATTTGAAATTGCATTTTAAATCGAAAGTGGGTTTTCGAAAAGTGAAATTGAAATTGAAATTGAAATATCTAATTTGCATGTAATGTGAATTAGGGCTGAATTAGGTATTTTTGATTTATAAGGAATACATGTTTTAATTTTAGGGTAGAAAGAGATTTAGAAAAAAATACATTTTTACAGCAAGGAAGAAATTTTGGAAAATTTGCACAAGGGTTTGAAAAAAGTCTTGATTGCAGAATTGATTGAAGAAAAGATTGTTTGCATTTATTGGGTTTTGGATTGGATTCATTGGAGGTTTGAAGAAAATTCATGAAATCTTTGGAGGAGGCTTGCATCAGAAATTCATCTCTTCCTGTAGCTTCTTATACCAGGTTTTCCTCTTTGTGTTTTATTGTTCTTGATTGTTTTTTTTAAATAATAGTGATTAAAGATTTGTTTGTGAAATCTATTTTAGAAAATAAATTTGATATTAGAAGAAAAGAATTAAATAAATTTACAGCCTTTGCTTGTGAAAATTCTTGAGTGCCTCAGTTGAATTTAAATTATTTGGAGAAATTGATTATGTTATTGAAATCAAACATAGAAGATTGAACAATGCATTTAGAATGTTTTTAGAAAATGAAACCCTCTGTTTATTATTAAAAATCGGATTTTAAAATCTGCAGGATACTTATGTTTTTCATGGTAAAATGGTCTGGTTGTGTCGCCTATAACTCCACTTACACAAACTAGGTTGTCAGGAAATTTAAAGGGTTTTTGTATTTTGAAACTTTCTTATCCTTGTCCAAAAATCGTAAATACCCAGATCGTAATTTTTGAGTTATGCTTGAAACATGAGACTGCTATTAAGTTATTTTCTCTGAAAATATAATAATAATAAATTGATATTTATAAATATTAATATTTTATGTATTGTTATTATAATATTAAAATATTATTTAATAATATTTTATATTATAATTTATAATATTAAAGTATTATATTTATTTATATTATTTTAAAATAAAATTTGTATATTAGATTAGTGGAAATAAAATTATAAAAGTATGGGGAAATTATTGTTTATTTTAAAATGGCATGTTAAAGTTTAATTGAAGGAGTTAAATATTTGATTTAAAGAATGCATAATTTAAAATTTAATTGTGAAATTTAAATTCATGCGTAAAAGGTCCAATTATTAATTTGATTTAATTGGAAAAATATATATATGATATTGGGTTATAGTCCAAATTTTGATCTTATTTTAACACAATAAGTTATGGAAGAGACCAAATGATAATTTGATTAATTTTATTAATGATTTAATTTGCAAGGGCAATTGGTTATTTAATTTAAAGCGAAATGTTTTGAGTTATAGTTGAAAATACTTATTTTGTTAAGAGCAATTAGATAATTAAATAGTAGTGTAATTTCTCCCCTATCTGAAAAGATGAATTCTTAATTCAGTTTTATCGATATAATGAATTACGTAATGAATTGAGATATGGATTTAGTATATCCAAAAGTAGTATCTTCCTCATGATTATGTTAAAAGATTTAATTCTCTGTAATCAGTAAAGAGAAGTAAGTTTAATTGTTTTAGATTTCCAATAATGAAAAGGGAAATAGGGGTTATGATTATTTTAGATGATCTAGTTATCGTGTCTTTGACTTTGTCAACACTACCTATTGAATGAATATGGATGTAGGAAATCCAAAGATTAGATTTGATTAATGACTTGATTGCTTTTGTTGCTATGTCGTCAAGTTGCATTGTGGGTTTTGGGATTTAGTGTTAGTCCTAAATTATAAGTCTTCCAGAAGAACTTAGAGGATAAGGGTTGTTGAATCTTTATACCATCTAGTTGTTTTCCCTTGGGTAGTGCATGGCATCTTTTTAGTTTTACCCGATTTTCACGAATGGAGATGTTTGCACCTCCTTGGTTTAAGAACGGATTATGGGATCCATGTCTCCTTGTATGGAGTGACCTTGTTATGTGGTTTCATCTTGTTGCCTCCTGTGAAAGGAGTGGACTATGTGATTGTTGCCTCCAAGATGTTTAGAGTGAGTTCTATTATTTGTATCCTCCTTGTGTTGGAGTGGATTATGATGCCTAGTTGGTATGCACTTGTGGTTCTCTTGGTGGATTGTTTGGGTATGTGTTGTCGAATAGAAGAGTGGCTTCTGTTAGGCGCCAGAGCCCAAAGAGGTAAACTGGATAACCTTCAGGAGTGATTTAAACAAGTTATAATTAAAGTAATGTACTTAGAAGATTAGGACTAACTTCTCACTAATCAAGATAATTTTACCTCACTCATAGACACAAGGGCTCGTATAGACTTGGGATGAGTGAGAAGGCCTGGAATGGCAAGATCAACTATCTTATCCTTATGAGAGGTAGTTGATTCCGCATGAGTGAGTATGAGTGCCGGGATTTGGTTGAGGCCACAAGGATTTTTGGACCCTATGAAGAATGCCCAGAGGAGATCTCATGACAAACCTTGCGATGACACTCTATCTAGGACAATAGTTGGTTTTGTTTTATGTGTATGGTTCTATGAACATACTTGATTAATATTATGGCTGGAAGCAATGTGACCTATGTCAGTGATGTTGGATTTGTACTTGATTTGTACTTGTATTGTATTTGAGTTGTACTTGTTAGTTCATTTGTTTGGTTATATCAGTATGAGTCAGTATGAGTCTGCCTTTGGTTAGTGGTTGTAAATCTTTATCCATGTTACTTTGTTGCTATCTCCTAGCATGGGGGGTTGGCCTTTGGGTACCACATTGGTAGGGTGGAACATGCACCAAAACCGTTGGGTCCCTATCTATCTTCAGTACTTGGTGGCGAGATATCCAGATGGACGGCTCGATTTCTTGTGTTATTCTTGCTTTGTAGTATTTTAACTTGTATAAGTTATTTTATCCCTCTTATGTTTATGAGGTGGAATTTTATAATTGTAACCTTATGAACTATTGCCTCATTCTAAGAATGAGTGATGTAACTATTATATAAAGATAATGATTATGAGATTGTATCTTGGTTGATTATCTTATTATGTTATGTGGTATTCTTATGATGTATGATGATTATTTCATAAAGTTCATAAGGCTATGGTTATATGTAATATGTATGTGTGGGTTTAAGTAATCTTAACCTTGTAGTATTAGAGGTTGTTGTTAATTAGTAAGTGAATGTGTATGTTAAATGCACTTTATAAAAAAAAAATTGATTCGCTTAAGACGTTAATTGCAAGTTCCTTTAAGGTTACTTGGCTGGGCATTACAATGTCCTTATGGGATATAGATATTACTTTTTATTTGGACAAAATGAATATTTTCATTATGTTATGGTAGTTATAGTATTGGTGTGTGTATATTTTGATTGTGTTTTACATCTACAATAATCTTAATAGATTTATTTTTAGCCCGATGCAAGGTTAGTAATTAGATTGGTCATTATTTGTTTCTTTTATCTCTATATATTTTACCAATCCTTTGGAAATAAGAAAAATTTTAATAGTGAACCATTTATCTATGATTTTATCAAAGGATTTCACATATTGGACTTGTAAGTGGAAACCCATTTCATTATTGTGGTTTTGGAAAATATTGTGAAAATTTATTTCTTGGGAATAGGTCATGGGCACTGCAATTTTTCTCCATAATTTCAAGAATTATAAAAATCTCTCACCATTATACTATTTATTGTTTCAAATTTCTAAGATGGTGATTTCATGTTCAACATTATATGAGAAATGTGCAACAATTTTATTGACTAATTTAGTAAATCTTTTGATTGAGCCTTGGGGTAGATGAAAAAACCATTCTAAGATTTGGCCTCCTAATATTTGTGTGAAAATAAAAAATAAGATATAAGTCACTATAAACTATATCTTGACAATTCATGTAGAACTCTTTTACATGTTTTTGGGGGTCTCTCTTTATCTTGTATTTATTGAATTTAAAAATAATAAAATGTTGAGGAAAGGAGATCATAGTAATGGATGTATCAAAATGATAATAAAGTATATATTTTATTATATAATACATATTTTAATTTTGTGTCCCTAATTATAGCCTTTTAATCATTACTTTCATCTCTTAAAATTCTTGTGTAAAAGAGTATGTGGGGTTGAGATTTGGAAGTGTAAGTATTGTTTTGGTAATTCATGGCATGAGTATTTATTGTTGATGGGATGTAGCGAATTATGATGGAATTTGGAATATATCAATGTAGAAAAGGTTGGTATAATGGACTTGGAGGAATGTATGATGGGGTTTATAGTAAATATGTAATGCCCCGCCACGCAACCCTAGAGGGAGTTGCAATTAACTACTTAAACAGACTAATTTTTTTTTCGTTTAAGTACAATTAATTAGCAAGTTCACCATCTAAAGCCAACAACCTCTAAGGTTACGAGACAAAGTTTATATAGAACCTCAACAAAAAACATGAATATAAATCATGCCAATTATTTAAATAATAAATAAACGCATACATTCCAATTAAGATAATTTACATCAAGCATAAAAGATAACTTTCAATTGCATTAATCCATTTAAAAAAATAAGATTACAACTCTCATTCCCCGAATGAGGTAAGTTCAAAGAAGAAGACTACAATTACAACTTTCCATCTCGATAACAAATGAGGGGTAAAAAATTACAAGAACAACTGTAATGAATTAAAGCAAGAACTGAAACCGAATACCACGAGCTCTCCAACTGGAAGTCTCATCCACAAGAACATGAAGAAATCCCAATAGATTTAGTTGCATGCCACCCAACCAAGTGGAACCCAAAGGCCCACCCCCCATGCTAGGAGATAGTAACAAGGAATCCTAGCCATGACTATCTACCTCTAGACAGAGACTAACATAAAACTGAACTAAACTGAAACAACAAATCACATGTACTACACAAGTACAACACAAGTACAACTCAAGTGCAACTCTAACATGGTCACATTGCTTCCAAATATAAAGCAGGTCAAGTATGTCAAGAGAACCATACACACAAAATTCAAATACCAACTATGGTCACATCAAGTATGTTAAGGAAACCATACCCATAAAATCAAATAACAACTGTGTCCTATACAGAGTTTCATCACATAGTTTATCATGAGTTACCCATTGTGGATCTTCATAGGCTCTGGCCAACATAAAGGGCTGTTCTATTGGCCTCTACCGATCCTCAGCCCTCATACTTACTAATAAGGAATCAAATACCTTTCGTACAGACAAGATAGATGACCTTGCCATCCCACTCATCCCAAGTCTAAAGCAGCCCTTGTGTCTATGAGTGAGGCAAAATTATCTTGATTAGTGAGAAGTTAGTCCTAATACTCTAAGTATTGTTTTAGTTATCACTTGATTAAACCACTTCTGAAGGTTACCCAATCTTACCTCTTCCGGGCTCTGGCCCCTACGGAAGCCACTCTTCTACTTGACAACACACATACCATCCAATCACCCAAGATACAAAGTGCAACAAAAAAGATATCATGACCACTCCTTTCTCGAGACGCGCCATAAAATGAACTCACTCCAAACACTGGAGGCAAAAAATCACTTAACAAAGTCACTCCTTACAAGGAGATGCGGATCCCATAATCCACTCCTTTCTCAGGAGACGCAAAACATCCCCATTCGTGGAAACCAGGTAAATACTGACTAGACACCATGCACTACCCAAGGAAATTCACAATAGGTTGACAAACACAACATGACAACCCACATAACAGAAAAACCCCATTTGGAAGACTTATTAAACTTTATAACTCAATTCCCCCAAACGACGACGGAACCCATTCACAATCACGACGAGCAAGAAGATGAGAATTAAATTCTACTTTGGATTTACTAAATCCATTTCTCACTGACATTCAATAATTTATTGCATCAATAAAATTGAATTAAAAATACGTCTTTTCAGATAAGGGAAAAATTAACACTAATTATTTAATTTCCCTACTTGCATTTAAATAATGAAAATTAGCTACTCCATCATATAAACCAAATACGATGCTTTAAAATAAATATTGTTTCCTCATTCCAATATAACTATTTAAAAATAATTAACTTGACCTGAAATGTATTATTTTAATTCAAAACTATTCTTCTTTAAAATAATGTTTTAAAATAAAACAATGATTTAATTCAAATTAATTATTTTCCCTTTCCTCAATTTAATCCAAATCATACGATTAATTTAAATCAATATTTTATTATATGCATAAATTAAAATATGCATATATCAAAACTTCAACAAACATATATAATATTAAATATTAAAACACATATGAATATTTTAATATTATAAAATATAATATTAAATATTAATACATATATTAATATTTTAATATTATAATTATAATATTAAATATTAAAACTTTTATTATATAAAAAAATGAAATTAAAAAAGGAGCCCGTGTTCTTCTTGGGCCATGCGCGTTGCATTTAGGAGTGGGGCCGTGCAAGTTTTGAGGTGGGGCGGCTAGGTTGACCACAACCGAACCCCCACATTAGGGCCGACTATGTTGAAACACAGTCGCACCCATTAATGGGTGCGGCTATGTTTCAACACAACCATCCCATTGTAGACTGTGGCGGTGGCAGGTGGATGGGGGCGCATTGGGCGTGGCTCCCCCCGCTCGCCTCCCATGGGGGGCGCGCTGGGGGTGAGCCCCCAGCAACTCCCCCAAAACCCTTCCATTAATTTATTTTTAATAATTTATTTTGATAAATAAAACCCGTATTGCCCAAAACCTTGTTGATTTTAATCCGCTTTTCAAGAGGGTTTAGAAATTTTCAAACAACATATTAAAATAAATATGCATAAATTACATACATATTTATATGTATATGTATACATATATATCTATATTTATATATACATGTATATATATAAATTTTCTCACAAGGAATTTGTAGATTAATTGAGCAAATAATTTTCAAAAAGATGAATTGCAACCAAGAACACAATTTTTTTCTTGAAGAGATTCATTTTCAATCAAAGGTTTTCAAGTTTTGAAACCAAATTTAACATGGGTTTTTATTTGTAAATGAAACATAGGTTTCGAATGTTTCCAAACAGCTAATTTTGCAAACAACAATTCCAAAATCATGAACCTTTTCAAATTCAAAAGATAATTTTAAATAATGTGAACCTGGTATGCAAGAGTTTGAGAAGATCCATATGGTGCATAGATTCTTGCTTGGATTCCTTCTTCAAATCAGCAATTTCCTCAGATTCAAACCAAAACCCACAAAATGCAAAGTTCTTCCTCTCTATTTTTTAAATTTTCCAAAACTTCTTCCGAAAAACTTATGAAGAAAATTCAAATAATAAAGAAAATTCTCAAAATATCCATGCACCAACCCTCATCAATTTCTGAAAATAGAAATGGAAAATATCTCCTTTTTTTCAATTTTTTGAATTCAAACTTTCCAAAAATGCAATTTAAAACCTTTTCTTTCATTTTTCAATTTCACATAATAAAATCCATAAATTTCAAAATGAACAACTTATCTAATTTCAACACAATCAATTGAATTAGTTAATAAATAAATCTAATCCATGATTAAATTATTTATTAATTAAATTAAATTAATTAATAAAATAAATTACGTTATTAACTTAGTACCAGATCAATTTTAATTCACAAGTTAAATGCATGCAACCATTTAATTACCCTTTTCAACTTGCAATTAAATAATTGAAGAGAGAGAACAATATAAAACAATTAACCCGACTCAGACCCGATGACACACTATGACTAGGGTGACGACATGGCACGGAAAAACCTAGCTACTATCTCTGAATCGTATACGGTTGGGCATTAGACATGCTCAAACTTGTGAAACCAGGTGGAGTCAATGTCCTGTACCTGTCAACTTGCAAACAAAGAGTATATCCACATACATAAACATGTCATAAATAAGGCACACCGTGAAGAGGAAATATCGAAATCGCAGGGCGCTCGCATGCGAGTGATGCGATACCATCCCCTTCACCAATACAGTGTAACTAATAGACAAATCTAACATACTAATATAATCCAAAGCATAAAACATCATTAATTTGAATATCCATTTATGTTAATTCAAAACATGACATAAAGATAACATCATATTAAAATACCATCACATCAAAAGATAACATTAACGTCACTTTATAGATAGCAAACAAACAACAACCAAGTACCATAGTCAAGGTACCAATAGAAAATAGGGCATAACCAAATCGAACACGGTTCGATCAAAAGAGTAAAACGGAGGGGTATTACATCCTCCCCCCCTAGGGTCAGGCTTACTCCTAGAAGCTTGCAACTACCCCTAGTGCAAACTCCATACAATATCACATAATCAAGGGTTCCAAATTGAACCACTCCATACCTCAATACAAAACAACAACAACCTATGCAACTCAGCCAAGTACACTGTCAATCCAAACTTGATATGGTGAAGCAATCACTAACCAAGTATCCAAAAACACATAACCATGTATTATCACACATAATACACATATGCACCAATACACATAAGCGAGAATCATCACAAGACTACACCAGGGTCCATTTGGACACCGAAGAGCAACATACCAACCCATGATAGAAGAATCTATGAACCAAGAACAAATAACCAGCGTAACAATCCATACATCACCATCAGTGGCTTAATGGTGTTAGGTCATACATGAAGTGAAACCATCCAAACAAGACCACAATGAACTATCTCTTGTTGTATAAGGTGATTAGCCTCCAAGAGATAGTCATCACACAAAGGTGAGTAGTGGATCCTAACTGCAAAACAGCCTCACATACCCCCATCCTCAACATTTCCTGTGTCAACTTCCTCGTACACACTCACCAAGTCCGTTTCATACGTCCTTGGAGAGGAATAACAACACAACACATAGATGAAATTAAAAAAAAATAGAGATAACTAGCTTAGCCTCCAAGTTCATAAAGAAGATAAAATTAAAGTTCAACTCCAATAGTAAGGCAATAAATGTGCACAATTTCAACACTGAATAAAATATATAACCACTAGGGTTATAAGCAAATAAGATCACAAGTCGTGGCTAAACCTTCAAAATTAAATATAAACAAAGTGTCAGCCCTCACAATCAACTGAAAATTCATCTAAAACCAAAAGAAAGTTCACAATCTTTAACATTTCATTGTACAACACTATGTGACTAGATACTAGCCACAAAATGAGGAAGGAGGAAACAACGTCTGACTAGAATGATATTAGTCCTTATGTGATACGGAATGAGAACGCAATTACACATGACCTAGAGTGTATCCATGACTCTCAAACAAGATACAATTACTGGTTTCTTACATTTATAGGGATTCAACTACATACATAATCCCATAGGAACATCCAATTCCATAACCCATGGGATACGTAACATAAATTTCCTACTAAAACCTTTTATCAGGTTCCTTTCACGCTACTCTTTTCCACAGAGTACATTATCCTAAGGTAAAAGCCATGAACATGTGATCACTTAACAATTCTACTAGCACTTCACAGGGACAACCTAGTGGGCTCAAATGTTCCCAGAGAACCCAATGTAGGAACCTGGGGCTCTGATACCAAGTGTAATGCCCCGCCACACAACCCTAGAGGGAGTTGCAATTAACTACTTAAATGAACTAAATTTGTTTTTGTTTAAGTACAATTAATTAGCAAGTTCACTATCTAAAGCCAACAACCTCTAAGGTTACGAGATAGAGGTTATATAGAACCTCAACAAAAAACATGAATATAAATCATGCCAATTATTTAAATAATAAATAAACACATACATTCCAATTAAGATAATTTACATCAAGCATAAAAGATAACTTTCAATTGCATTAATCCATTTTAAACAATAAGATTACAACTCTCATCCCCCGAATGAGGTAAGTCCAAAGAAGAAGACTACAATTACAACTTTCCATCTCGATAACAAATGAGGGGTAAAAAATTACAAGAACAACTGTAATGAATTAAAGCAAGAACTGAAACCGAATATCACAAGCTCTCCAGCTAGAAGTCTCATCCACAAGAACATGAAGAAAGTGTAAGGTCCCACCTTGAATGTGATTAGTAAATCTCTAATATGTTTTATGGGATGCTAAATACATGGTAAGATGTATTATGGATGACAAATAGTGTGATTATTTGATAATATTCTTGCTTTTCATTTTGACATTTTATTTATGCTATCGTGAATGTAAGACCCCATTTCATAACCCCCATTTTATTTCAATCAAACAAGTAGCTGGATGATAATTATGATGAAATGAATGATAAAACTCTTTTTAGGATTCATGGGCATTAACCTTGATTTAATTATGATAGATGCACATGTGAATTTTTGGATATAACTTGAAAAAGCTGGGTTATTTGGCATATTAAATTTTGGTAAATGGTTCATCGTTAATGTTATAGGAGTTTAATATGAATTACTAAGGTGGTAAACAAAATGATGGAGTGGCTATTTCATTGACTATATTCTTGTATTGGAGTAAGTGTGTATTTCTTCTTATTATAATGAAAATTGAATCATTAGGTTCATTTGATGTATTAATGACTAAATAGTTCATGAGTGAAAATTATGTGAATTGTATTAGCTAATAATATCAAGAGATATATGATCTAATCATGTTGTCATTGGTAATGTGCAGGAATCGAATATGCAAATAGGAGGATGGATAAATATTGGAATCAAATCAAATACACCTTTAGGGAGTTCTAAGTGTAGCCTTATTTGACTTAGAAGGATTTGGGGTTTTATTATTGATTGGGTGATTATGTTTGAGTAGAATCCATGATGTGAGTTTGGTTGGGGTTGGAACCCTTGGTTAGGATCAAAATACGTATGGATTCTTGTGTGGGTTTTAAAATGAGATTATTGAGTCAATTTCCTTGGTTTTTGAACAAGAATAGACCCCTAGGACCTATACCTATGGGTTTGAAACATTTCTGACATGTGAACTTGTCGTTGGAGTGTGATAATGAAATAAAATAAGATAATTAATAATAATAATGAATAAAGAAAAAAAAAACAATACTTGTGGATTAGAGAGAGTTTAAAGGTTGACGCAAAGAAAACATTCACAGGAAGGGAATCATGAATCAGTTTGGGTCCATTGTTGGGCTAAAGACACTCATTTTATACGTGGAAGGGTTGAGAGCTACCTCCCCCTTCATATCGATAATCTCCCATCACCTATAGAAGGGCATGTGAGTATAAATCTATAGTTGGTGAACGAAGCCATGCAAATGTTGGACAACAACATTTAGGGGTTGATGTAGGTCAAGGGAAACCTCAAGAAAAATATAATAATATCTAAAACATTACAGATATATGGCACAGTATTGGGGAGAAAAAAATATTGTAGTGTTGATAACATATACTATCAGTGTTGGAAAATATTGGGAGCCCACATCACTATCAACCCGCAGGTTACCTATTGAGAAAAGTCTGTAACTTTGTATATCCTAAACTATGTATTCTGTTGTCTATCTAAAAAAAAAGAAATATTATGCAAAGTTCTAAAAAAAGAGAAATAGGAGCAAAATGAAATGAAAATGGAACCCAGAGGAAAAATTTGTTCCAGGGTTGCTAGGCGCCCGACCCACAGTTACTCAGGTCGCCATGTCTTAGGGGTCGCTCCATATTTATTTCGTCCTCCCTCACACGATGGCAAAGGATAATGTGTGAATTAAAAACTACAAGCAAAGGTTTTGGCTTATCATCAATCTTTATCAATGCAAGTCTTTAGTTATTCTCTACCTTGCACTGTGCCAGTCTTTTCAACTAATTTGCACCTTTATATGTACTGCCTAGGAGGTATAGCATGATAGGTTAGGAAATAAAGTCAGTCATGGGGTAGATTTGGAATTAATTCCTGCCATGAAATCACTGCCACTGTTGTAATGTTTAATGGTGCAAAGGATGCTCGTAGAAATTATACCCAATCAACCATCCTCTTTGTGTCAAATTGTAGTAAGCTCATAAGGTTTGTTGCCATCGCAATATTTTATTAACTACTGCTTAAATAGAAATCAGTGGTGAGAGGTGATGGATCGATGCAAGATGTCCCTAGTAAGTCAGTGCTCATTCACTATGCCTTTTTCAGTGGATGACACATCTTTTTTTTGTTGTCTATTAAATGTTTACCAGGTCTATTAGTTATAGTTCCCCACGATTATCTGAGCTCTTACTGGGTAGACCATAATAGATGTTTCAGTCAGTTCCATCGACTGTCAAGGTGTCTTGTCTTGTCAGTGGGGATGATTGTATTAAATAAACGCCTCTGGCTTTCCATGTGCAATGTCTATGTCCATCAAACACATAGCTTAAAATATGTTTATAATACCACTCTGATTGTATTGTCCTTGTCTATCCGCTTATGCTAAGAAGTTAATAAGGATGGTAACTTTATCAGCAAGCAAATTAACTCCCTCAGCTTCCCCAATGCTTCATGTATCATCTAATCATCGTGGGCCAATGCGTCATTCTAAACGTCTGCCTCCTCGACTTCTATCCATGCTCACGTTACCGAACATACGGATGCATTGCATACAGTATTGACTGAACAATAGTCAAATAGGAAGTTACCAGTAGACTGCCTGTGAACTTATTGAACTTCATATGGCAATGGAAATAAACCATTTTACCGCAAAACTACACCATTGTAATAATCCTCCTGCCACACCATTACAATAGATTGGTATAGTTCTTCGTAGAAGAAACTAAAATAATAAAAAATCCTAGGCTATTCGTACTAAGAAAATAAGCAAAAATCAAGCAGATGTAAAAATGAGAATGCCATTCCTTGACCATGCCCATTAAACTTATACGCATACCAGAAAACATTAGCCATGAAGATATTAGGCTAAATCTCTCCAAGCATTTCAAAAAGGTTTAAATAAAATATGTTCCAGGCAAGATTGTTGGCAAGGAAAGTTTTTGAAAGAATGGTAATTGCGTAGAATCAGAAGCCAATAAAATCCTTACCAAATTCTCTCTCAAAAAAAAATAATTTGAAGAGAATCAACAGCCATGAAATTAGTAGCTACATCTCCTCACAGTTAAACTATAATTATTTAAAGAGGATCGGATTCCATGCAAGCCAAAGGTGAATTGCATCTTGAATTAAATTAATAGCTCAATAGATTTTCAGCATAAATCACTTAATTTAATGTTCTTATAAACATTTAAAAAATCCTACTCCCCCTTGAAAAGAGGAGAGGTATACTGACTTTTACAATAAGAGAGATAAAAATGGGTTGTCATAAGTTTTGATAATACTCTTTAAAAGAAAAGTGAGGGGAATATATTCCCACATTCTTAAGAAAATGAACTTAATAGTTTTAAATAAGAATATATGTAAGGAATGAGGGCCACATAATATTAGGGAGTTTCTTTTTAGGTAATATGCAAAAAACTTAATGTATATTTATTGAATAAGCTATCTCTCGCGCTTATAATTATTAAATTTATGTTTAGGATATATTTGTATATATAATTAATTAATTATATTTAGTTAAGGGTAAGTAAATAATTAAATAAATAATAAATAAATGTTAAAGTTTTATAATTAGAATAGATTATAAATATTACATATTTGAAATTTGAATTTGATGTTAATATTGATTCTATAAACTTTGTAGTTTTCAATTTGTAATAGTGTATGATGGTCTCTAGCCTCATCCTCTCGTTTAGATATCCTCTCCCCATCATCGTGCTTCGTGCTATCAATTTCATTGCTTGAGTACCATCATTCGATGCATATAGCTAATTAACACATTATAACATGTAGCGAGTGGTTAATGTTTTCTTGTGTAAAATTATGGGCATGACAGAAAGCCCAACATATTTAGGTGTATGGCACCCAACCAAGTGGAACCCAAAGGCCCACCCCCCATGCTAGGAGATAGTAACAAGGAATCCTAGCCAAGACCATCTACCTCTAGACACAGACTAACTGAAAACTGAACCAAACTGAAACAACAAATCACATGTACTACAGAAGTACAATACAAGTACAACTCAAGTACAACTCTAACATGGTCACATTGCTTCCAGATATAAAGAAGGTCAAGTATGTCAAGAGAACCATACACAAAAAATTCAAATACCAACTATGGTCACATCAAGTATGTTAACGAAACCATACCCATAAAATCAAATACCAATTCTTGTCCTAGACAGAGTGTCATCACACAGTTCATCATGAGTTACCCACTGTGGATCTTCATAGGCTCCGGCCAGCATAAAGGGTTGTCCCTGTGGCCTCTACCGATCCTCGGCCCTCATACTTACTAATGCGGAATCAAATACCTTTCATACAGACAAGATAGATGACCTTGCCATTTCAAGCCTTCCCACTCATCCCAAGTCTAAAAGAGCTCTTGTGTCTATGAGTGAGGCGAAATTATCTTGATTAGTGAGAATTTAGTCCTAATCTTCTAAGTATTGTGCTAGTTATCACTTGATTAAGCCACTTCTGAGGGTTACCCAATCTTACCTCTTCTAGGCTCTGGCCCCTACGGAAGCCACTCTTCTACTTGACAACACACATACCATCCAATCACTCAGGATACAAAGTGCAACAAACAAGATATCATGACCACTCCTTTCTCGGGAGGCCGCATAAAATGAACTCACTCCAAACACTTAACAAAGTCACTCCTTACAAGGGCACGCGGATCCCATATTCCACTCCTTTCACAGGAGATGCAAAACATCCCCATTCGTGGAAACCAGGTAAATACTGACTAGACACCATGCACTGCCCAAGGAAATTTACAATAGGTTGAAAAACACAATAGGACAACCCACATAACCAAAAAAGCCCATCTGGAAGACTTAATAAACTTTATAACTCAATTCCCCCAAACGAAGACGGAACCCGTTCACAATCACGATGAACAAGAAGATGAGAATTAAATTCTACTTTGGATTTACTAAATCCATTTCTCACTGACATTCAATAATTTATTGCATCAATAAAACTGAATTAAAAATATGTCTTTTCAGATAAGGGAAAAATTAACACTAATTATTTAATTCCCTACTTGCATTTAAATAATAAAAATTAACCAGTCCATCATATAAACCAAATACGATGCTTTAAAATAAATATTGTTTCCTCGTTCCAATATAACTATTTAAAAATATTTAACTTGACCTGAAACATATTATTTAAATTCAAAACTATTCTTCTTTAAAATAATTTTTAAAAATAAAACAATGATTTAATTCAAATTAATTATTTTCCCTTTCCTCAATTTAATCCAAATCATACAATTAATTTAAATCAATATTTTATTATATTCATAAATTAAAATATGCATATATCAAAACTTCAACAAATATATATAATATTAAATATTAAAACATATATTAATATTTTAATATTATAAAATATAATATTAAATATTAATACATATATCAATATTTATTACTATAATTATAATGTTAAATATTAAAACTTTTATTATATAAAAAAATGAAAGTAAAAAAGGAGCCCACGTTCTTCTTGGGCCGTGCGCCTTGCATTTAGGGGTGGGGCCGCACAAGTTTTGACGTGGGGCGGCTGGGTTGACCATAGCTGAACCCCCACATTAGGGCTGACTGTGTTGAAACATAGTCACACCCATTAATGGGCGTGACTGTGTTTCAACACAGTTGTCCCACTGTAGACTGCAGCGGTGGTCGGTGGATGCGGGGTGCCCTGGGTGTGGCTCCCCCCATTGGCGTCCCATGGGAAGTACGGTGGGGGTGAGCCCCCAACGACTCCCCCAAAACCCTTCCATTAATTTATTTTTTAATAATTTATTTTGATAAATAAAACCCGTATTGCCCAAAACCCTATGGATTTTAATCCACTTTTCAACAGGGTTTAGAAATTTTTAAACAACATATTAAAATAAATATGCATAAATTACATACATATTTATATGTATATGTATACATATATATCTATATTTATATATACATGTATATATATAAATTTTCTCACAAGGAATTTGTAGATTAATTGAGCAAATAATTTTCAAAAAGATGAATTGCAGCCAAGAACACAATTTTTTTCTCAAAGAGATTCATTTTCAATCAGAGGTTTTCAAGTTTTGAAACCAAATTTAACATGGGTTTTTATTTGTAAACCAAACATAGGTTTCGAATGTTTCCAAAAAACTAATTTTGCAAACAACAATTCCAAAATCATGAACCTTTTCAAATTCAAAAGAAAATTTTAAATAACGTGAACCTGGTATACAAGAGTTTGAGAAGATCCAGATGGTGCACAGATCCTTGCTTGGATTCCCTCTTCAAATTAGCAATTTCCTTAGATTCAAACCAAAACCCACAAAATGCAAAGTTCTTCCTCTCTATTTTTTTAATTTTCCAAAACTTTTTCCGAAAAACTTATGAAGAAAATTCAAATAATAAAGAAAACTCTCAAAATATCCATGCACCAACCCTCATCAATTTCTGAAAATAGAAATGGAAAATATCTCCTTTTTTTCAATTTTTTGAATTCAAATTTTCTAAAAATGCATTTTAAAACCTTTTCTTTCATTTTTTCAATTTCACATAATAAAATCCATACATTTCAAAATGAACAACTTATCTAATTCAACACATTCAATTTAATTAGTTAATAAATAAATCTAATCCACGATTAAATTATTTATTAATTAAATTAAATTAATTAATAAAATAAATTACGTTATTAACATAGTACCAGATCAATTTCAATTCACAAGCTAAATGCATACAACCATTTAATTAGCCTATTCAACTTGCAATTAAATAATCGAAGAGAGAGAACAATACAAAATAATTAACCAGACTCAGACCCGACGACACACTATGACTAGGGTGATGACTTGGCATGGAGAAACCTAGCTAGTATCTACCAATCGAATATCATTTGGCATTGGACATGCTCAAACCTGTGAAACCAGGTGGAGTCGATGTCTTGTACCTATCAACTTGCGAACAAAGAGTATATCCACATACATAAACATGTCATAAATAAGGCACACCATGAAGAGGAAATCTCGAAATCGTAGGGACCATCCCCTTCACCAATATAGTGTAACTAACAGACAAATCTAACATACTAATATAATCCAAAGCATAAAGCATCATTAATTCGAATATCCATTTATGCTAATTCAAACCATGACATAAAGATAACATCATATTAAAATACCATCACATCAAAAGATAACATTAACATCGCTTTATAGATAGTGAACAAACAGCAACTGAGTACCATAGTCAAGGTACTAACAGAAAATAGGGCATAACCAAACCGAACACGGTTCGATCAAAAGAGTAAAATGAATGGGTATTACAAAATATGATTTAAGGCTGGATATGGATGTTTGGGGAGAGTGTGTACTATTTGGAATAAAATGTTGTAGAATTTTGTGAGGAGGAATGAATATTTGTAGAGGTTGTTTTTGATGAATTGGTAAATTATTATTTTTTGCTATGTGACATGGTAGAATGCATTTTTTTTTGGAAAAAACTAATGGGTACATTATAACTTGAACTTGTGATGATGGGTTATGAAGGGTGGCTTATGGAGAAATAAATTGTGATAGAATTGGAATTATGTTACAAGAAATTTCTTTATTTAGTGTGGTAATTGTACTACATCTGGTGTATGTGTGATATTTGGGCTATTTGATAGTGGAAAAGGGAGGTATTCACATGAATTATTAAGTGTGGTTATGGTGGGTATGGATTCTTGTCTAATTATATATTTTAGCTTGGAAAGAAAAAAGTGAGGTGGAATTTTGGCCCCATTTTGAATTAGTTGGTGTAATAATAAATCCTTATCCATATCTATAATTTTATCCACTAGATCTAGCAATTCTTTATTTTAAGTAAATTCATGAAATCCTTACAAGTATTCAAGTTGTGTTACAATTTATCTTCATCACATGTTTCTTGTGATGGGGGTTGATCTAAAATTTAGCCTTGATTTGTATGATCATGGTATTTCATTGCTAGGTATACCATACTTGTATGTGTTTGGTTCCATTTATCTTCTAGCTTACATGATTATGTAATAGGGGACATGCAAGGGTAAAAATTTATTGATTATTTCATCTCTTGACCTTGCTAAAGGATAAATATTACTAGATGGGATGTAGAATGATTACAACATTATTTTGGACGATTTAAAATGATTAATTTTTTAGTGATGATGTGGATTCTAGACTTTTATTTTAGAAAATAATTTAGAGGGGGGAATTAATTTGAGGTTAAAAATAAATCTATATTAGTGGGATGGGTAGGAATAGACTAATATTGTGATATTATTGATTTATTTGGATTTGCATGATTATGGATTTATGTTAAAATTGATATTTTGGACTCAAACATTTTCTTTGGAAATTGGGACGATAATAAATTGATGAATATATTTAAGTTTTGGTGAATGATATTTTACTTGGATGGTGAACTTGAAGGATGGGTTTAATTCTATGTTTTAAATGACATGGAAGGATAAAAAGATTATGTATAATAAAATATCAAAATATTTGGGTAAATCTAGAACTTTCGATTTGGGAATGCATAAAAGGATTACCCTCTCTTAGTATAGGAAATTTTCAATGAAAATAAGATTTAATTTTTGGAATATATTATCTTCGGAGAAATCAAATTCCTAAGTTTTATTTATAAAATATTGGTTACAATGGGGAAATGATATCCTAGATCAAGCTAGTAGCTTGACCCATATCAATCCTTCCTTAACTTAGGATTGGATCTAAATCTAACAAGGATGTTAGGAGTGGTTAACAACCTTAAAGGACAGCCAATTTTCCCTAGGTTTAGTCCCTTTTTTCTAAGAAATATATTGATTTAATATGATTCAATTGACCTAATTTATTATAAAAACCTAATATGAAAACATGAATTATTCAAACAAACAAAAAATGAAAATTTATGAAATAATTATAGATGTGAGAAGGGTAGATAGTGGTGCACCTAGGACAAAAAAAATAAGCTTAAAATGGGTAGACAAGGGCAAGGGTTCCCTTTTAAAAAAAAGATATTTTCAAAGACTTAGATCTTGATCTACAACTCACTAGTCTGCACAACACTTTCATATCTTGATTTTTGTTTCTAGATAAAAAAACCATAGTAAAGAGAAGAAAGGGGTGGCTATATAGTACTTTTACTTGGTAAAACCCTTGTTTTGGTATTTCTACCTCCATGAATAGTTAATTTTTTGATAGATAAAAGTGTGTGTTATGAACATTAAGTCAACCTAAGGTTGTATCAATCCATCATGTGCAAAATAAATGATAAAAACCCTACGCAAGTGTCCTAGAGAAGATTCCTAAATGAAACAATCATGAAATTTAAGTTCCAACCCAAGAGAAACTCAAATACTTAATAGAAAATCAATATGCTCAAATACATTACTTAGGGTGGAGAAGATATCAATGTCTCAAGATGATAACACATTGAAAATAAAGTAATTAGGTGCTTGAAGAAGCCAAAGCTATCCAAAAATCCTAGATCCAAATTTTCCTTCCATTGGCATCAAACTCCAATCACTATAATAAACTTGAGAAATTTGAAAATTCCTCGCAAATCTATAAAATTAGGTGTCAATTTTGGAAGAAATTCATTGTAATTGACATTTCATAGTTTTTTAAATAATCATTCATGTTTAACTAGGGAAATATAGGAATAAATTAATGTGTAGGCCAAATCATTTAAATTTTAATTTCAAGGTTAATTTATGCCAAATCTTCAAATAAATTCATGTCACATAAAATAAAGAGTAACATAAATTTCGGACCTTATTTATCAATAAGTACACCTATAATAGGGCACCCTCACCCCTATCCATGTTTTTTACACACATCAAAGTTTCATACAAAATTTTAGGGTCTCTTTAATAAGGACTTATCCAAAACTCAAGTGTTTTTTAGGGTTAAAAAGGTCTAATGTGTTTAGGAAAGTGTTTTCAGGGTAGTATTAACACATTCTCTTGATTTGTAGGGTAAATTAAAGGTTATGAAATGGTTCATAAATGAAATTTAAGGGAGTGAACACCATAGAAAAATTAAAGAAATAATTAATTTTTCTTTCACCCTTAGGGAGCATAATTTATGATGCTACATTTAGCCCTCACTTTAGTGGCCATATGACACTATTGCACATGTAAGCTAAAGTATAGGAAAGTAAATGATATCATATGAAAAGGATAAAGGATATAATATAGGACGTAAAACGTTACCAGGAAAATGAAGCCCCTAACGTAGTAACCTATAAAACCATGAGCTTTGGAACTACATCATAGAAAACCAACTTGTCAGAAATTCAAAATCATGTTGCACACATAAAAAAAATTAATTAGTTTAAAAAATTATGAGAATGAAATTTGAGGGTAGATATATGCCCCCTATTTTTTATTTCTTTGTGCATGCATAAATAGGGAGACAATCTTTCCATGTCAAACTATTTAGGGTTTTCATGAAAATGCCTCTACTAGGGTCATTTTGTGAAAATAACAAGGTTAAAAGAATTGGAGAAGAATAAGGGCCAAAATGATATTACAACATTAAAAACAATGTGAATATTACAGTTCTTAGGCCCAAGTTATGATTTGAGTGAAGAGTGGTTTGAAAGAGAGGTTAAGGATAGTTGCTTCATTGCTTGTAACTTAGAATATATATAGTAAAACCTTTCCAAATTTTTAACCATTAATTTTGACTTTAAAGTGTGAAGCTTGAGTGGGTCTAAGCATCCTCAAGAGTCAATATTTCACAATGATGACTATACCATGGACCTAGACTAGAGGCACTAAGATACCACATCACACAAGGAGTCTCAAAATGAGAGACCTAAGTCATATTTTCACTTCCACCATATTTAGGATCTAAATTTACAATTATTTTAGATTATTTTTTAAATATCAAGAACCTAGGTCTAATGTGGGTGTCATAGTCCAACTTAGGTACCGAGATCCTAAATGGGAAACCTAGTCCATTAGGGGGCATCCCTATCTAGGAAATTTAAATTAAAACATGTTTATTTGACTTAATATTGATTTTGTATTATTGAAGGAATTAATAAATGGATTTTTTTATTATTGACATGTCCACCTCATATCTGAGAGAATCTAGGTGGTTACACATGTATATACTCTTATATGATCATGTTCAGATACTATCATCGAAAGAAGTAGGACACCTTACAGATGTGGGATTATTATGGTTGTTTACCATACCAACTATGAGATATCACGATGCTATGCTAATTTAACTTATGGAGTGATGGGATGCATAAACCTCAACCTTCCATATTATAATGGAGGATATGATCATGAAACTTGAGGATGTATACAAGATTCTAAGGTTACCCATATGGGACAGGACTGTATGCCTTCGGGAGGGGAGGACACTAGCTAATTATGTCCTAACCAATCATATATATATATATATATTACATCAACGAACCTATGCTAGATGAAAACAAGGGCCAAGTGTATTAATAATAGCTTCAGATGGTGGTTTAGATATCCCCATTATATGGCATATTTTGATTGTGACCATAACACTTAAAGTAGCGCCTAATGGGTGAGAAACACACCTTCATAGGGGTCTCATAAAAACAATTTGTGCTATGGAGGGTCAACCTACAACATTTTGCAAGGGGAAAAAAATGTTTTCCCACCTCTACCATGATTTAGGTCATTATATAAATAACAAGGCCTATATTTTGATGACATGCACTCTCCTCAAGGTAAGGGTTTTCAAGCATATCACATGCATGTGGCCTATGAAGTATCTAATAGAGACATCATGGACCTCTCTCTGATCATACAACTACCCTTTGAAGAGACCTTGTTAGTTTAGAAATCTATTATATTAGTGAGTGGTTTTTGATTGAATATGAGCTAAAAACATGACATGGAGGCTATACAAAAGGTTGCAAGCCTAGTTAGGTTAACCTCAATAACTAGAAATGCTGCATTCCAAATAGTTTTTCATGAATGGGTATGAGTATATTTTTATTCCTTTTTATTATGATCGAGTGACCCAATAGTTTGATCGTCCACAAAGATTACTTGTTTCTCAGCCAACCTTTATCTAATAAGCTTGCAGTAGTGCTAGAACCAAATGTGTGTCTTGAAAAACCATCATGGATGTTGCATCAAGAGTGGTTATAATCATGAGGAGCAAGATGCACTTCTTATGTATGATGTAGATGATGTTAGAGTGAGTATTATATATACTACATAGTGGAACACTACTTTTTCAAGTCCTATATTTCTTATAGGTCATTCCACTAGCAACGCAAGACTATGCCCATGGAATAATAGGGATTCCAAGGAGGAGGAGATAGATGATGATGATGATGATATTGGGAGAGGTGGTGATGAGGAGGATCAACTGAGTACATCATTGGGGAGAAAGAGGAGGTTGATGAGGCCCCTAAGGATAGACCTAGGTCTCACCCTCACATATCATGAGCACTTCCTACCATATGCAATAGATTGAGTAACCATGAGCATAGGGAGACAAGAAAATAAGTTGCTACCATAATCCCATTCTTGTGAGAAACTCTAAATGTGGCTAGAGTTACAACACCCACAAATCCTCATTAGTGAGTTGGTGATCTAGAAGTTAGACGATATATGTGTTTGTTATGATTTTGAAGCATACTAGATGTTGTATTGTATACTACCTTTGATTTATATGATGAGATATTTGAATCAATTATTTTTATTTCTATTTTTCATTTGGTACTCAGGATTGGCTTAACTTTATGGGTAGATTCATCATGGAGGTTATCCTTGATGTAGTTCTTCAATAACCAATGTGGTAATATTATAGGCAACATATTGCAAGGTGTCATGTATATATATTTAAGCCTATAGTGTGGATAAGAGTTGTGTATGAGGAGACTATATTAGAAAGGGATTGGGCCCTATTCGATCTTTGCAAGTCGAGAGAAAGAGCATCATATTCTATTTATCTCATTAAGATGATCCTATAGGAGTAGATAGAGAGAGTGTAATCCTAAAGAGATAAACTAAAACATTAGTATATAGAGATATGATAGGCAGTTATAGAGCTAGCTCAAGGCTCTAAATGAATGAAGTAGATCTAGGAGCTTCTCACGATCTACTATTTCATGCTAAACACCATCACTATGCCTTAAGGGATCTAATAACCATAGGCCTATAGGTTTATGACATGATAATGTATATATATCATAATTTTTAGTCTGGTGATATGTGGATGTATTAAGATTTAGTTAGAATGATGTGCCACCTATTGGTCCCTCTCATAATCACACTCTTCATATTGAGGTCCTCATTGCTAATCATAAGTTGAAGTGTGTCTTGGTAGATAATGGTTTTTACCTTAACTTGTGTACATTTAAGTTCATTAAATAGGTGGTGTACATTAAAGTTGGCCTAGATAATCAAGTGATCATGTAATTAGGGAATATTAAAATGTAGAGAGAGATTAAGAAGGCACCATTTGTCTTCCCATTCAAGTCATCTTAGTAATACAATACACTACTTTCCATGTTCTATATCTTGACCTTCCATATAAATTTCTCCTTGACCACCCATATCTTCATGCTATGCAAGCCATTTCATCCACTTATCATCAATGCCTTAAATTACCCCACAATGGAATTGAGGTCACTATTCATGTCAGCCCACATCCTTTCAAGTATTTTCATGTGCTCTTGAGGCTTCATTTCCCCATTATCAACATTATCTTATAGTTAAAGTGGCACCTTCCAACACCACTTCATATTCATCATATGGAAGTCCCAACATCCTCCTTTCATTGTCCACTCCATCTTCCACTTTGGAATGCACCCTTTCAAAGGTCAAGATCATAGATAAGGGTTATTGAGAATTTGAAATGTTATTGCTCTTAATGTGGGCACCATTCCCCCATGTCCACCAAATTATATATGACCATCAAGATCTCCTAAAAAATAAGAACCAATGATCAAGAACTTGATCTCTAAGAATGTAGGTTCCACCACTTTCCAATCTCTAGGAATCTTAGTCCAAGAGAAAATTGATGATGATGTTAGCTAGTGGGTGTACCATGAGAAAACTAAAACATATCCTGCTCTATTAGAATATTTTCAATAATTATATCTTGTAGCACATCAAATGGCACAAAAAGCTAACTATCAAGGAGGAAGGTTGGGGGAAAAAAAACAAGGTATCCACCAACCCATTGAATTACCTACTCAACTAAAACACCAAGAACTTGGCTATGACAAGAAACAAAGGAAACCCACATCATCCCCTAGAACTTAAAACATTCTTAATATGGATTCTATTATTATTGAGGACATCCCTAAAGAAGAGATTATCAATATTACTTATGATGACTTGGATGTCTCCTCCCTATTCGAATCAACATATATTTTTACCAAAATCCTTTCCCTCTATCATCCTAGATTGATTGATTGGGACCAGCAAGGATCTCCGCCCATTGATGTTTTTCCAAATGACAAGGCATTTATACAATTCATGAGTCTAGAGGATGAATATCAATCAAGATTTATCTTTTAACTCAATTAATATACTTACTTTGTGGAGTATGAATGCCTTAACTGCAAAATTAAGAAACAAGAAAAGAATCAAGGATCTTATAGTGAAAAGCTCCTTGAGGTGCTTTTAGATAAATCAAAAGTAAAAATAAAGGGCGTATCCTCCGATAAAAACCTCTATAAGGTATTAGAGGATGAGGATGCTCATATTATCCTTATAGGTATTTAATTGTATAAGATATATTTAATCTTGATCAAATAAACTAGAGAGATTTATCTTGCAACTAAAGAAAAAACAAAAGATTACATACATCGCTAAGTCATTGTCAAAGGATGAATACTGGGTATTCTCATAGATACTTCAGAATGGGTTAGTAAACTTTGTATTCACATATTCAAACATGCTTGGCTTAAATCTATTACTTGTAGTTCAACATTTATGTGTATATCCTAATACCAAATTGATTTTTTTGTCAAGGTAGAGCTGGAAAAATTATTGGTTGTAGGCTTTATCCAACCTATTGATTAAGGTGAAATATGCAGATGATGCAATATCACTCCTTTTTCCCACCAATCATTCAAATATGTCCTAAGAACCCTAGTTGGATTGACCATCAATGCCACAAGGTGAGTCAATTCTCAATTAGGAGGACTTAGGAAGGGGGTGTTCTCTTAGGTTTTTAAGGGGTTCAGCACCAAGCAAATGCTTGGAAAGAAAACTAAGCATTCAACCTAAAAAACCTAGTTATACAAGATAAATAAAAGATGCAAATGATGAAATTATGCAACAACAAGATAGGATGTCTGTACTTGGGAAGTCTGGAGATGTTTTGAGGATTCTAGAAATTTAAAAATGATGTCAAAATATGCCAGGAGGACAAAGAAGCCTTTACTTTTGTCTTAGTCATGCTACTATTTTTCAAAGTAGATACAAAATCTTTGGATCTCTGAATAGAATCTCAAAGAATATTTAAAAAAATACCTCTAGGAGGACTAATACACCCTAGGTGGCGTATTAGCCTCATTCTAAATTTCTAAAAAACTCTGAATGTGATCCAAAGCTCCAAGGTTTACACTTTCTCCTCTCATATCTCTGCTTTTGAAACTTCTAGATTTGACCTGTAGGTGACTTTTCATGAAGATGACATTTTTTCATGCAACTTTACAACTTTTCAATCTTTCACTCTAAATGATCTTCAATTTTTCAACCTTAATTTGCAATCAGAAGCATACAAGAGAGGGAAAACTTGTTGAATGTTATTGAATGGAGATTTGCCTTGGTCAAACCCCTTGTTGGTA
Source organism: Sequoiadendron giganteum (assembly GCA_007115665.2). Classification (NCBI taxonomy): domain Eukaryota; kingdom Viridiplantae; phylum Streptophyta; class Pinopsida; order Cupressales; family Cupressaceae; genus Sequoiadendron; species Sequoiadendron giganteum. Next base: position 206,942,141 of record CM021108.1, on the reverse strand, counting down.
ATTAAACCTTAAAATAAAATAGAATAATGAAGGGAAATGGTAAATGAACAACATGCAATGTTACAACTCACCAAACCCTTGTTGTAAAGTCTACAACCTTGTGTGAAATGGCTAATTGGAATGTAGATCTTGAATCACTTGAATTCTTTGATAGATCTTGCTTGAATTGCTTGCTTGAATCAAAACTTTGCATCACACATGTTAGCATAAAAACACACATGATGCAAGTATATCCTTTGATATGATACTTGAATCTTGATGATGGCTCCAAAATTCTTGAAGAGTTGTTTTTGAATTCTCTTGTTAACTCAATTATGCTATTGATAATTCTATCACAAAAGACTTGGATTGAAATGAATGAATGAACCCTTTATTTATACTTGTCTATGCTTAATATCCTGAAATTACATCACACCAAGCCAACATAGGAAAATATTAATTAAAGGAGGATAAATCCTACCAAAAATTTGAAAATGAAATCGTGCCAAAATAATGCCAATGTATGCCCCCACTTTAAAGAAATTACTAACACCAAGTTATGAGCAATTACTTTAAAGTAGAAAATGATAAATGCTAAAAATAAAGAGGACACAAGAGCTTAATTGGAAATCCCTATGCCAAGTCATATGTTTCCAAATGAAGCTACATCATGAGAAGGGGTCACCCCTAAAATGAAATCCAAAAATCACATAAGGGATCCGCAGACTCGAGGCCAGTATGTATTTGCTACAATATTATTATAGATCTCAGAACTGTCATCATTCCCGAAATACTCATGGAACAAAAATAATGACACAAAGATAGTGAAAACAAAGAAAATATTTTGAGTTAACATGGAAGAAACCTTAATGTCTCGATGCCTTTACATGTTATCTATGGTAGGAATAGCAGTGTTGGAAATGTATTTCATACTCACTTGATGTTGTAGGTTTTCTAAGTCTTCATGGATTTGGATTATGTTTTCTTGAGGAATACTAGCAACCATTGTTTCAACACTTGTCATACTACTTGAAGGAAAAGAGTAATTAAGGATATGGTCCATACCTAGTGAACAAGTGTCAAAATTATGAGTGAAAGATCTAGTTAACCCAAGATCCACGATGAGTGTGTTATTGTGGGATGACATGAGTGTCAAACTATGTATCATAATAGTATTAGAAATAGGACACCAAGTTGTAAAGCTCACACAAGGGATAAATGAATGCAAGATAAATGAAATGAACACAAGATAAATGATATTCTGATTTAAATGAACTTAAGATAGGTGCAATGAAATGAATGAAATAGAAATTGAGTAATCTAAAACACAAATCTAACATATGCTTGAACAAAAAATAGAAACAAGATTTTTAATTCTTTAAAATGCAGTTTCAAGTCTAACACGGAACTAAATTGCCTAGAGGAGCATATGAGTCCTAGTTAGAGTTTTTGAAGGGTTGGAATGCTAAAAAATAGTCAACATAGAATTCCTAGAACTCGGGTAAAACATGTACTGGGACTAAATCACCCAGAGTGGAAAATGAGTCCCAGGTGAGGGTTTTAACACTAAATTTAGCAAATTTTGAGTGAATGTTAATGTTTCTAGTTTGTATGTTTTCTAGACTAAGCGCAATTATATATTTCAAATGAAATTCAATGATGTAAGATGCAACAATGAAAACTATATGCACTTTCACTAATGCAATATTTAGAAGCCCTAAATGCAAATTAACTAATGCAAGATTTACTGCAAATTTAATACAAGTTAGATCTAGGAATATGATGCACTCCAAATTAGAAATAAGGTGTCCAGAGGATAGGGTGTGATAAAAGATAAAAGGGAGCTCACCACCAAGAAAAGGCTTAGAAAGACAAGAAATTAAATTAGCATGCAAAACCTAACTATATGACCTATAAAATGAAGGAAAATTAGAATAGAAAACTAGAGATGAACAAAGGTACACTTGGAAAGCTTAAGATTTCTGAAACAAGGTCTATAATCTCAAAATTATGACTATTGAAGCACAAATAGACTCATAAGCCAGTAGGGGTGATTTAGTCCTAGTTTAGGGTTTTAGGCCAAAACAAGAATCTGTAAATGGTAAACCAAGATGTCCAGAAAAAGTCTCAAAAATGGTATACTCAGACTTATATGCCACAAGTGTTGATTTAGTACCAGTATCAGGGTTGATTTGAAACTCTGATATCCTCTAGTGATATTTTTTATATTCTCTCTATTCTGATCTCCAAGTTTGAAACAATGAATTCTAACCTATAGGTGACTTTCTATAATCTTGCAAGGAAGGTGACAACTTTGACAACTTTCTCCAATCTTTGAGTTTGGTTTCAACAATGTCATATTTTGTATAAGACTATTCAATGATATCTTGATAAGGATCATTGATTTTTTATTGATAGGTATATGTGATTAGGCTATTGATCAATTAGGATTGGAGACTAGTTTGATAGTTCATTTGTTGTTTCAAGATTTGATAAGCTCAGTTCTCTGTTTGATAGATTTTTTGTTTGTGTTAGATCAAAGTGTCAACCTTAGCAAGGGACAATTTATTGTTATATGGATAATGATAGATGACTCCTAAGGGAAAGAATGAATTCTTAGGGGCTCATTGATGATCACCTTTTCTATGTGAAGTCGTAGAGGAAACATAGTTTGACCATCCTTGACCATGGATAGTTTATTATGACATGTGGGTTGTGGGTGGACTAACAATTTCTTATGAAAAAAGCTAAGGAATTAACCTAAGCCTCAGGAGCTCATCAATGATGTCTCTACCTATGTGGTTATAGAGGCAACATATTTTTACAACTTGAACTAACATACCCTGTGTTTTGGAGTTTTTGACACTTGATTTTTTTGGGTTTTCTAAGTTTTTCGATTATTTTGGGATTTTTTGAGGAATATTTGAATGTTTTTGGATATTTTAAATGTCTTGAATGTTGATACCATGTCTAGGATCCCACATGAACCTATTTTAATGATTTTTCCCAAGTTAGGTATAGGACTAGCTTATTATGAATGAAAATATGAATGAAAGTTATTAGGGATAGATGTGGAAAGCAAAAGACACTAAGAAAGAACAATTATTAGGCCTAGAGAAGGATGACTAAGCTTTATTATGGATTGGGTTTTTTTTATGCAAATTACACATGTGTGAAGGATGATGGGTAGAAATGGAAAAGTTAGATAGAATGATAGTAGACGATGAAGCAAAGACTGGCTATAAATGGTGCCTATTTTCCAGGTTTTCACCATGGTACTTATACAAAGTGCCATCGAAGTTGTTTTCACTATTGGAAATATTATTTCTCTTTATTATTTTTTATTTTTCAGTTTTTCTGGAGTCACACAAGATACCCATTTGCTAGGTTTTCATGAGGGTTACAATTTTTTTGATTTTTTTTTATTTGCATTTTTTAGGGGTTATCTTAACACTAGGTATAGTACTTGTGAAGGTGCATGATGTTGATAGGATATAGTAGTGGTTAAACTTTAGGGGTTTCCAACCATATGCTAGAGTTATATTATAAGGATCCAACCAATTAGGCTCAAATTTTTTAGGATTCTCTTGATCCATCTAATTCTTTGGATTTTCTTTTAAGCCCAAGTCACCAATGTCAAAATATATAACTTGAAATATCTCATTATAGTTGTAATGAAGATGATTTTGATAATCTTGTAAATGAACCTTTTCATTTTATTATCTCTAATATAAGAGCTATGTCCTGCAATTGGGATACACAATAGTTTTCATCATCAATAAATTATTGCATAGATACTCTTAGGGATGGTAACTCAACCGAAATGGAAATAATGGATTTTGATCCAAAGATGAGGGAATACAAAGTGGCTCCCATAGGATTACATATGATAGTGTGATAGGACCATAAAGCAAGATTAAGTTGGATGTCTGACTCACGGACATCATCAACAATATTTTTTGATATTTTAAGGATAGTTTTATTAGATGACCTAGCTTGACCATTCCCTTGGGGGTACTATGGAGTAGTGAAATAGTGATGGATGTGGAATTTATTACACAGTTCTTAGAAATAATGATTCTTGAAAGGATGACCAATATCTATAATGATGCATTGGGGAACACCATACCTTCATATGATATAATTGATGATTAACTTTTATATTTTCTTTCTGGTAATGTATGTCATTGAGATAGCTTTTATCCACTTTACGAAGTACTCAATTGTTTTAAGAATGAATTTATTACCATTATCATAGGTAGGTTGGATCTTTCACATGATATCAAGTCCCCATTGAGAGAATGACCATGATGATATAATTGGATAAATTTCCTGAGAAGGTGTGTGTAGAAGATCTCCATCTACCTAAAATGTTGACACTTCTTAACAAAGTGATATGGTTCATGTTCCATACTAGGCCAGTAATATCTTGTTTGAATGAGCTAATTAACTAAGGCAGGAACACTAGAGTGAGCTCCACATATATCATCATGTTTTTTGTGTAAATTTGTTTGTGCTTCATCTAAATTGAGAGATCTAAGGAGGGTGATATTAGGCTATAACGGTAAAGGGTATCACTAATTATGACATATTTAGAGGCTTGTTGGATATCTTATGTTGGTTAGAGGATAAAACATGAGGGATGATTTGGTCATGCAAGTAGTTATAACTTAGGTCTTTATACCAAGGATAATCAGGACTAACTATTTCACACATGAGCTCAAATTTTGGGACATTGAACATGGGGATCAGTAGTTGTTCCACCAAGAACTCATACTATGAAATATTATTAGGTATATCCAAGAGATGTCTTGTGGTATCAATTGTGTCATTTGCTTTGTTATGAATTCTTGGGATTTGAGTAAATACAATGACAATGAAATATTTCTTAAAAATATCAACCATTATCTTATAAGGGGTGATCTTTTCATTCTTTATGTCATAATCATCATTAACCTAATGGATAACGAACTTTGAATCATCATAAACCTAAATATTCTTGATTTTATATTTGATACCCATTCACAATCCCATTAGAAATGATTAATATTGGGATATGTTATTAGTATAGGATAACACTATTTGGTATGACTTAGGTATCAAGCTCCCTTGAGGTGTGACGAAGAGGATATCAGCTCCAAAACCATAATTTATGAAAGACTCATCGAAAAAAGTTTCCATGTAGTAGAGGTTTCTATTGTGAAGATGGAATCGTCTAGAAAATTGAATACTAAAGGACGGTTTAGTGATGTTGGAGCATCTACAAGTTGATCAACTATCACTTATCCCTTAATTTCTATATGATCAACATACTCTATAAAAAGTTCACTCAAGATCATGACCCACTTTACTAATCAACTATTTGCAGTCACTTTATTGAGTAGATACATCAATGGATCTATCTTTTCTACTAGTTTTGTCTGATAATTCAACATATATTTTCAAATAATTTTAGTGGAAAAAATAGTTGCAAGGAATTCCCATTCATTAGGACTTTAAATTAAGCTCATACCCCACAAGTGTGCAATTGATATAGTAGATGAACCAAATATGCTAACAAGGCTCCCAACATTGACATGGTTGTTGATATGTATAGGATTAGTTGTCTTCCATCAATAGGAGGCATGAGGACCAAACAAGATAACAAATAATCTTTAATTTCTTGAAAGGCTTCCTAAGAATAATCAATCCATATGAATGGGACTCCTTACGAAGCAAGTGTTGAAATGGTTGATATTTATTGACTAATTGAGATGTGAACCTTTGAATGGACTACAAATTTCCTTGTAGACGACATAACTAATTTATGTTTGCTATTGGAAAAATATCTATCATAGATTTTACTTTCATAGGGTCAAATTCAATACCTCTATGAAACACAATGTAACCTAGTATTTTTCTAGATTTTACCCCAAAGACACATTTTTAGATTCAATCAGACCTTGTACTCTTCAAACCTTTTTTAAAATCTTGTCTAGCACTGCTAAATGACTATCCCTTGTTAATTATTTTTCCAAAAATTCATCAACATAATATTCCATAAGTGTGTGCATATAGTCATGAAAAATTGTATTCATAGCCCTTTAATATGTTGCTCCAACATTCTTAAGATTGAAAGGCATGCCATTCGAGCAATAGGTACCCTAAAGACAAGTGAAAGTTCTTTATGTTGATCTTTGAGGGTAATTAAAATTTGATTATGTCTATCTATGGGTAAACATGTCACCATATCTGACTCTATAGAGTCCCCTTTACTTGGTCTCCCTCATGTGAGAGTTCTTGGGGGATACCTTCCTTGCAGGTCTATGAGTCTATAAGGTGATTTTCCTAGTTTCCCTCATGTGAGAGTTCTTGGCGGATACCTTCCTTGCAGGACTGTAGGTCTGTAAGGTTATTTTCTTGGTCTCCCTCATGTGAGAGTTCTTGGGGGATACCTTCCTTGTAGGTCTATGGGGCTATAAGGTGCTTTTCCTAGTTTCGTTCATGTGAGAGTTCTTGAAGGATACCCCCCTTCTAGGACTATGAGACTGTAAGGCACTTTTGTACTTCAACTTTGTATTTCCATGGAACTATGAAGCCCTTTATTGCACTTCTGAGTTTGCCAAACTGTTCTTTGCTTCCTCATCAGTTCAGGTATACATCTCTTACTCTATTACTTTCTTACTACTATACTTTACCAAAGCACTAATCATTACTCATGCTCGCTAAAGTGGGGTAAAATTGTATGAACATGAATTTTCACCCCTAACACAAATTCTTTTTTTACCCCCATACACTTTAGAAAACTGAAAGCGGAAGTTTAATTCCACTTAAGCCTGCTACTTACATTCCACTTGGTGCCTTGTTTGTGTGTCGGTGGAGATGTTTTATTCAAGGATGCCCACATGGTGCATAGACATCTACACAGCACACTTACATCCCTGACAGATTCTTGTGGATGGAGACTGTAGAGGCATTACATTTTTTATTGGAAGTCGAAGAGTAAGCCCCTCTTCGGCTGGTCGACCTGAATATGGTCGTTTTTCACATTCTCCTTCATATTCTTCACTCTTTCTTCCATTCTCATGTTTTGAAAAATTTGGCACACTCTCTCCATGATTTGAGCATACACTTTCAAGCTTTGTAGCAACATTCTTCACTCCATTGCAGCAATCTACCACTCCATCACTCCAATAGTGTGATCGTAGGACAAACACCATGGAAGTAGAGGCTTGAGATCCTCTCATTCACTCCTCCATAAGCCTTGAGCACTTTGGATGGAGGTGGTAAGATCCTCTCATCTCCTCTATCGTACTCGGTTGACTAAGAACATACTATTTTGTAGTGTTTCCCTTCTTTCTCATTATTTATATCATTCCAAACTTGGTTGTTCATGGAGGTGGAAACACCAAGATGGGGGTCTGACTGAGGTAGGCCCCTATGTAGCCCCAACAATTTCTCCTTTATTTTGTGCAAGTGGAGAGAGTTTGAAGAAAACTGGTGAGGAGGGTATTCTATGAGATCATCTTCATCACCCTCTCGGTAATATACCTCCTTTATCACTTTCATATTTACTTTTCTATCTTCTTAGTCTCATTATTTTCTTCCTAAAATTGTTAGACTTGAAAATCAATCCTTTCTTGGGGTTCCAACCTCATTTTTCTGGTTCTCTGGCCGTATGGATGTCAACGGACTTGTGAGATGCTAGCACGCCACGTTGTTGTCCCAAAACTGTGCTTATGTCCTCAGACAGAAAGTTGCCTAAGATGTAGAGTTGACTCTAGAAAAGTGATTCATCTAGTCTTCCTACAACTGCTGGATCATAGAGTGATCGAATGACATATAATCCTCATCATTCTCATCCTTTGCATCCTAACCTTCCTTTGAACTGAGGTAAGTTAGGGCAGCCTTGTAGTGGTTAGTCCCCCTCTCATATAAAAACATAATCGAGCACGAAAACATTTAATTAATTACTCCTTATACATCTGTGATTACTATATTTGACAAAGTCGGCTTGCTAGCACATATAACCAGTAGATTAGTGCACCAGATATCCTAGATCAGATATTTATGAATGCCCATCAATATACTTCTTGAATAAGGTATTCCAAACATAAAAAATACTTTCTCTAAGATGCATAACCCAAAATAATAGTCCGATGGAGTGATTGAATCAATATCTATGGCTTTAACTAGATTCTCAGTTCTTCATTCTATTCTTCTTGTGTAAACCAACACTATACTATAGACCGGATGTATGATCTAGGTTTCCATCAATGACAACACTTACCTACCATATGTTTAAATTCTCCCCCTTTGGCATTGATGGAAACACTTAGTGAAAAATGACTAAGTGTCAGAATCATTATGAGTACACTGCCATACTGCTCTCTCTCCCTTACGCATCAAAATTTTTAAAACATAGCTTCCCTTAAGATTGATGAGATATTTTTCACTACACTCTCTCCCCCTTTGACATCAATGATAAAGCATAGAAAACATATGCCAAAAAGACAAAACATGTGTTCAAAATATCCAAAACTTCAAAAATGATTCAAAGATTTTGAAAAAGAGTTATAAAATTATCTTATGATTTTCCTTCATTTCTAGAAGGAACTTCTTCCAAGCATCTATTGTGATCCCAATGATTATAATAAATTTGTTGTTCTTGAATGTTTTGTTGAAAATCTCAGTTAGGGATTCTGGAATTGTAATCGCTTCCTCTAGTTTCTCACCTTTCCTTAGTATCTCAACCATCTATTCCAATTTGCATTTGGTTAGATCCTTCACTTTCCAAAAATTGTCCACAAGTGTGTTCTTGGTGAATTGAAATTTTGTGTGCTCAGATTGTAGCTCTAAAATCTTTTTCTTGATGGTTAAATCTTGGTCATGAAACATATCAAATCTTTTTCTAATCCCATTAAACTTTGTTTCAATCTGCTCTAATTTCTCTTTGTATTTACCAACAACATGAGGCCAACATATGCAATAGTTGTAGATTTTGTTTGCTACACTTATGCATTGTCTTAGATCATTTATTTTCTTCTTCAGTTTGGTGAGTGATAGCCTGAACTGCCCCTTCAAATGAGAGATAACTTCACATTATTCTTTTTCTTTATCCTTAGAGTTCATTGTTTCTTTACTGCATTCAATTCTTTCTTCAGGTAGAATGTTCTGCAAAATTTCCAATTTGATCTTGCAGTGCTCAACATGAGCATTTAATACACTCATAATCATATCTTGATCATATGATGGTCTGATAGACCGTAACTTAGCAGTTTTCTACATTTCACCTTCTTCCAGAATAAGTTTTTGTAGCTTCTCTTTTGTCAGGTCATCTTCTTCCTCACTAGCCTTTTTTGGTTCTGATTCAAATAGTTCTAGTTCATTTCCATATGGATCCTTTGTTTCTTCATCAGATTCTTCATCTAGAATATCCACAATTTCCTTTTCTTTTCCTTCAATTCTGGGAGTCTTGCATTCCATAGGGTTGTATTCAGTAGTTTCTTTTTCTGCATACCACCGGAAGAGGAACCAACTTCAATTTTTCTTACTAGAAGAGAAATACCGACTGAGCCACACTTTTCAAGCACATTCTTAAATAAAATTTCAAATTCTTAATCACAATTATCTAAGCTCTTAGAATATGATTATATTTGTTTGCATACCAGTTCATTTGCTTTCTACACCACATCCTCGATCTTTGGCGAACAATTCAAGAAATACATTACTAAACATATAATCAGAGTAGCAAACCTAGAAGGGTAGCTTGTCCCTTGCATATTCTTCATTAGTTGATCCTTTATCAATCCACATAGGTCAAAGTTGTGACCTTCCATTATAATCTTATGAGAAATGAAGACTGTGCTAGCCAAGGTCACTCCTTCTCTGTTTCTAAAAAATAATTTAAATGAAATTCTATGCGTAATGTACTTTGCAATAGGATTCTTGATTGTCACAATTATCAGTGCCCTCTTATCTCTAATTATTCTGGTTATGGTTTCAACTTCTTTGTTCTAGATGGATTTCTTCCTCAGTATATCTCAGACTTTGCATAATCCAGTCAAATTCTCAATTACTTCCTTCGAGATGATGTAAGGTTTTTCTAGAGTCAAAGTGCAATCATGCAATCTGCTCAAGATGAATTTAATGAATTATGTATTCTCAAAGTGCAAAAAACTCATTCCAGATATCCAAATTCTTGTGTTTGGCTTCTCTCAATTGCTTCAATTCATTGGGTAACAACATATTTCTAATGGACCTAATATTTCCATTCTTGTATTCTTCCAAAATGATTAAACCTTTGATTTTTTCCATTTTTCTTTTCATACTTAGGTTTAACAACCACACACCAAATTATATGAAAATTCTAAAAAACAACTGAAATACCTGATAGATTTCAAGTTTCATCGATGAATCAAATTTTCTGCTTCAAAATTCTGTTGCCGAGTGCTCTTCTTTTCTTCTTCGATGCAAAGTGAAAAATGAGGGTTCCAAATTGAATTTTATAGTTCACACACTTGTAATAAATGCATTTGTCCTAATTTTTCTAGATACTCTATTTCCTCTAACATCGAGAGAAAAATTCATCTATGAACCTATGATTCTTTGAATTCTCTTGTGAAAGTTTTCAAAAACCTCTGTATATCATTGATACATCTTCTTAACCATCCTTCGCATTTCAGTACCAACTATGGATAGGGTAGTAAATATTTTCTTGAACGATTCCCCCTAGGCCAATGGCTTGAAATCAATTTCTAGAAGAATTACCGGAAGCAAGTTCCAGTGCAGAACCATTTCCAACATCAGACTCATTCTTCCTTACCCTTGTCTTCTTCATCTGATCTCTCATCTCATCTATAGTCACTTTTTCTTTTCCTTTGTCATCTTTCTATATATTTTTTCCTTTGTATACCAAACCTCTTGTATCCACTTTTTTGTTTCTGTAGAATCTTGCAATGTGACCATATTTATTGTAATTGTAGAAAATAGTACTTCCTTGTCCCGACCGATCATTCCATTGATTTCTTCTTGATCTGCATTGATTAAAAGTATGTCCAAATCTTCCACATGTGTAACATTCAATATTCCTTCTATTGATAGAGTAGTTTGACAACTTTTTGCATTGATTTGATTTATGACCAAACTTTTTGCAATTGAAACATTGACTAGAAAATGATGAATCCCTTGATTTCATATTACTTCTACATTGAGTAGCCATATGGCCAAATTTATTGCAAGCCAAATAGTATCCATTAAATTTTTGAGCATTAGGTTGTCTTACCGGATACCTTCCAGCTTTTTTCATCTAGTTTCCTTCTCTGAAATTCTTTGTCCAAATCTAGAACTTTCTCATTTTTCATATCCAAGACCTCTCTTGTCATTTCCACTCTTTCTTCCTTGATTAAGATCATCAAGCTTAACTGAACTGGTCTTAAAATTCTCCTTGTATTCATTTGTAGTAAGAAGTTCATTTTTGAGAACAATTTGTTTACCAAGTTCTTCTTCATTATTTCTAGATCATTGCAGTTCTCTTTCCAACTAAGTGAATTATTCATTTACTCTTATGTGTTCATCAGATTTATCTTTTAAGGAGTGAGAAATATTCTCCTTATTCTTCTTCCTTTCTTCAATCTCTTTAGTCAGCTTCATCACCATAGATTCCATTTCATGTTTTAGGTAGCATCATCTTTGGAAAGAATTTCACATTCTTCAGTTATTTCCTTCAAAGTTTGATTCAAGTGAGAATCATCAAAATTTTTGCTCTCCTGTTACTTGATCCGATCACATAGATCATTCCTTTTATCCTTGGATTTAACAATCTAATCCTTCAATGTTTGAATGAATTTCTCAGCATCCCTAATATTTTCTTTCAATTCTTGGAATTCTGCTTTAGATTGATCAAGGTCATCAAGTGCCACCAAAAGTTGTTGTTGAAGACTACCAGATTCCATCACATTCCAAGATCCACCTCAAGCTACTAAACTTCTTCTGAGGAACCAAAAGCTTTGATACCAATTGTTGGACTCAAGGGAACACTGAGAGGGGGGATGAATCAGTGTTCTACAAATCTTAAGCTTTATTAATTTGATATTAAAACCATTTCAACATTTAACCAAAATAAAGATACTAACACTTAAGGAAATCATCCACAATACCATAACACAAGGATTTTTTTGTGTGGAAACCCTATTAGGGGAAAAACCACGGTGGAGGTTAATCCATAATTTGAGTACTCAAATAAAAGTTTTACAAAATAGAATGCACTTGCATTCAGGGACACTGCCTAGAGCTCACTACTCAAAGGGAAGGCTCACTACCTTACAAAAGTTTAGATTAAAACCATATAAAGGCTGAACTGAGATAGTAGCATCTATTCATTCTAGTTTATAGTTCTAGTGAAGCTCATAGATTAGATTCTTGATCCTTTGTTTGACTCTACACTTTGCTCTGCTCTGCTCTGCACTTTGCTACTCTTCACATCACACATAGATAAATTCATACTATTACTCTACTGAATTTCGCACCACACATTCTCTCTATTCGCTATTCCAAAAAGATAAAACCAATCTCATATATATATTCGCTATCAAGGATTTGATCACTCATATGTCGGCTTCATAAAACATTAAATTATTTTCAATTTTTGTCTAGATCCTTAATTAAATCTTAATGCACACCACCCATAGTCATCCTAAACATAGTAGGGACCGAAACAAACAGAATCGAGAATAGAAACATTTAATTAATTACTCCTTATACATCCGTGATTACTATATTTGATAAGTTGGCTTGCTAGCACATATAACCAACAAATTAGTGCACCGGATCTCCTAGATCACATACCAAAGAATGTGCATCAATATAATTCTTGAATAAGGTATTAAAAACATCAACAAACCTTTCTCTGAGATTCATAACCCAAAATAATAGCTCGATGAAGTGATTGGATCAATATCTAGGCCTTTAACTAGATGACCAGTTCTTCATTCTATTATGTTGATGTAAACAAAAAATTAACTATAGACTGGATGTATGACTTAGGTTTCCATCAATGACAACACTTACAATCCATATGCAAACAAATACAACTAGGCTTCTCAAGATACTGGGGCTTTGCAAAAGGAAACAAATTAGAGCGTGGTGGTTCATGGGAGGTCTAAGACTCTTGGGGATATGAAGATGTGGGCAGGAGATGTCTCTAATCCATTAGTGAAGATGGGGTATGATTCGGTAAAAGGAAAAAAGGCTTCTCTTTCGTTGGGAATTCTTCAGAAAGACCAAAAGAAAGGGGTTGCTGAGAAGTCTTCCAAAGTTGTGAGAAAGAAATATTTAAAAAAGATAAAATTGATGGGGGAGACTTTGGTGGAGTCTGGATTTGTTAAGACCTTGGATTCATATTTTACTAACCCACCAAAATTATCATCCTCTCTTGGAATTTAAGGGGCTTGAACAGTAGCCCTCGACAAAAAGTTGTTTGTGATTTGGTGAAAACTTATTCTCCTTATGTTCTCTTGTTATAGGAGACTAAGTTAACTATTGAAGATATGACTATTTTTCTTCCTAAGTTGTGGGGGCAAGGTGAGTGCCAGTGTATTGGGTCCCATGTGAATGTTGGGGGTGTGGATTTCCTGTGGAACCCATTGAAGATTCATCATCTTTGGTGGATGTCCTCGAAGTCTTTCATCTTTGTGGTTGCTTCAAGTCTGTTGTCAGGGGAAACTATTCTTGTTTTAAACATATATGCACCCATGGATTTTCCTGGTAAGTAGATATTGTGGTCCCATATTAATTTCAATCTAAGCCTTGCTCCTTTTTTCCCTTGGATTATTGGGGGGGATGTCAATGCCATTATTGAGTTGGATGAGAAGATGGGTGTGGTATTGCAAGATTTGAGCTGTCTTCTTTCCTTCAACATGATAACACATATTCTCTGAATATGGTTGACATTAAGCCTCGTAATGGTCAGTTTACTTGGAACAATAGGAGAATGGGAGAGAACTATATTGTTGAGAGACTTGACCATTTCCTAGTTTCTTTCTTCTGGGTTGGAGGATTGTGGTCTATTTGCTCTGATATTTTGGACTAGAGGGGCTTGGATCACTAGATTATTAAGTTATCTTCTACTTCAGCATGTGTTTCTTGGTCCCCCTTTTTCAATTTCAAGCTTATGTGGTTGATTGGTAGTGGAGGGGAAGACATGCTTATGGAACTGCTATGTATTATTTTCCAAACAATTGCAATATGTAAAATATCAAATCAAAAGGTGGAATAGGTAGTGCTTTGGCAACATTTTTCATGCTAAGGTTGTTTCTCAAGCTAACTTGGATGCCATCACTTGGGAGATAAGGGATTTTGGTCTTTTTGAGGATTTACTTAGGGAGGAGGCAAGGGATTTGAAAACTTTGGAAGAGTGTGAGCTGTGAGAGGAAATTTATTGGAAATAAAAGTCTTGAGTTGAGTGGCTACAGGAGGGAGACAAAAACACTACTTTCTTCTTCAACTCGGTGAAGACCAAGATACATGGTAATTATATGCCTATTCTGGAGAATAACAAGGGTGAGCATTTATCTTCTTTGCAGGATATGTCTAGAGAGGATTTGAAGTTCTTTGCTTCTTTATTTAGAGAGGATTCTCAAGATGGATTGGTGGAAGAAAATCAAGTTTTATCTTGTATCCCCTCTTTGGTTACTACAAAGATGAATAAGCATATTTTGGGAAACATCTCGCTAGAGGAATTGGAGGAAATTGTTTTCTAGATGAAGAAAGGGAAAGCCCCAGGCCTCAATGGCTTTTCAAATGAATTTTATCAAGAATTTTGGGATATTGTTAAGCTAGACCTTTTGGAAGTGGTTTGTGAGTCTCAAAGGAATACATGGATGTTGATGGATTTTAACTCTACATTCCTTTCTATCATTCCCAAATTTGAAGGGGTGGATCATTTGAGTCAATTTTGACCCATCTCCCTTTGTAATGTGGTGTATACAATCATTTCCAAACTGATTGAAAAAAGGATGAAGCAATGTCTTGGAGGGCTTATCTTGGAGGAGAAGAGTCATTTTATGGAGGACCGACAAATTATGGATGGGGTGATCATTGCTACTAAAACTATTCATTTTATGGCATCCTTGAAAGAGAAGTCAATGTTCATCAAGACTGATATGGCTCAGGCCTATGATAGAGTGAAGTGGTCCTTTTTGCAAAAAAATCTTATTGTTTTTGGTTTTGCTAAAGAGTGGATCTAGTGGGTAATGTGTTGTGTTACTTCCACCTCTTTCTCGGTGTTGATAAATGGTGAGCCTTCTTCTCTTTTTATTTCTTCTAGAGGCATTCATCATGGGGTACTCTATCTCATTATTTATTTATCATTCTTGTTGAAGGCCTGGGGAGATTGGTGAAATGTAAAGTGGAATTGGGTTTTATCCAAGGATGGGGGTGGGGAAATTGTTTTCCTCTTCAATATCGCTTGCAATTTATGGATGATACTGCTTTGATGGGTATGGCTAAGATTAGATAAGCTATGAATTTGTGCAAAGATTTGGATATATATCTTGTTGCTTGTGCTCAAAGGATTAATGAAGATAAGTCTTCCATTTTCTTCTTCAATAATCCAAGGCTTATTCAACAAATTATTGCTTGTATTTTGAGGTTTTAGATTGGTTCTCTCCCCTTAAATTATCTTGGTATTCCTATCTTTGTTGGTAGACTTCCTAGGGAATTATGGAAGAATATTTTGGATAAGTTTTATGAAAAGGTTAATCATTGGACTCATTGATGGTCATTCTCAGTTGCTAAATTCTATGGTGCAAGCTCTTCCTATTTATAGGTGTATGCTTCAGGTGGCTCTAGTTAGGTTTGTGAAGGATTTGGATTCTCTAGCTAGGAAATTCTTATGGGCAGGTAGCTTATCCTCTTCTAAGTGGAGCCTAGTAAAGTGGGATATTAGGTGTAGCCTAGAGTAGTTTTGGGGTCTTGGATTGTGGTAGTTGACCTAGTCTAGGCTAGCATTGGCTGCTAAGCTGTACTGGAGGTGGTGTGTGGAGAGGGATCATATCTGGGCTAAGACTTTAGCTCACAAGTATCCCTCGAGGGTCTTAAAGGAGGAGCTTCCCAAGTATCCTCTAGTGGGGAAAGGTTCTATGATTTGTGGAATGCTTAAGAAAGGGGTTGCATTGATTAAGGAGGTCTTATTTTGGATATGTAATAGGGTGACTGAGGCTCTATTTTGGTCCAATTCTTGGGATGGCTTTTCCCTCATTTTGCATTAGTATGACAATTTGGTGAATCTTTGCCAATGCTTCTTGGAGGTTGGTTGGTCAAGGGTGAGTGATTTTATGAATTTGCATCCTTGTGGAAAGATGGAGGTGGCGAAGTGAAAGGATCCTTGTGATTGGCCTATTATCGGGTTGGAGGAGGACTGTGTTGAGCTTCAAAATATTTTGGCTTGTAGACATTCCAATTCTCTTAGGAATAAGGATATTATAGCTTGGAACTTGAATCATAAGGGTGATTTCACTGTGGCTAGTGGATATTAGGAGTTATTGTCTCGTAAGCTTTGGGGGAGGAGGTTCCTTGGTGGAAACATGTGTAGAATAATTTTTCATGGCTAGTATAATTGTTTTGTGTGTATGTTGGCTTGGAATAGATTTTTGACTTGGGATAATCTTAGGAAGCGAGGATTCCAAGGTCCCTATATTTGTGTTGTGTGACTGTAATGAGGAAGATTCTCCCAATTTGATTTTTGTTGCCCTTATTCTATGTGGCTCTGACATCTATGGTGGGATGTATGGAAACATCCCTTTGTTCATGCCTCTTCCCTTGTTGCATTCTAGAGAAGTTTGGGAGGAACCCCTTTCCAGGCCTCTTTCCTCTAGATTGTGTGGTGCATTGGTCCTACGTTCATCCTTTGGAAAATTTGGTTGGAAAGGAATTGTAGAATTTTTCATGGGGATAGGTTGGTGGTTCAATATGTGGCATATAACTCTTGGTATGATCCAAGAAATGGTTGAAGTCAAATGTGATGTGGCTTTTCTGTTGGAAAGAAGTGATGATGAGATTGTAAATAGATTGGGCTTGTAGGGGTTGACTATAGTATTTTCTTGTGTTAGAAGAGGTAGGAGAGTTAAAAAGAAGGTTCAAAGGGTTGGAAGATGGTTGCCTCCTCTGACGTATTTTCTGAATATTTATGCAAATGTTTCCTCTAAGGGTAATCCTGGGTCAGTTGGGATTGGAGTTGGAAGAGACTATTCTAGTTTAGTTTTTTTTTTCCTCCATTCATAAAGGATGACATTTGAACAACTTTATGGAGAGGTTGGTGATTGTCTAGTCTACTGAGTGTGCTTGTGCCTTGGGGTGGTGTAGGATTATATGTGAATCTAACTCATGGATTATTGTTAATATGTTGCAGGAGAAAAAGGTGGTTGAGGTTAATTGGTAGATTATGTTGGTGGTTCGACAAAATTTGCAGAGGTGATCTACGTTGGAAGTGGTGTCTTTTTCTCACATTCCATGAGAATGGGATAGGGTTGTTGACTGCTTGGCTAACTGGGCTTCAAAGCATGCAGATGTTTGGAAATTTGAGGGGTGGGGACAGCTATCCCCTGATTATTGTTAGGATTTAGAAAGGGTCATTGCTGAAGATATGGAGGGATAAGATGTTGGTGGTTGTTTGGTTAGTGGTGTTTGTTTTGGATGGGGGTTCTGGTGTTTTCCTTTGTGGGTGCCTATAGGTTCCCTGATCTTTATGTATTGTTATTTTCTTGATTTCAATAAAGCTTTTACCTAGTAAATAATGATTTATTTAACTATGTAGAGAAAAGGCTAATGAATAATTAAATTATGAAATTAATTATTTAATTATAGAAGAAAGGGAAGGAAAAAAAAGAAAAAATAAATAATTAAATAATAAAAATCAATTTAATTGTGGAGGGAAAAATATAATTAGTGACATAATTTAAATAAATTTCCATTTATCCAAATTAATCAAAGGAGGAATAAAGATATGATAAATTAATTAAATAATTCAGAATTGTTTAATTAATAGAAGAATAGGATCTTAGGAAATAATTAAATATTTAAAATTATTTAATTATGTATGGAAGATTAGAACTTAGTATGAAAAATGTAGTTTGTAGGTTGACATTTTTCAATGTCTACAAGGTAAATATATTGCTAAGAATTAGAGATATTGCATGTTTTCTATTAGATAAATTATTTTTCCTTGAGCAATTAATTTGAAAATGGTTTTGACAGCACCCAAAAAACTTGTACGTTAATAAAAGGAAACACCAACTTGAGATTAGAATGAATAGATAAATGAGCCTTAAAACTAGAAAGGCCCTCAACGGAAAACAACATAAAAAAAAAACCATGGAGGCTTAAATCCAAACCTCACCAAAGAACTCTAAAGAGGAGTCAAATCCTAAAATATATTAGTTTTCCTACCTTTATACAAAGAAAAATTAGACTCAAACTAAAGATGTATAATCTCAACCTCTATTGTTCTCTTTTCCTTAAAGTGAAACCCTTGCATGTCCCCTATGTGGCGCACATCTACAATCTATTGTCTCATAGAAAAAATCTCTTAAACAAAATTCTTAAAGTAGTTCTTATGATTAAGAGTGAATAATCTATATTTGAATATGATGTTTCTCTCTTATATCTTGGCATGAATTAGAGAAGTACCTTGTTTTATAGAAATGAAGGAAGACTTGTTAGAATGAATCATATTGGATTATTTACTCCCAAACACGAAGTTTGGAACATATTTTTATGGTGATTGGAAGAACCTTATTAATATCAACACACACAATTTTTTTAATTAAAAACCAAATATTTAATAGATTTAATGATATTATTAATAGATAAAAATTGACCAAGAGAACTATCTATACCTTAAATGATCTATTCATCACAATATTCTAATGGAAGGACTATTAGCCTAACCTAAATAGAGACCCTCTTAAATTTATCCTTAGAACAATAAAAACCAATAGAAATTATTTCAAAGAAAGGTTAGATTTGTTAGCAACACAAGGGTAGACAAATGAGAGGGGAGAGTGACTCAAATGTCATAAAAATTATACTTATTAAACTTATTCTCAGATCTGATAACTAAACATGAAATCATAAACCATCATCACATCAGAAACACACATAACACCAATATTTTTGTGTGGAAACCCTGTTAGGGGAAAAACCATGGTGGAGGTTAATCCACAAGACTATACTCTGTTAAAAGTATTACAATTGGGGAACGCACATGCATTCAGGCACACTACCTAGAGCTAACTACTCAAATACAAAAGGCTTACTAACCAAGGAAGACACATCATCTTACAGTCACATTTGGATTAAATCCATCTAAGATATTTTTAACTGATAAAATAGCATTTGTTCATGCCTGATTATAGTTTCGGTTAAGCACATACACTTTTCTCAATCTTTTTCACACTTATTATGCCTTCAAATGACTAGAACATTATTAACGCATAGGAATAACACACTTTGCTTCACCATTACATCAAATAATATAAACAAATGCTCATATATATCCGCAACCAATAATAACATCATCTACA
The DNA here is from genome assembly GCA_007115665.2 of Sequoiadendron giganteum. NCBI lineage: Eukaryota > Viridiplantae > Streptophyta > Pinopsida > Cupressales > Cupressaceae > Sequoiadendron > Sequoiadendron giganteum. Next base: position 206,922,603 of record CM021108.1, on the reverse strand, counting down.
TATCGGCTTCATTAAAATATGAAATGAATACAAACTGCTGGCCCAAAACATAAATAATTATCAATGTGAATCAACCAATGTTGGCCACAACATAGTGAGGACCCAAAATAACATCCTCGAACATGAAACATCTTCAATAATTATTCCTCAAAGACCCACAACATGTTACAATCACCTTGTCATCGATGAACATGAAAAACATGAACACACAAAACATAATCACCAATCGCGAGGACAATGATCAATGCGAACGTACAATATAGATAAAAAATGATCTAGAAATATCCACAAGCATCATGAATCACCAGAGAAGCATCTACAACAAATGAACTTACTAGAATTACATCACCCTCTTTTAGGAACACCAACTGAAGCAACATAAAAACTGTCAGATTACAAATACTCATAACTCGATCAAATCTTCATGTGGATCTCAAAAAATTAACATCGATAAACTAGATATACTCGACAAAAATTCCTTTAATCCACAACCTCTAATCATCAACATATTGAGCTAGCCAACATACTGAGCTTCACTTCACCACTAACAACCTGCAACTTATTTTATTACAATTTTCACAATATCCTCGACATATACAACCTTTAATGCATTAATGCCAATAGTGTTGAAATCAATGAAAACCACATATCAACAACATTCAACAATATCTCCCTTTGGAATTGATGGCAACACATGATGTGGAAAACACCATCAATACAACTTTCTCTTAGCACTTTCGCCCCCTTAGATTTTGACTCTTCTCCCCAGTAATTCATAGTTTTTCACTTGACTCTTCTCCCCCTTTGAGATAAATGACAAAGATAATGTGTATCTTTCTCCACACAAGATTCGAACCACATTTCTGAACATCTGACTACTCCCCATAAGTAGTAGCCACCACAACATCAAGCTAGATCAAGATATGACTATGAAATACATAGATTTATGCAAGTCAATGCATCTTAATTTAGATTAAGAGGGGTAATCACCCCTAGCTTCCCTATGAGATACTCAAAATTATACTTACACAAGGGCTTGGTAAAGATATCTAAAATTTGTTCCTTAGTAGGCACATACTCCAATCTGACTTCCTTTTCACTCACCTTGTCTCTCAAAAAGTGAAACTTGATAGATATATGCTTGGTTTTTGAATGTAGCACCAGATTCTTAGAAATGTTAATTGCACTTGAATTATCACAGAATATAGTAATAGGTTCATCATACACAACTTCGATATCTTTCAACATATGCTTTATCCATAATACTTGAGTACAATTGTTAGCAACAACAATGTATGTTGCCTCTATAGTAGATCAAGAAATGGCATTCTACTTCTTTCTTAACCATGAAATCAACTTCTTTCCCAAGAAAAGTGCACCACCACTAGTACTCTTTCTGTCATTTACATCTCTTGTCCAATCAACATCAGTAAAATTGTGCTCAAAGTAAAATCATCTTCTTTAGGATACCATAGGCCAAAATCAATTTTCCCTTTCAAGTTTATGAAAATCCTCTTCACAACTGTCACATGAGATTCCTTAGGATCGGCTTGAAATCTTGCAACAATTCATATGACATTTATGATATTAGGTCTAGTTTGAGTCAAATAGAGCAATCCACCAATCACGGATCTATATCTAGTTTGATTTGTTTTAGGAGAATCATCATCTTGTATCAACTTACATCCGGTCACCATAGGTGTACCAACTAGCTTTGAATCTTCCATACCAAAATTATTTAGCAGTTCTTTCACATACTTCAACTAAGATATAAAAATCCCTTTATCTAGCTAAGAAATTTGCAATCCCAGAAAGAATTTCATTTTTCCAATCATAGAAATCTCAAACTCACTCTACATCTCATCAACAAAATTCATGCACAAACTATCATATCCTCCAAAAATGATATCATCAACAAAGACTTCAAAACTAAAATAATTATCATGATCGATCTTGAAATACAAATTACTATCAACAGTACATTTATTAAATCCAAGTTTCAACAAATACTTATCCAATCTAGCATACCGTACTCTTGGAGCTTGCTTAAGTCCATACAATTCTTTCGTCAACCGACAAACCATATGGGTATGTGCAGGCTATTGATGGACCAAAAAGTGGCAATGAGAAAAAATCACGTTTTGAATCAGTTCAAAAACGCAGAAATGGCCTAGTTGACTTTTCTAGGTTCGGGTGTCGTTACTTCTACCCAAACCAAAAACCAAAGGTAGTTTCCACAAATCGGATATCCAATCCAAATCGAAGCTGTATATAAAAAAACAGCCGACTCTTTAATTTCATTTCTCACATTTTGACGTGGGCGAAAGAGGTGAAATCAAAATCCGATATCCGTTCTAATCTGATATCCGATTTGAAAGGTATGTATTTTGTTTTTTCGATCTTGTAATCGATTTTTCAATAGATTTTGTTAAGTTTAAGTAGGTTTTATTAAAAAAAATTCAAAAATATGGTTTTGTATTGATTTTTTTTTAAAACTAGAGTTTACATTTTTTTTTATTAAAACTTAATGTTTTGAAATGGATCTTGATTAAAAATTAGTGTTGTTGATGTATTTTTATCAAAAATAAGAGTTTGTTATTGATTTTTGTAAAAACATATGGTTTTTTTTGGATTTTTATTAAAAACTAGGGTTTTTTTACAATAATTTCATTTATATTGTGTAATTTCAATTAGTTTAATTAGTTTTTAACTTTAATCAGGTATTATGGTTGCAAATGTAAATCCACAAATGCCAAATGCTCCACCACCTCCACAGCCACCAATTGAAGACTTAATTGGTGAAAAATTGGGGCAATTGAGGGGCATTTGTAAAATTTATCAGACAATGCCTCGATTGAGAGATATGACAAACACATTGAAAGAAATAATTAAAAATATAGAAACCCTCTCCACCCAACATAATTCCTTTTATTCATGGCAAGAAGACATGAGGGAGTATTATCGATGTGGATTGTCTTACGATGATGTGAAAGATCTCCAAATAACCAAAGCCCAAATAGCCTCTTTATTCATTGACCGCCGCACTGGTTTGCTAGTGAATGTTAATAGAACAAAACTTTCCATAAAATGGTGCATACATAGGGACATTGTAGCTAACTTTTGGGATCATTGGAGTATGGTTTTTTATAAACCATCGAACAATAATTCTGACATACCATTTTACTTTATTAAAAAATTATATGCTGAGTTTGTGTTAGGGCATCATGTCAATTACTTTGACATTAAACCCTTCCAGGGCGTCGGTGGAGGTATGCCCTAGGATAGACCAAGGGCAGTTAGAGTAGTCCCGCGCCCAAATGTTCCCCTTCCTGCCCTTCCTCCCCTTCCTCTGCCACCTCCAATATATCACCCAGAGATTATTGAGGATGCATCCACACAGACTATTCAGGCTATTCACTCTTTGAGTGGTCATTTGGTTTCGCATGTTTCTAAAGTAACTCAGCCACATTTTGGTTATGTTGGTGAAAGCTCGAGTGCTACTGCATCATCCTCCTCAGGTCCACATATTTGTGTGCCACATGCTTGCACTATGTGCTGCCAGATATGCTTGGGTCCTTCTGTGCAGCCCGCCGAGCATCCCTTGGACACTTTTGATTATGACCTCCATGATGTAGACATTATAGATCAATCGCAGGGGAGTGGAGCGCACCCTACAGAGTCCTCTCCTGCTAGAGAGGGAGATGCTGGAATAGTGACACAGGTAAGATTTAAGTTGTAATTTCATAACTTGCATTTGTTTTTAAATGAATATTAATAAGAGATAGTATCAAGTACTAATATTCATTTACATGGTCTATTTAAGAGTTGATGTCTGAGGAGGAGCTCGCATGGGTGACCGATAGCACCCTCAGGGCCATTTCATTTGGCTTGGACACACACGCAATATATATTTTCGCACTCACTCGTTTACATTCTATATTATATACTTTCTTGTCATTTGAATTGTCATTAATGAAATTATATAATAGCTTATATGTTTATCTTTTTTTCCTCCTGTAGGAAATACCTAGTGTGAGTGAGGTTCAGCCTCGTCCAGACTATGGAGGCACAAATCTAGATAAGGGGAAGGTAATTGAACTCAAATTGGATTGAATTAAGATTTTTAAGATCTTATATTGATTATACATACATCAACATAGATTGGTAGTTTCATATGAACTTGTCAATTTTATTTACAGGCAATCATGAGCTTTACAGATATGTTGACAAGGGACACACTGCCTAAGGTGTAGTTATTGGAACACCTCAAAGAGTAGGTGTTGAAACCCATCAAAGAGGAGGTGTCAAAACACCTAAAAAAGATAAAGAAAAAGATCAACCTAAAGAGGTACATGTGCTTATTTTATTTTGTGTTTGGTAAATAAGTTCTTATTACCAATAATCATATGCTAACTTGGATCAATTTTATGTTTTTGTTCACATATATAGATGGGCATTTCAAAATTTTATTTGGTATATTCTAGGACTCCTCACCCTTTGAAGAGACGTATATTTCAGGTAATCAAGATTTCAATTTTAGAGTTCAATTACAATTCAATGTATATTGATTTTGATGTTAATTATTTGATTTTAAATTATATAGTATAACTAATCTCAATTGTGGTTTGAATTTTTCTTGTGTAGCTACCTTCAGAGCCAACGAGTGCTTCAAAGAGGCTCCATTTTGATGATCCACCAGTAGTTTAGGATGAGATAGACATTTTGGCATGTAAATTTTGAATACATATTGAGATGGCATATGCCACATTTTGTAAAACTTTGTTTGAGTTGGCATCGATGCCATTTTTGTATATGGACATACACTTGATTATTGGACAATTTGATATATAGAAGTTGACAATCAAAATTTAATTTGTTCCTCATGTGCATGATTAAACTCTTTGAAAATTTTATCTTGAGCAATGGTTAAATATCAATGTACAATAGCTTAAAACTGAATGATTATATTATGTAGTTTATATTTATATCTCTTATTACATTGCATTACACATCTTTCAAACTCAAATCATTAATTCACATTGCATAACTAACAACTAGATGTTCATAGATGAAAAAATGTCAATTACAATATAGTTCTAACAAAGTCAACCTAAGCAATTATAAAATCACTTCACATTGCATAACTAAAAACTATGAGCAGTTGTCAATTGCATTTGTTTGTCATTGAATTCTATGAGACCACATTTCTTTGAAAGTTTTTTTCAAATAGTCCACTGCCTTGTCTATGCTACCACATTTTTCATACATGATAGCGATCACATTAATTTGTAATAAATTAAATGATAGCCTATGGCTATTTAATTTATACTCATTTTATTTAAATGGATGAGGCCAATTGATAGGGTAGATGGTGCAGGAGCACCTAGGAAGCACTAGGAAGCACTAGGCAATTTGAGGGCCTAGAATGAAGTTTTGTGTTTTTGATACTTTAAAGGTCATGTTGACCATTGGAATTGAGTGAGAGACTTAATAAAATGCCTTGGTCAGGAGCTATCAGTAGTGGAAAATTTTATGAGTTTAGACAATCACTTTTGTTAGTTTCTAGGAAATTGGCAAAAGTGGCAAAATGGGACATTTTGCACCTTTTGCCACTTGGTAATTGACTTGTCCAACCAAAGGGAGGCATAAATACTTTGGGGAACCTATATGCGGAAGGTTTCGACCTGTGAGCAGGGTTGGAAGGCATTGAGAACTTTTGTAATTTGAAATTTGATGAATGCTAAGAGTGAACAGTGAGAACAACAAGGAAAATTTTGTGTTTGCTTGAATTTTATGTGATCAGGAGCAATCATGGCTCTGTAGTTTTTGTAGTTTTAAGTATTTGTTATGTTCTAAGCTTTGGTGGTAGTATTTAGAGTGTGTGTTCATTTTGTAGGTGTGTGTAGTAGTTTTGTTTCCTTTTGAGTTGCTGATCTAACTGGCAATCGAGCAAGAATGGGGTTTTAGTTCTCTTTCCCATTGTAGCTGATATATGGGCTTTTGGGGAATGAGGCTAGACTCCATGGTTGTAATTATAGCAGGTTTAGGAGTAGATAGGAGTTCAAGAAGCATGAAGACAGTCTACTCCTACGCGAGCTTAATCTACCTTTAATCTACTAAAGACTAACATTCTCCAAGAACTAAATCCCTTAATCTACTCTTAATTAGTAAAATGAGTTCCACAACTCATTAATGCTTTCCACTCTATATCCTCATGATCACTTCTGATCAAGATATGTTCCTAAGCCTCTAACTCTATCTCAATGGTCAAAAGAAACGAACTAACTACAAAAGAATGCTTGAACCGAAGAAACTAGCTATCTACTATTCCACACAATGCTTGGAAGACAATTGCACTACATTCTACACAATTCACAGTGTCAGGATCACTCCATTAACACACAATTCAAAGCAAAAACCAAAAAAATTACACAAATTTATCACTGTCTTCTGTTGTATTCAAGCGGAGTCAAAGTTGGTTGCGATAGGTATACGATTTGGTCAAAGTCACTCAACTTTCATTCTCAAACTCGTACGACCCAATGGACTGTTCCAAAATATCCGAATGGGTACGTTTATGCTAGGTATGGTTCTCTCTTGCACCCAAATATGTCGAATCGCTCCGAGCTGCATCAGAGTGGTGTTTTCCCTTAAGAGTCCAAAGTGCTAAAAGGCAGCAAACTTTGATGGACTATTTCTTGAAAACCGTGATGCTTACAGACTCTTCATTTGAGGATACGAGATCGTGTTGAGACCATCTACAATAACCTCTCTTGGTTTTTTCTATCTCGAAGGTGTTTTCCCATGGTGATGAGTTTTCAGTTGAGGGAAAAGTTGTCAAATGCAGGCAGTGTAAAGTTGCAAAGTGGTGCAACTTTCATTCTCGAACTCGTACGACCCAACGAACTATTCCAACACATCCGGATGGGTATGTTTACACTAGTTATGGTTCTCTCTTGCACCCAAATATGTCGAATCACTCTGAGCTGCATCGGAGCGACGTTTTCCCTTAAGAGTCCAAATTGCTAAAAGGCAGCAAACTTTGATGAACTATTTCTAAGAAACCATGATGCTTACAGACTCTTCGTCTGAGGATACGGGATCATGTTGAGACCATCTATAATAACCTCTCTCAGTTTTTGCTATCTTGAAGGTGTTTTCCCGTGGTGATGAGTTTTCAGTTGAGGGAAAAGTTGTCAAATGCAAGCAGTGTAAAGTTGCAAAGTGGTGCAACTTTCATTCTCGAACTCATATGACCCAATGGACTATTCCAACACATTTGAATGGGTACATTTATGCTAGGTATGGTTATCTCTTGCACCCAAATATGTTGAATCACTCTGAGCTACATCTGAGCAGCGTTTTCCCTTAAGAGTCCAAAGTGCTAAAGGCAGCAAACTTTGACGGACTATTTCTCAGAAACTATGATGCTTACAGACTCTTCGTCTGAGGATACGGGATCGTGTTGAGACCATCTACAATAATATCTCTCAGTTTATTCTATCTCGAAGGCATTTTCCCGTCGTGATGAGTTTTCAGTTGAGGGAAAAGTTGTCAAATGCAAGCAGTGTAAAGTTGCAAAGTGGTGCAACTTTCTTTCTTGAAATCGTACTACCCAATGGACTATTCCAACATGTCTGGATGGGTACGTTTACACTAGGTATGGTTCTCTCTTGAACCCAAATACGTTGAATCACTCCGAGCTGCATCAGAGCGACATTTTCCCTTAAGAGTCCAAAGTGCTAAAAGGCAACAAACTCTGATGGACTATTTCTCAAAAACCATGATGCTTACAAACTCTTCATCTAAGCATACGGGATCATGTTGAGACCATCTACAATAACCTCTCTCAGTTTTTGCTATCTCGAAGGCATTTTCTCGTGGTGATGAGTTTTTAGTTGAGGGAAAAGTTGTCAAATGCAAGCAGTGTAAAGTTACAAAGTGGTGCAACTTTCATTCTCGAACTCGTACAACCCAACGGACTATTCCAATACATCTGGATGGGTACGTTTACGCTAGGTATGGTTCTCTCTTGCACCCAAATACATCGAATCACTTCGAGCTGCATCGGAGCAGCATTTTCCCTTAAGAGTCCAAAGTGCTAATGTCAATGAAATGTGGGGGTAGAAATATTTAAGGTTGGATCAAGATTCTGCAAGTCCTAGCTCTTTCCCAATCAACTTGAATCAATTATATGGAAAATGAAATTCACAATGAACTTTTTACTTTTTTGTTTTTCGAAAAAGTGGCAAGCCACTGTAATTTTTTATATATAAATAGGAGATATTACAAAACCTAGTTCAAATGAGCATAGCGATAGGAAAGAACCAAGAAGAAAACCTTCGGTTGTAGCTCAATTAAGTACAATGGTAGACATTTGAACCGTATTTAAAAAAACATCACAATATATAGATTATGCCTATACACCGTTATGACCTTTTTACATTGTTTCACATTTCAAAATTCAATTTTTTCAAAATTTGCCTTTTTGAGGCATTCAAGGCACAGTCTTCCACAAGAGTAGTATGTTGTTGTTTTTGAGTGACAAGCACCTGTACAAACCATCAAGGCAACAGTTAAACTACATACAATAGAAAATATGCTTGGAATAACCAATCGATATTATTGTAATTTGTCACATACCTCTCTGAAAGGATCAAAGTTGCCTATTGTTGCAGAAGGTCCATGAGCAATCGTGCTAGGAATATCACAAAAATTTTCAAATGATAAATCTATATTGTAACAACAAAAAATATGCTTAGACTAACAAATCCATATTAATCTAAACATACTGAGTGATGATGAATTGGTAATGCAAACTATAAAAGATGCTTTGAATAACCAATCTATATTAAAGTAATATGTCGCATACCTCTTTGAAAGGATCAGAGTTGGCTATTGTTGCAGCAGGTCCATGAGCAATCGTGCCAGGAATATCGCAAAATTTGTCAAATGATATATCTATATTGTCACAACAAAAAAGAGGCTTAAGCATTGTACTTTCCATTCTTGAATATGCTATTCAAGTGTGCGTGAAGGGTCATCTCTTTGCTTAAGAGTATCCAATATTGCTTCATGATCAGCATTACTAAGTGTCCATAGTTGTTTTGTCTTTGGTTTGGCATGATGCTTCAACAACTTAACATTTGTTTCTATAACAAGGTGTGAATACATGAGAATGGTTTTGTGTTTCTCATAGTCTTCAAATGCAGGTATGCCATTCTTTCTAATCATGTATGTTCACAACCAAGTTCCTACAACCACAACTGAACCTGTAGGATACATGAACCCATCATCATCTTCCATTGATTGTGTTAGCTTGTGCTTTACCCACACACATCGAGCCAACCAATATTCTGATCTCTCTTCATTCCCCTGCAGTGCAACAACTGCAAAAACATGTCCTGGATGTAGTAGATCTGAAAGCCGATCGTAATCAAGTGAACTTCCCATTGTGTAATTTGTCATGGATATAGTTTGAGATAAAGGAGTTAGATACTGTGGAACCCATGTATCCACCTACTCACTTGACTCGCATTGATCCCACTCGCACTGAATACAACTCTGACAAAAACAAGCCAACTGTCATGTCCAAATGGTCCATGTGCTTGCATCTGAGCTTCGAAACGAATGGATCTTTGAAGAATCTTTAATTGTATGAAAATCAAATCTACCTCCCATTGCACCCTCCTCAACCAACCAAAAGAATCTGTGCACTATTGAATCAAGTGTCCCTCCCTGTGACAATGCTGAACTACACCAATCAACAATAGAACGTGCATCACTGAATTTTTCTCCTGAAATCTTCAATTGCTCCTTAACTAGAGCTCTTTTTACACATGCACCTGCTCCATCATGCTCCTCTTTCCCATACCCAGCTTCAAAAAAACTCCAAATATTAGGTACAACCCTCTCTACATGCATTCTACTCAACCAATAAAACATACGAGCATTCTTGAATTGACCTGTACAGTTATCTGACCAAATGAGATGTCAGCCCAGTGCTATATCATGCTCCTGCAAGAACTCAAAAAAATTCTCGAAACAATGTTGGACATACTCAGACGAGTGAGATCTATCATTACTCATATAAAAGTGATACTCTCTGATTATCTTTCGATCCTCCTCTATACTATCAGGTGCATGTCTAAACATTATGTGGACAAAAATAGCAATCTGAATGGAATTGTAATACTGAGATTGTACCTCATTTTGTGGTTGCAATGTGTAGTTTTCAGCAAAATCAACCACTGATATAATAGTGCCAATCGGAAAAGAGTCCTTACATATCCTGAATTGTTGATCCAACCGCTGAGACCTATGACTATGCCTTGCATATTTGTAGAAAAGATTGTCCTAAAAATCTGAAATAAAATCATCAACACTGCATTCTTTTGTAACCAACTCGCATCTAGAACCTTCACCTCCACTCTGCAAAGTATATTTGACTATCTCATATCTCTTTTTCTCAACAAGATTCTTTCCAAATTCATGTTCTGAACCCTCATGAAAATATTGAACAAACTTTGACAAGCCACCACATTGTGAGCACTTTGCATTTAAACAATCATTTCTATAGAAAAAGGAACCATCATCCCTAGAACATAAAAATAGATCTAGCAAGTCCCTTGATGATTTCAGAAGATGCATTGCACCACACTGCTGCAACATTTCATTAGTATACAAAGTAGAATAGATATAGCATAATAGTTCATGGTACATTGAAAACTCCACATGGTATTTGCAACAACAAGTATTACGAATCTTAAGAGGCACACAATAGAATGGCTTCAAACCTTCAAAAGTTCTTCAATTTGGCTAGCAAAGGTCTCATCTTTTGCATCTTTAGCAATTGTACAAAAAGTTGGCATTTCTCGGTCAATGTCTTATCGCTAAAATATTGGTTGAAAAGTATTCTAGCCCACAACCGAATAGTTCATGTTGACCTCTTGCCTTCAAAATTGTTTATAATGTTATCATCAATTTCAACTAACCATTTAGGGGTCCTTGAAGGTCTTGAATTTGGAATACCTCTTTCTTCCACACAAGGTTCTTCATTTCTCATGTAATCTGGTGAAACATAATTTACCCTTGCTTCAATATTATGTTCAACGTCTTCATTTCCAACATTTTCACCTTGAACATTTTCAATATAAATTTGAACAATTTCATTCCCAATTTCAATATCATGTTCAACATCTTCAATTCCAACATTTTCATTATCCGGGACCTCAAAATCCCTCATCCCACCCTAACATCATGTCTCAACATCCTCAATCCCAACATCTCTAATATCTGACCTGAAAATCCCTCATCCCCACCTCAACATAATTCCAAAACCAACATCTCACCCAACACCCCACCCTGAAAATTTCAATACTCACCCCCCTGGAACATTTTCATCTCCCCAATTCCCCAACATCACAAGAGCCACATTCCACTCCCACTTGGAAAGACCATGTGGCCTCAAATTCACCACACACATTAACATACCTTATTCTTTAAGGACCCTATATCTTTGTCTCCCCATGAATGGACAAGGAAGGAAAGCCTGGACCCAGCACTTATTGAAGGAAAAATCACAGACAAATGGAGGACAAGGATCTTTGTCTCCTTCCCTGGAAACCAAAGAAATAGAATGGAAATGGCCCCACAACCATATATTAACTGGATGAAAAACATAAAGATTTAACTGAGTTCTCAAACGTGGATAACTGACGAAGAACAGAACCCAAAGGAAAAGACGAGAGAGAGGAAAGGAGAGGAGACAAGGAGAGGAGGAAGAGAGAGGAGGAGGAGAGGAGAGAGGAGACAGAGGAGACACATAAGGAGATGAAGGAGGGAGGAAAGGAGAGGAAAGGAGAGGAAAGGAGGAGAGGAGAGGAAGAGAGAGAGAGGAAAGGAGGGAGAGGGAGGAAGAAAGGAGAGAGAGAGGAGAGAGAGGGGAAGAGGGGAAGAAGGGTTTGAGAGAGGGGAAGAGGGGAAGAAGGGTCTGAGAGAGGGAGAGAGAATTAGGGGGGGAAGGGAGAGAGGAAGAGGGGAAGAGGAGGAGAGAGAGAGAGAGAGAGAGAGAGAGAGAGAGAGAGAGAGAGAGAGAGAGAGAGAGAGAGAGAGAGAGAGAGAGAGAGAGAGAGAGAGAGAGAGAGAGAGAGAGAGAGAGACAGAGAGAGACAGAGAGAGACAGAGAGAGAGAGACAGAGAGAGACAGAGAGAGACAGAGAGAGAGAGAGACAGAGAGAGAGAGAGAGAGAGAGAGAGAGAGAGAGAGAGAGAGAGAGAGAGAGAGAGAGAGAGAGAGAGAGAGAGAGAGAGAGAGAGAGAGAGAGAGAGAGAGAGAGAGAGAGAGAGAGAGAGAGGAGATGGAGGAGAGGGAGAGAGAGAGGTGGACAAGGAGAGAGAGAGGAGGGGAGGGAGAGAGGAAGAGAGAGAGAGAGAGAGAGAGAGGGAGATGGAAGATAAAAGGAGAGAGAGAGAGGGAGATGGAGAGAGGTGGAACCACCACTTCCTACCACTCCACCACTTCACACTAATACTTCACTTCACCAATACCTACCACACTCAATACTTCACACACATTCTTACCATTAACTCCTCCACATTTGTCCATCTCACCACATTCAATACTTCACCACACACACTATCCACCCACACACAACACACACACATTCTTTACACACATCTTAATTTTACTACTATCTTTTACATTCTTTTACACTATACTTTTAATTTTATTATATTTTACACTTCCACACATGCATTAATCTATATCAGATGACATTTATATATTTATTATGCATATTTATATATATATATATATTTTATGACAGTGAGATGAGACTTGGGAGGAGGAGAGATGGAAGAGGAGAGGAGAGACAGAAATTTATATGATGAGATGGAGAGAGGAGGAGGAGAAGGGGAGGAGATCCAGAAGGGAGAGGGAGAGGGTTTGTAGGAGCTGATGGACAGAGCAAGAGGGAGAGGAGAGATGTTATGGCGAGTAGCTGAGTCTCGAGAGAGAGAGAGAGAGGGTGATTGAGTGAGAGACATGAGAGAGATAGAGGTGTAGAGAGCAAGAGGGAAAGAGATAATATTTAAATATTTTATAAATTGGTAATATATATATTTAATTATTTATGGATTAACTAAAATATTTAAATAATATTTAAATATTATAAATTTAATAATATATTATATATTAAATACATAATTCGGTAAGAGATTACCATAAATTGTATATTAAATATATTACATTATAAACTTTATTGGATTATATATATATTAAATTATAAACTTAATTGCATTTTAAAATAATATATTAAAGATTGTATAAATTGTTTTAAAACTGATCTAAAAGATATCATATATTGAATTCAAATCCAATATCGGATTCAAATCAGATATCTGATTTGAATCGGATATCTGATATTCTAACACAAAATTTAATGCCTTGGTATTAGGCTCTGTATTAGGCTCGAGATTTGGTTCGGACTTGCCAATCCTAAAAGTCAACACGTAAAATGTGTTTAAGAACTTACCTTGTTTTTCCACCCATGTGGCTGACGATTTTTATTTTAAGTAAAATTGATAAAACGAAAAGGGTTTGTAAAGGAGCTTCTCAGCTTTCTACCAGTATAAATTATATTTTCTTTAGAATCTAATAAATACTAATTATTTATTTTTTATTAGAATTACGACTAAAGTCCTGACTGATAGTCTGCTAGAAAAACATCTATAACTTTCAAACGGTATCACATTTTTTGAATCCAAAACATGCGTCACATTCTATGCTTTGCATACTATAGGATTAAAAAAAAAAAAATGAATTCCATTAAGTTTTGACCAAGTTAAGGTGGTCAGACATACGAGTTTTAATATTTTTAAAAAGTTGTAATAACAAATTCATAATTAATTATTTATTTGAAAAAAAATTACAAAAAAATATGCTTCACATCCGGACATGAGTCCTCTACTTATATCTAAAATTTTATAAAAAATATTATGATTTTATTATGGTTAGGGTGGTCAAACAGACACCTACTTCTTATTGTTTCCCTGAAATTTAAGTACTACTGCATTGAAATTTCCTATTTTCACCAAATAGATTTAAAAACAATAAAATAAACCTTGTAGTTTAGAAACTACATTCATTTTTCTACAGATTCTATTCTTACATATTTTTGAAATAATATAGATAACTTATTTAAATTTTTATGTCAAGTTGCCCAACTCTGATTTTCTGAATTTTCATTGCCACTTAAGGACCTTTTTTTTCCATGATGATCCTGCACATGCCCATATCTCCTTGATGAGTCAATTTAAATCCATCAACTTTCTCAATATACACTTCTTCTTTTAGTTCCCCATTTAGAAATAATAACTTGACATCCATCTGATAAACCTTGAAGTTTTTGTAAGCAGCATAAGCAAGAAATAGTCTCACAGCTTCAATCCTAGCAACAAGGGAGATTTTTTCTTCAAAGTCAATTCCTTCCATCTGATAATATCCTATACACGCCAATCTTGCTTTATTTATAGAAAATTCACCTTGCTCATTCAGTTTGTTTTGAAAGACCCATTTGGTAACAATTACAATTTTGTCCTTAGGCCTAGGAACATGAATCTGTGTATCATTCTTTTCAATTTGCAGTATTTCTTCTTTCATTGCTTCCATCCAATGTTCATCTTTGCATTCTTCATTTACACTATTTGGATTAGTCTTTGATATCAAATAGTATTCTTCTTCAATTTTTCTCATAATTTGAACACCTTTGTTCTTATCATTCCTATAATCTGATCTTCTCAATGATTCAATCTTACATACCTTGGATTCTTAGGATGTTCTTGAACTTCAGACTCTTGTGATCTCACTTCTCCACTTTCACTAGTTCCTTAGTTCATTCCTATTGGCTTTCTTGATTCACCGGAATAATTTGAACTTGATCCTGAGTTTGAACTAAACTAACATTTTGATCATCTGAATCATATCCATAGGTTTTGGATGTTATAATTATGTCTTCATCAACCTTCAAATTAGCACTTTCAACTACTTTCCTCAATCTCTTGTTGAAACAATGGTAGGCTTTACTTTTAGTAGAGTAACCAAGAAATATTCCTTCATCACTCCTCGCATCAAACTTTCCTATATCTTCATCTCTTTTGATATAGCATTTATATCTTCATCTCTTTCTCACTCTTGTTCACACTTAACTTCTATTCACACACAAGACACACACTTCGCTTCACCATTACATAAAATGATATAAACAATCACTCATATATATCTGCAACCAAGAATAACATCATCTACATGTCGGGTTCATTAAAATATGAAATGAGTAAAAACTATCAGCTCAAAACATAAATAATTATGAATGTGAATCAACTAATGTCGGCCACAACATAGTGAGGACCCAAAACAACATCCTCGAACATGAAACATCTTCAATAATCATTCCTTGAAGATCCACAACACGCTACAATCACCCTATCGGCCATGAACATGAAAAACATGAACACGCAAAAGAAAATCACCAATCATGAACGCAATGATCAATGTAGACGTACAACATAGATAGAGAATGATCTAGAAATATCTAGAAGCATCATGAATCACTAGAGAAGCATCTGAAATAACTGAACTTACTAGAATTACATCACCCTCTTTTAGGAACACCAATTGAAGCAACAAAAAAACTGTCAGAACACAAATACTCATAACTCGGTCAAATTTTCATGCAGATCTCAAAAACTTAAAGTGGATAAACTAGATATACTTCACAACAAAGCCTTTAATCCACAACCTCTGGTCATCAACATACTAAACTAGCCAACATACCGAACTTCACTTCACCATTAACAACCTGCAACTTATTTTATTACAATTTTCTCAATATCCTTGACATATACAACCTCTAATGCATTAATTCAAATAGTATTGACATCAATGACAACCACATATCAACAACACCTAACAATATTTACCAAGAAAATCCCTAGAAAATTCTCATTATTTCTTCAAGGGTTTCAAAAGAGAATAAGAAAAAATCATTTCTCACATAATCGACTTAATTTTTACTAGAAGTACAACCATCATTAAAGAGACTAAGAGAAATTAAGAGAGATGGGGGCTTGTTATATGGCAGAAAATATATTGGGATTGTAAATATTTTTTTGTCCTATGAGAGACTAATAATGAATATATTTTATACATCATAAAAGGAGACGTGTATTTGACTCAAAATGCGGGATAATGTATGGACACATTGTAGTCAAAATAGATAAGATAAATGAGAAAATAATCTCCTCATGACCATCCACTAAGAATGTTTAATACATAAAATTAGTGTCTCACTTACAATAATAAGAAATACAATATTTTCTTTTTTACCATTTACAATAAATAGTAATAGTTCCATTAATATTATAGAGTTTAATAAATATTATACTTAAAGGATGGTACATCACAAATCTAAACATACAATTTTCATTATTTATGGATAGCTATAATATTGGTGAATAATTATGTTTCTAGTTTCTATGATTTACTCTATCTATAAGTCTTCATCTAACAATGTACATAGAGTCAAGGATGAAACCATATTAATAGTAATTAGTTCTCCTTTGAATTTTTTATGTATAATTTCTATTTAAAACAATTAAATTTTTTATTGATTTCATGGTCTCCAACAAAAAATATTATTTGATACATCTCATAAATGAAGTTACGTGTGATAGTAGAAAACATGAAATGATAAGTTAAGCATATGAGAGGGGTTGATAAATGAAAAATTCATAACTCTTTGATGTCATGTTGATAGTTTAACTATAAAACTACATGGATTCAAACCTCAACAGTCAAATAAATCAACTCTTATCTTGAAAGGAGATTGGATGATACTCCAAAGTCTCAAGATCATTGGGTCTTATTCTTGCATCATAGTATGGATATTAAATGTGTTTTATTCTGATAAGGGGCTTGTTTTAGATTATTGTTCAAAGTATCTTTTTTATGGTAAAGTATTTAGGTCAAGTTGATAGTTTAATACTTTAAAAAGTGGTGATAATTTACTCAATTACTAACAAATTGAAATTTAAAGGCAAATTAGTCAATCCCAATAAAACGGTTGCAGAGGCACCTGGGGATAGCAACTCAAGCAAACAAAAACCTAACAATATTCATTCTCTAGATAAATGGTTTGATCATGATCCATACTCAAGGCGACAGTTTGCATAGTCAACAGATATAAACAAATCCCAATTTAACCATGCTAATCCATAGTGCAGGCTGATCACTGTCACTGTCTTGATTTTTCACTTTGCTCGAGTAGAGCTCCCACTTTGAATTGACCCCCTCCTCCTTTCAACAACGGTTTTTCTTGTTTCTATTCGGCAGCCACACCTCTACCCAAAAATGGGCGATGCTATCTTCTTTTCCTCAGAACGATAACCTCCATATTCAAAATGGTTACGAGTTTCCTTTTCTCTATTTTTTTTGTTTTCTTGAACGATGCACTATCTTGCATATCTCCACCACCCAATGAAGGCTTGATTTGAGACACAAACAAAGGAGGCACACTGCCATCTATGAGGTGCCAGATGTCTGTAACCTAACAAAGTCAAGAAGTCTCCCAAGAGAACATCACCAACTACGTAGAAAAAAAAGACCCAAATTAAAATCAAATTTTCTAACAAAATTGAAGATGCCCCTGCATAAAAAAGATAAGAAAAATAAGAATAGTTATAAGATTTAGTTTCTTTGAAGTGTGCTCATGAAAACAAGGATTTCATATTTCTAGGGTTAAAATTAAACTAAACTAAAATTATTAAATAAGTTAGATCTAATTTTAAAATAACAAGATTAATATTTATAAGAAAAAAATAAGGAATATTAACAATGCGACATATTTACCACATTTTCATGAGAATTTACAATAATCTAGTTTAATTTATTTCTATATTTCATAAATAAAAAATTATATGAAAAATAGTTTAATATTTTTTTGATTTCTATTTTTATAAGAAAGCTATAATTTCCTTAGGAATTTAAATATTGAAAAAATAAAGAAATTTAAGAGAAAAAAAAAAAATTATATTTTAATTAATGGCAAAGAAAGAGCAAAATACCCAAAGAAATTAAATCAAAGATAAAGAATGTGATTTCTAGCAATGAGACTTATGCTAGAGGATGAAACAAATGTGTATTTAAAAAATCATTACCCCTCTTACCATTATATAAATGATATATGAGAAGGTGCTATCTTAAAATAATTAACTGAGTATAAGGGTCAAAGATCATCACTGACCATTTTCTTGTCTAGGCTAAAGCTCTAGGTAGTGACAATTAACAAGATTAAAATTTTAACTCATAAATCCTAGTTTACTATATTTAATAGCTATGAAAAAACTCACCCCCATAAAACACAAACCATGCTACAAATTTCATTGATAAATATACAAAGGTTGAATCTTCTACAAAATAAGGAAATTAGAAATATACTCTCTACTATATGTGTCTAGATATTCATATAGGTTTTCCTTTTATAAAATAATTATTGGGATTATGGAGCTTTGCAACATGAGCATGAAGTGTGGATGGTTTGTGTTGGTTGTTCCTATGTTTTCATTGATGTCAACATGGTGACAACTATATGAGAAGTCTACATGGTTTACTAGAAGTTGTTCTTTGTTGGTAATGTTCTTTTGTGATGGATCAGTGTGTTGGTATTTGATTTCATAATTCACCACAAGAACTGATATGACTCTAATCTCTTAACCATGTTTTCATGACTTTTTTAGACATCTATATCCTATATCTTGAGAAGCTTTGGGTTGTGAGCAGAAAGTTATCTTTGACAGAGTTCAACTTTGTATCTTACTATTTTTCTTTGCTTGGTATATTTGTGTGTGACACTTCACATTTTCTTTTGGAGAACATTCTTATGCTACAGTTTTGTTGGTAGTCTCTATGATGATGGTATGATGAGAAATTTATGTGTTCTTAGACGCAAGGTGTTTGCTTTGAGGTTTGTTTGTTGCTTTGGAGATTCTGTGAATTATGTTATAGTCTTGGTCGACCTAATGTATGCGATTCATTAAGGAGATTAGTTATGCTTTATGAAAGTTAGTTGACTTAGCATAATGTACTACATGGATAAAATGATTAAATCATATATAGTGTCGAAAAAAGAGTTTTTGATTATTATTTTTCATCTAATTAGACCAACTTAATTGATGAATAAGATATACTTGTATATATATAAGATGTTTTGAAGAGTAGAAGTGAGTGAATGGGAAGTGGGTGTGCGAGTGTGGAAGAAATAATCTGAGCCTAAATGATTTATCAGTTGAGGATTAGTGTAGATTATTTGAGTAACTATTGTGTGAGGCAGTACATCATATTCTGAGCTTCATTGGAACTGAACTCTATAGAGTGAAGGTGTATTATATCAGTTCAATCTTTTGGAAGTGAGCCACAATCTTTGTATCTTGACAGTTAGCCATATTTGGTACTCAGGTAGTGAGCCTTTTAAGGACAATGCGTCTTCGAAGTGAGCCATGTAATATCTTGTATTTGGATATAATATATTGTGAGTTAACCCTCACCGTGGTTTTTCCCTTTTTGGGGTTTCCATGTAAAAATCTTAGTGTTCATATGTATGGTTGCACTAATTTGTTTCTATGTTCTCTTTTGTTGATTCAGTCAAAATTATGATAATGGTTAGATGGATTTATTATGGTTTTATGGAATACTGATTCACGCCCCCTCGTAGTATTCTGCATTTTCAACAATTGGTATCATAGATTGGTTCCTCGGAAGAAGCCTAACAACTTGAGGAAGGTCCCGAAATTTGAGTATGAGAAATTTTTTCCTCTCGAAGTGATATCTACTAGATATTCAAAAAAAATAGAAGATTTGAAGGATAAGTTAATGAAAGAAAATGAGTATATTGAAAATTTTTAAAGTAAAAGTGTTGAAGCTTGTGATCTATTGGTTAAGGTAGATGAAATTGTCTCCAACCTGCTACAACAATTGGATAAAAAGGGAAGAATTGAAGAATGTCAGGAAATTGAAATTCAAAGGAAGATGGATGAATGCACAAATTTTGAGAAAGAAGAAGAAATCTTGAGATCTTATATGGAAAAAGTCAAGAAGTTTTGAAGACAAATTTACGGTAAGCTCAAAAATTATTGATGAGTTGATTACTTCTTAGAGATCGACAATGGATAAAAGTAGTTTAGGGTTTGAAGAAGGTCAAAGTTCTAAAGAAAGGCAATCTACTAGTAAGAAGACTCAGTGCAAAGATTGACGAATCAAGGATCTAAGAAGCAACTCTAGAAGAAGTCTCGTCAAACAACCTGATGCTAAAATGTACTTATCTTTCAATGGTGTTTGTTATTCTTGCAATAAATCTGGTCATAAGGTAAAGGATTACAAAAGTAATTTTAATGATTCTTAGTAATTCTCTAGAAAATGTATTAAGTGTAAGAAGGTTGGACATAAAGCTATTCTGTGTGAAATTAAGTTGAATAAAAGAAAGAATGGAAGGAAGAATATTATTTTATGTAAGTGCAGCAATCTAGAACATCTTGTTAATAATTGTAGAAGAAGAAGAAATAATTATCTGGCAAAGAAGCATGATCAAATCATTGATCTAAAAGAAGCAAGAAAAGAGATGAAAATGATTGGAAAAAAGAAAGGATAATTCATGCAAGTTAAATCGGAATCATCAGTCTTATCTATGATGACCTCCAGTGTAGATACTCCTATCAAATTTTGAGTCAAGTAGTGTCTAAGGGGGAGAAATTATCAAAAAAATTAATAAACCCCCTGGGTATGTGCAAGATCATGATGGAACAAAAAGTGGTGATATCTAAGTGATATGATGACCCATGTGGCTGACGACTTTTGTTTTACCCAAAATTGATGAAACGAAAAGGGTTTTTAAAGGAGATTCTCAACATTCCACAAATATAAATTATGATTTACTTTGAATTTAATAAAGAATTATTATTCATTTTCTATTTGAATTACAACTAAATTCCTTATTGATAGGTTGATTGAAAAAAATATATAACTTTCAAACTGTATCCTATTTTTTGAATCTGAAATATGTGTCACATTCTATGCTTTGCATACTATAGAATTAGAAAAAAAATGAATTTCATGAAGTTTTGACCAAGTTAAGGTGGTTAGACATACGAGTTTTTATATTTTCTAAAATTTGTAATAAAAAAATCATAATTAATTATTTACTTGGAAAACAATTACAAAAAAATATGCATCACAGCCGGACATGAGTCCCCTACTTATATCTAAAATATTATAAAAAAAATATTATCATTTTATTGTGGTTAGGGTGGTCAGACAGACACCTACTTCTTATTTTTTCCCTGAAATTTAAGTACTACTCCATTGAAATTTCAAAATTTCACCAAATAGATTTTTAAAAAATAAAAATAAACCTAGTAGTTTAGAAACTAACTTCAATTTGATACAAATTATATTCTTACATATTTTTGAAATGATATAGATAAATTATTCAAATTTTTAAGTCAAGTTGCCTAACTCTGATTTTCTGAATTTTATTGCCACTTAAGGGCCTATTTTTTCCATGATGATCCTGCACATACCCCCCTCATAGATACTTATGTCACATCATGACAAAAGTATATTTAATATGGTAATGAATTTAAGGAATTTTCTCAGTCGCATTTGTGAACAATGAAGTTTGCAGAATTTGAAAGAATGGAGGCACAAATAATTTTTGAGGTAATATACCTACAAGTTGAAGCATTTATTGTAAAATCACTTAGAATGAAAGAAATAAATTCAAATAATTCAAAAGGCATGTATACTTTTAGAGAAGCGTGCAAAGGAAGCTTGGAGAGAAATTCAGAGTTTGCACAATATTTCATTTTTATTGCTATGGATAATTCAAAGGTTGTGAATAGTGCAAATAGAGTGCAAGTTAATTTGGGAAGATATTTGAAGAGTGCATCCCTCCGAGAGTGTTTCCCACAAAGGATATCTATGCATTTGTTTACATTAAGATAGAAGAAATGTCACCAATATGGAGTTGAGCATTGTATGGAAGAGAACCATGATGCCTACAGAGTGTTAGTTGAGAAGAAGTTAGATGTTTCGAGGAAATCCCCTTAATTTGATTTTGAGAGGAAGTATTTTTTATTAGTTTTGAGCATAATTCATGACGAATATTTATGGATTGATGAAGCACATTTGATTACCAAAGAAGCAATCAAAGATGTAACTAGTTTATGTTCCTCTGGACCAGTTCCCAAACTGAAGGCTATGGATGAGGAAGAGATAATTGAGGGTACTAGTGTGAATCTTGAAGGGAAAGAGATTGAGTTGAGATCAATTATGGATATGGTTATCAGATATGTTGCTATAGTCATCAGTCACAATGTTTATCTCCCTAGCAATGACCTCATCGTTTCTATTGTTGTTGTACATACTACTGTTGATATGGTTAAAAGAGGTATGGATTATGACTTGTGTGAATTACTTCGTATACATATTTGAAGAATTTAAAGGAAATCAAGAAGAGTAAGAAGAATACTTTCCAGTATGGAAATTTGGTTGTATGTTTACTCTTTTACTTTTTGATAGAATTACGAGTAATAGGAAGGATAGAATGGTCAAATATAGATCCTATTGCCCATCAAATTAGAAAATTCATGATAAATCTTGGTAATTTTGGATGCACAAGAGACTGCCCTTGCTACATTATTTGGAACATTTCAGATGAGGATGTGCAGAAGGTTTAGGATTCTAGTAAGTATTGTTGAAATTTACTCTGAAAGCATCAATTTTCTTGTGTCTACAAATTTTTGTCACATGGAAGTAGTTTAATCAAGTTTGGTATGGATATTTGAGTTAGATTATGAAGTGTTAAAGGCTGAAATTTATTATTATGCAAAAATATTTTGGAAGTCCCTAAGAATCTCAATGTAGATGGTATCTCCAATAGTGCAACTAGAATAGGGAAGAAAAGGAACAGTGTTGTTAAACAAGAAGTTGTAGAAGGAACTGAGTTTGAGAAAGCTCAACATGAGCATGAAAGAGTAAACATTCAAGGATATTTGGAAGAATTACAGAAGTTTATTCCTAGTGCTAATTTTGATTCATCTATTTCTATTGTGGAGAATCTCAGAAACATGATTGATTCTTTGAAGGTCTACATCTTCGGAATTGAAGTGCATGCTGGAATAAAATATGATGAAGGAAATTTGGAATATATCAAGGAAAAATGTGAAAATGCACACAATGGAGTGATGAAGGAATTGGAGAGTTTACAAGTTTGTGAAGAAGAGGAAATTAGTCTTACAATACACTGAACATAAGAGATGAGATAAGGAAGAGTGATACCTAGATGAGTACTCAAATAGATACATATAGATTAAAAGAAGATAGAGATAATTTGAGGTGGTCCTACATTGTGTAGCTTCAAGATAAATTATTTTATTTGTAGGGTAAAAGAAAAGAAGTTATTAAGAAGTTTGTGGCACTCCGAGACATGATTAAACTCAAGCACATTTCTATTTCTAGTGCTCTTGACAGTATTGGTGAATTATCAGAAATTAATCTTAGTCCCAATACTTTACCAGATGGTATAGATTCCTTAACTAAGATTGACCTATTACACAAGACTCTTATAAGTGCAAAAGTTTCATGGGAAGAAGGCAAAGAATCATGGAAGGTCATCTTGGAGAGTTTCAAAGGTTCTTCCTCTTTAGGTTAATTCAATTTTGTGTTCATATTTTTTTGGTTATGTTTTGATGCATATATACATATATACTGGACCCCATACTTTTCCATTGATGCCAAAGGGGGAGAGATAAAGGTTGACAGGGGTAAAACATTTTTGTGAAGAACAATTTTGATAGGGGGAGTATTCAATTATCATATATTGAAAATTGTTTTTGTCATGCATGTTTCCATCAATGTGAAAGAGGGAGATTGTTGGGATTATGGAGCCTTGCAACATGAGCATGAAGTGTGGATGGTTTTTGTTGGTTGTTCCTATAATTTAATTGATGTCAACATGGTAGCAACTATATGGGAAGTCTACTTGTTTTACTGTAAGTTCTCTATTGGTAACATGTTCTTTTGTGATGGATAAGTGTGTTGGTATTTGATTATGAAATTCAACACAAGAACTGATATTACTCTAATAGCCTTACCAAGTTTTCATGACTCATTCAAACAACTATATCATGGATCTTGAGAAGCTTTGGGTTATGAGCAGAAATTTATCTCTGATAGAGTTAAAATTTGTATATTACTATTTCTCTTTGCTTGGTATATATGTGTGGTAGACTCCATATTATTATGGAGAACATTCAAGTATGTTGTGATTTTTTTGGTAGTCTCTATGATGGTGGTATGATGAGAAACTTATGTGTACTCAGATCTAGAAGGTTTTTTCTTTGAGGTTTGTTTGGTTGTTTGGAGATTTTGTGAATTATGTTATAGTCTTGGTCAGCCTAACATATGTTATTCATTAAGGAGACTAGTTATGCTTTATGAATGCCAGCCGACTTAGTATAATGCACTACATGGATAAAAAATTTAAATCATATATAGTACCAAAAAGAGAGTTTTTGATTTTTTTTTTCATCTAATTAGGCTGACCTAATTGATGAATAAGTTATACTTGTATATATATAAGATATTTTGAGGAGTAGAAGTGAGCAAATGAGAAGTGAGTGTACGAGTGTGGAAGAAAGGATTGGAGTCTAAATGCTTTATCAATTGAGGATCAGTAAAAATTAGTTGAGCAATTATTGTGTGAGGCAGTACATCATATTCTAAGCTTCATTGGAATTGAACCCTGCCCAATGAAGGTGTATTCTATCAGTTCAATCTTTTGGCACTAAGCCACAATCTTTGTATCTTGGTAGTTAGAAATCTTTTGTACTCAAGTAGTGACCCTTTTAAGGATAACGATTCCTAACAGTCAGCCCTGTAATATCTTGTATCTGGATATAATATATTGTGAGTCAAGCCTCATCATGGTTTTTCCCTTTTTGGGTTTTCCATGTAAAAATCCTGGTGTTCATGTGTATGGTTGCATTGATTTTTTTTTTATGTTCTCTTTTACTAATTCAGTTAGAATTGTGATAATGGTTAGATAGATTTTATTATGGTTTTATGGAATAATAATTCACCCCGCCTCTCAGTATTTTAGATGTTCAACAATAATAACATCCTTGATCTCATATTATATTTCTAATATATTAAAACCATGTAAATTTCTTTTTTCAATATGAAAATAAATTCATATATATATGAATATCTTGATCATGATATATGTACTCATATTTAATTTATATTTTTAATGTAATTTAGTCACAACAATGTGCCTCCCTCTATTTCCTTATTATTTTTAAAACCCCTTTACATTTTTTATATAGGAACCTACTATTATTGTTTAGAACTAGGAACTTTTATAGTATTTCTTATATAGGAGAGCAGCATAAAAAGAGGAAAATATATAATAAAACTAATGAGAAATAGTTATCAAACAAGTAATTAAAATAAGATATAGATTCCACATAGAAAATAAAAGTGGAAAGGCAATTTTTTCCTAGTGAAAATATTGAAAACTCAATAAAATAAAAATAAATTTCTCATTAAGACTCCAAAATTAGCTTATTACAATGTGAATATAATTTATCACTAACACCCTAATTAGTTTAGCTTAGGGATTTTTCACATAAGGAAAAATAAAATATGGTCCCTAAAACAAGTCCTAATAAAGTACCCATTTACAAAAATATCTATCATAATAAGAGAAAAATTGAGTAGAAGAAAAGAGCTTTTCAAAAGAGAGAAAAGTTTAACAAAACATGTACATAAATATAACCCCCTACAAGAGAGGATATTAAGAGAAGGTTTGGGTCACACCCCTATAGTGAGAAGGATAATAATCCATGTGAGGAAATGCTCTCTCTAAAAATAGAAATAAGAAAAGATAACATGTATCTGCCCCCTCAATATGCCTCTTGTAATATTGGTAGATGATTGAAACTTGGTGCTAAAGATGACCCACAAATGCCAAAAAAAATATCCACTTCAGAAGAAACGTAATCATAGATGTGTACAGAATAGTTTCTCATTTTGGATTGGAATATCCAAGAAAAAGGATTAATATCTTTGAAATTCACATATGATTGAAAGACAACAATGAAGATCTTAAAAAAATTCTTGGCTACTATAAGGTAAATAAATTATTTGAATGTTTCTTAAAGTTATCCAATCCACTATCAAAATATGATAGAATACAAGGATGAAGAATAATATTTGAGGAAGATAATGTTTCTGATGTAAATCCACTTGGGCTAGTATCATATATAAGACATATGTCCTCAATGTGGTCCTCTAAATTTATAATGTGAGACTCTACAAATTGGAATGATAATTCTAGTATAAATGTGTTCTAACAATGTGAATCTAGAAAAATAAAATAATATTATTTCAAATAATTAATAGAATTTCAGGTAGAAATGGGTGATGGAGTACATTGTGTTTAAAAATGTTGTGTTAGAAGAATTAGGAAAATTGATGCAATTGGGAATACAAAACTATCTTAATTGATAAAATATCATAGATTTACTTTAAATCATCAAGTTATTTCATCATGAATTCATCTATCACATACATTTTATCCTCACAATAAGAGTCACTTGATTTTCCATTGATTTCAAGAAATTATTACAACTAAAGCAAATAAATATGAAATAGGTAAACTAAAATGAATCTCATCCAGAAATATAGAACATGTTTAAGATTCAATATGTCTAAAACATCAAATAGAATAAAAATAATTATATAATAGGGATGGATTTGAAAAAAAATGAAGGATAGTTTAACAAAGCTTCTAAGTACTTTTCCAATTCTACAAGAATCATGAAAACTAGATAATTTAGAAATATATATGATCTTTGAAGCCAAAACGGATGGTTGTACTTCAACTAGAAATAAAATTAACTAGTAGAAGATATATGGAAAATAAATAGAACCAATAGTTAGTTTTTAGAACAAGTTTTTTGGTGCCTATTCATTTTTGAAATTTTACCATTGAATTCCCATGTTATGGAAAAAGGAAAAAAATTACTACCATATTGCATGGAAATTAGGGCTTGGTGGCCCTAGGGTGGTTTCCTTGCAAGTAGATGGTTCAAATCCAAAACCAAGTTACTATTGAAGGTAGTGAAATAAAAGAGTAGTGATGCTAGATAGGTAGATTATGGGCTAAAACTTTGGATGAAATTTTTAGGATCTAAATAAAATCATGGTTAGGGTAATACAATGCACTATAGGCTTTAAAAAATCACACATGAAATCCTTTAATTTATGGTAATTCAAACAAAACCATTGACTTAGAGATATAAATCATTGGTTAATAGCTTAAAGCACTTGAAAATTTTAAATTTTAAATTTTATGTAAATTATTGACCATTATGCAATTTAAAAACCTTATGAATAAAACTAAATATGCTAAAATTACTATACATTAATGGCATGGGACAAAAATATAAGATCATACAATCTATGGATTTCATAAATATCTAATTATTTCTACCAAAAATTTTGAACTTTAATTTTAGCATTTGGATAAATGATCCTTAGGTACTAGTGCCTTTTGGACTCATCTATTATATCCATTTCACTCTAGGAAAAACCAATTACAAATTAATGGGAAAAACCCTCCAAATAAAAGAAGAAGCTTACTAATTTATGATTTGATACTATTAAGATTCTTGATTTTTTTTTTGGGAAAATCATGTTATATTTGATTTTACCTCTCTTACTTCTCTAGGATTGCATTAACAATTTGAAAATAATTTATAAAAACCCCAAATAATCCTTTAGCTATGTTGTTTAGTTTTTTTTCTTTCTTCTAGTGATTTACATTTAAAAAACCCTCTAATTTCCAAACATGATCTACTAGTTTTTTTTTTTTAAATATTAGGTTTATAACTTCTTTCGTGGCTCAAAATCCAAGAGAAATATAGTTTTATGATTTTTTAGAATTTGTGATGGTTCACTAACCACTTGAGATGTTGATGGTCAAATGAATAGAATCTAGGTTTATTTTGGTGATTCTAATGGTTTTATAGCCTTGTAAAGTGTCAGGAGGGTTAGAATTTGTTTTAATATAGTAATCAATAAAACCATAATAGAGGATGAAAATTTATTTCAAGTTTTTTAAGATTTTGAAATTATTGGAAATTTCAAAAATATTTGTCTTTCTTCAAAAGTGTTAATAAATAAATAAAATTATTGAAACATACAAAAATAGGCTTTTGATTAAATATGTGTTTAAAATATGATGTGATGAGGGACCTATTTCTTTTATTTCATTAGGAAATGAGATCCCCATAATGAATTGATTATCAACCCTTAGGTGAATCAAGTCAATGTGAGAATCTTCAAATTTTCTTATGACCGAAGGATGGGGGTCAAGGTCAAACAAAACTTTAGGGAGAAAAACTAAAAATATAAAATCAACTCCAAAATGTAATCTAACACTCGAAACTTGAAGATTAAACTAAATATTTACAAAACTAGAAAAATGTAGATCTAAGAAGGGAAGAAACATGTGTACCAATCACCAAAAGTATTTTCTAGAAGTTGATCTAAGACTCATTCACCCATGGGCGAATGGGTCCAAGTATAGGTATTTCAACAATATTTCAAAAGCCTTTAGTGTAGGTTTGTAGCTTCTAATTTGTCAAGGTTTCAACAATGAAAAGTCAAAAAATCTGATTTATAGGTTACATTCCATGATTTGAAAAATTTGACAACTTTGTAAATATTTCTCTTCAAAAGGTCTTCAATTCTTCTTCAACCTATATCTACAATGACACACACACGAGAGAAAAATATCTCTTTTTGGGTGAATGGGGGTTTTCCTTGGTCAAACCCCATTTTGGTATTCAAACCTTTAATTGAAATAATATATTAAAGAGGGAATGGAGAATGAACAAAGCTATGTTACCATTCAAAAAACCCTTGAATGAAACCTTGGTAATGGAGATCTTAGGAAGTATACAAGTTGCATGAAATGGATGAATTGGATGTGGATCTTGACACTTGAAATTGATGCTTGAAATGCTTTAATAGATCTTGAAACCTACATCACAATGTTAGCTCCAAAAACCTACATGATGTAAGAAGACTTTGATATGATGATTAGATCTTGATTATTGTAATAAATATTTGATATATTTGTTCTTGAATGCTATTGATCATCAAATTTTCTCTACTTTTTCTCACTTCAAAAATGATAATGAAAGTCTAGGTGAAACTTAGTGATATTGCCTTGTATTTATAGGTAAGTATCCTTAATTTCCCGAAATTCAAATATCACAACCCGACATTGAATTATGGATTTAGAAATGTTAAAATACCGAAAAAAAACATATTTAAATTTAGGTACAAAGGCCTAGGGAGGACCCATTTATCCATGGGAGAATGGGTCCCAGGTTGCTATACCTAGAACACATATTGTTCAATGTAAAGTGTTATGTTTAGAAAAAATAATTATTGTTGGGTTTCTCCTTCGGAAAATGTAATTATTTAGGCTTTGTAAATTAATTAAAGGACTAATTAAGGCATAATTACCATCGACTTAATTAAGAGGGCCCAAATAAGTGTGTAAATGTAAAGGGCTACATTTAACCACACTAAATTAAGGCATTATTAAGTCCAATTTAACTAGGAGTGCGCAAATAGGTGAAAAAATGTAAAGGGTTACATTTTTCTACACTACAGTTATTATAATAATATTTTTTAGGCATTCCCATGGTTTTCAACCATTTAAATTTCTAGCTTATAAAGGTTTAAGTGTTTGGAAAAGGATTATAGTGGTTTCTAACCTCTTCAAATCACTAAAATTCAAAATAATAGAGATATGCACTTCAAATATCAACCTCTGACTAAGGTTTCTAATTGCTATGAAGTGGTGATGGGGTGAGTAAATAAATGAATTTTGGGGTTTTTGATGATTCAAAACCATATGAAAACATAAAATAATTATACATTCCTTGTAAAATTCCAATGGTAGTATTTTGTTATGTGGCCAAGTTTTAAGCTTTTTAAACAAAAAATAAGTGCAAGGGAAGAAGGCTCAAGTATTTGACATAAACTCTTTATTACAATTACTAAGTTTTGAAACTTGGCAATATACCAAGAAGAGCCCATGGACTATTTGAGTATTCGATGACAAATTATATTTGGCTATAAGCATAGTGTTTAATGTGAAATGGATGTCAAACATAAAAACAATTTTTTTTATAAATATTTCCAATGCTAGGCACCAAATATAATGACTTGATTTTCCTATATACCCACTCCACCTAATCACCATTATTAAGAACTATTCTCAACTAATTCATTAATTCAATGAGTCTCCAAATGTCCTTTGATTTTGGAGGGAGTGTATCGAAGCCATTAATTATTATTTTTTATAGTCTTATTTTCTAGGGTACAATCCAAATGGTTAAAAGTATTTTTTTCATTTATTTTTAGGATTAGTTAGTGATTAATCTAAGTAGACCTAGTTGGTATTTCATTTTTTTTAGCAATTCATCCTTTGAATCTCATTTGTAGAAGGCATTGGATTTTTTTTAAGTGTTAGAAGGGACTATTACAAATACTTTTTTATATTCCATGTATCCAAGACTATACACACACTTTTATGAAAATTTATAAATGAACAAAGTTTTCCTCTTATCATAAATTCTAGTATAAGTTTAAATATAATTTGATAAATATAACATCACTTTAAAACTAGTATAATATTTATAATTATCATTTTGTATTTACACAAGGATTTATGCAACTCAGTAATTAAATTATGTATTTTTATGTATGATACTCAAGCCTCGATGCATTTTCATGCTTTGATAAACTATTATATGCTTGGTTTCTTTATAATTACATATTGTTATCTATGACTCTACAACCCATTGATAGAAATCAATCTAGGAATGCATTAAATTGAGAAAATAATAAAAAATAAAAAATATTAAAATATGAATTATAGTTTAGTCCCAACTATCAACTAGCCTATGGTTTTGTAAAAAATTATGGTAGAAACTCATATAACTTGTACTTATAAAGTTACCTTGTAGCCAATATGGATTTCCATCACCTTGCACTCATTCCAATGATTTTATAATCAACTATATAGATGTGTTAAGATATATAGTTATGTTTATCTTGTGACACAATTTGGAGTTTAATAAACAAATTGAGTTTAGCTATCACCATTTTTGGTTTATTTTTTATCAAACCTCTAGGAACACACTTTAGAGTCTAAGTTGGTCTCAAAGAGTAACTCTAACTGTAATGCCCTACCAAGTAACCTTAAAGGAAGTTGCCATTAACGACTTAAGCGAACCAATTTTTTTTTTATAAAGTGTAGTTAACATACACATTCACTTACTAATTAACAACAACCTCTAAGGCTACAAGGTTAGGATTACTTAAACCCACACATACATATTACATAAACCATATCAATAAATACTTTATGAAATAATCATACATCATGAGAATACCACATAACATAATAAGATGAACATCCAAGATACAACCTCATAAACATTAACTTAATCCAATAGTTACATCACTCATTCCCAGAATGAGACAATAGTACAAAAGTATAAAAATTACATAATCTCAACTCATAAACATAAGAGGGATAAAATAACGTATATAATCAAAAATATTACAATGCAGGAAAATACAATAAGAACCACGAGCTATCCATCCAGATGTCTCGCCTCCATGAACTGAAAATCAAGGGGGACCCAATGGTTTTGGTGCATGTCCCACCCAACCATGTGGTACCCGAAGGCCCACCCCCCATGCAAGGAGATAGTAACCACATAACATGGACAAAGATCTACAACCACTAACCAAAGGCAGACTCATACTGACATAACCAAACAAATGAACTAAACAAGTACAACTCAGGTACAACACTAATATCACTGACATTGCTTCCAAATATAAAATAGACCAAGTATGTTCAGAGAACCATACACATATACAAATACCAATCACCAAGGGAATCTCAAGAGCATACAACCTAAGAATCATAACCACTCCATCTCAAGGAGGAACAAATAATAGAACACACTCCAAACATCTTGGAGACAACAACCACATAGTCCACTCCTTTCACAGGAGGTACAAAACATCTCCGTTCATGAAAACCGGGTAAAACTAAAAAGACGCCATGCACTACCAAGGAAAAACAATAGGTTGACATCACAACGACAACCTTCACAAACAACACACCATCTGGAAGACTTATAAACTAACAAGTATTCAACCCATTCTCAAAGCATAAACACGAAAAACATAATCATTGAAGGCAATAGCAGAAACTACATTTGGATACTCTAAATCCATTTCTCATTTCATTACGTAATTCATTATATCGATAAAACTGAATTAAGAATTCATCTTTTCAGATAGGGGAGAAATTACACTAATATTTAATTCTCTAATTGCTCTTAACAAAATAAGTATTTTCAACTATAACTCAAAACATTTTGCTTTAAATTAAATAACCAATTGCCCTTGCAAATTAAATCATTATAAAATTAATCAAATTAACATTTGGTCTCTTCCATAACTTATTGTGTTAAAATAAGATCAATATTTGTACTATAACCCAATATCATATATATATTTTACAATTAAATCAAATTAATAATTGGACCTTTTACACATGAATTTAAATTCCACAATTAAATTTTAAATTATGCATTCTTTAAATCAAATATTTAACTCCTTCAATTAAACTTTAACATACCATTTTAAAATAAACAATAAAATCCCCATACGTTTATAGTTTTAATTCCACTAATCTAATATACAAATTTTATTTAAAATAATATAAATAAATATAATACTTTAATATTATAAATTATAATATAAAATATTATAAAATAATATTTTAATATTATAATAACAATACATAATATATTAATATTTATAAATATCAATTTATTATAATTTTATTATCAGAGCAGTCATGGGAAAATAACTTAACAGTACTCTCGTGTTTCAAGAATAACTCAAAAACTACAATCTGGGTATTTGCGATTTTTTAAA
This sequence comes from Sequoiadendron giganteum, assembly GCA_007115665.2. Classification (NCBI taxonomy): domain Eukaryota; kingdom Viridiplantae; phylum Streptophyta; class Pinopsida; order Cupressales; family Cupressaceae; genus Sequoiadendron; species Sequoiadendron giganteum. Next base: position 206,889,443 of record CM021108.1, on the reverse strand, counting down.
GTGATAAGAAAATTTCAAGGTGCAGAAACCCTTTAAATTTCCTGACAACCCAATTTGTGTAAGTGGAGTTATATGCGACGCAACTAGACCATTTTACCATGAAAAATATAACTACCCTACGGATTTCAAAATCTGATTTTTTTAATAATAAACAGAGGGTTTCATTTTCTAAAAAAAAAAAACATTCTAAATGCTTCGTTCAATCTCTATGTTTGATTCCAATAACAAAATAATCAATTTCCTCAAATAATTTAAATTTTAACTAAGGTTTTCACAATTTTCACTCAAGAATTTTCACAAAGCAAAAGCTGTAAATTTATTTTATTTTTTTCTTCTAATAATAAATTTATTTTATAAAACAGATTTAACAAACAAATCTTTAATCACTACTATTTAAAAGTAACCAAGAACAATAAAACACAAAAAGGAAAACTTGGTTCAAGAAGCTACAGGAAAAGATTAATTTCTGATGCAAGCCTCCTCCAAAGATTTCCTGAATTTTCTTCAATCATCCAACGAATCCAATCCAAAACCCAAAAAATGCAACCAATCTTTCCTCCAATCAATTCTACAATCAAAACTTTCTTCAAACCCTTCTTTGTACATTTTTTTCCAAAATTTTTTCTCTGCTATAAAAATGATTTTTTCCCCAGAAACTTCTCCCCCAAAATTAAAACATGCATTCCTTATAAATCAAAAATACCTAATGCAACCCTAACTCACATTGAATGCAAAATTAAATTTAGATATTAATTTCATTTCCCATTTTAGAAAACCCTAATTGACTTTAACATACAATTTCAATTTCCTTTCAATTTCTTTTGATTTAATTAAATTTAATTCAATCCAAAAGACTTTCTTAATTAATTTCAATTATTTAATAACTAAATCCAACCCTTTTGAGATCAAATTTAATTAATTAAATCATTTAAATTTAATTAAATTAATTTCAATTTCAATTTCAATTTTTGAAAACCCACTTTCAATGCAATTTCAAATAATAAATTAATTTCCAAAGTTGAAACTCATATACCAAAAAAAACATTTAATTATAATTTCTAATTTAATTACCACAAATTAAAATTAATTTCCAAAATTTAACTTTAGTTCTTTTCTTTCTTTTAATTTTCTTGCATCACATTTAATTAATTAATTTAATTATTTAATAACTAAATTCAACCCCCTTGGATTAAATTTAATTAATTAAATAAATTAAATATAATTAATTGATTTAAATATAAACTTTTATCCACATTGCATGATTTAAATTAAATAACCATCAACATGATTTAATGCAATTATTCAAAACATCTATTTCCAAAACAAGAATCTTTCAGAATCAAATAATATTAAAATAAGGTAAATTATGACTCAACAACCAAGGCTGACGACACACTAAGGCTAGGGCATAGACTTGACACATGTTACCTAGCTACTATCTCCTGTTCAACTTAACCGTTGGATCGACACGCTCAAACCTATGAAACCAGGTGGAGTTAGTGTCATGTACTTGCAAAGCTGAAACCAAGTAAACAACATCATACAATATATCCAGCATATAATACACACCGTGAAGAAGAAATTACGGATTCACAGGGCATTCGCAAGCGAGTGATGCAAACCCGTCTTCTTCACCAATGATCTCATAATAACATCTCATGTTAACTTTACAACATCATTAATCCATTAAAGCATGAGAAACACTAATTAGGTCAACACATCACACAATAATAGTTGTCGCTCAATAGTAGCGATCAAAACATCATAACAAAATGTATCCAATATCAAAGTAGCTACAACCAAACATAGCATAAAGCAAACCGCACAAGAAGCAAAACGGAGGGGTATTACACTCTTCCCTATCTCAGACTAGCATTCTCTAGTTGTTGATATCCTTTTGTTGTATGTGTGCCTCTGGAAGTGATGTATGTGTTGTATGTGATGTTAATGTTGTTAGTAGTGTTGTGTTGGAGTCACGTATAGCCTTGTTTATGTTAGCCTATTGTCTTCTTGATTGCCTGTTTGTAGTAGGACCATGTGTTATCTCCTAGCACGAGGGGTGGACCTTAGGGTTCCACATGGTCGGGAGGTTTGTGTTATTTGCTCCATTGGGTTCCCTTGCTATGTTTTCAAGTGTGTGGAGATTTCTCATGGTGTCGTGGACATCTGTACTTGTTCTAGTTCAAGTGTTCTATCTTTTATGTATTTTCATTATATCATGTATCAGTTGTATCTCTTATTGTATTCAGATGTATTCTTCCCAGTTGTATTCGGGGAAGCTTTTTTGTAAATTTGTAACAATGTAATAGATGTTGATGAACTCCCTTGTAATGAATTTAGTTAAGTGATGTAATTTTCATATGATATTCTTTTGGATATGAACTTTAATGATGCATTTGATGGCATGGTATGGAAGTATATAATTCAAAATCATATAATGTGATGGTTTTAAATGAACTTTTCTTGTTAGTCATATCATGTTATCTTTATAGTTAATGAATATATTTTAGTTCTTGATTCTAGATATGTTAGTAGTGTAGTCATGGAACCTTAGAGGACTTAATTTTAGATGTTTTGTTATGTGGTGCAAACTATTGTTGTTTACTTTGAAAAAAGAATTATTCCATTATTAGGTCTTAGTTGTGTCATCCTCTGGGGTTCCCTGGCGGGGTGTTACAATTTCACTCAAGGAATTGTGTCTATGGATAAAATGTCTAAAAACTCAATATTGTCCCATACTCTATTTTTTGTAATGCTTGAGTGTTTGATTTTTCACTGTAAATTTTTATGAACCTAATTCATTATTAATTCAACATATCCTAAGGATTATAAAAAATTTTATTCCCTTTACTTTTGAAATAGCCAATCCTAATAGAAAAGATTCATATTATGTAGTTTTATTAGGTTTTTTGAATTCCAACTTGTATAAAAAATGAAATTTCATTCTTTGTAGATATTAGTACTACCCCTACCCCATAACATGAAGAAGAAGAATTGCCATCGAATTCTAAAGTATATAGTTCCACAAATATGTTAGGGCCAAGAAAATATAAAGTTTCTTTACTTGGTATAGATGATAGAATATAGATACCATGATTTAATTCTTCATACAAGATTTCAGACTTCCAATCATTTGATTTAAGTATAGTGAACTTAACCTATGGTTTTGGATCCATAAAAAAATATTTATTTCTTAGATTTATTTGAGCATGAGACCAATCCTTCTAAATTTCTCTACCCAATTTTTTTTTTT
>CM021108.1:206853439-206886090 GCA_007115665.2 Sequoiadendron giganteum | reverse complement strand
TAAAACACAAACCATGCTACAAATTTCATTGATAAATATACAAAGGTTGAATCTTCTACAAAATAAGGAAATTAGAAATATACTCTCTACTATATGTGTCTAGATATTCATATAGGTTTTCCTTTTATAAAATAATTATTGGGATTATGGAGCTTTGCAACATGAGCATGAAGTGTGGATGGTTTGTGTTGGTTGTTCCTATGTTTTCATTGATGTCAACATGGTGACAACTATATGAGAAGTCTACATGGTTTACTAGAAGTTGTTCTTTGTTGGTAATGTTCTTTTGTGATGGATCAGTGTGTTGGTATTTGATTTCATAATTCACCACAAGAACTGATATGACTCTAATCTCTTAACCATGTTTTCATGACTTTTTTAGACATCTATATCCTATATCTTGAGAAGCTTTGGGTTGTGAGCAGAAAGTTATCTTTGACAGAGTTCAACTTTGTATCTTACTATTTTTCTTTGCTTGGTATATTTGTGTGTGACACTTCACATTTTCTTTTGGAGAACATTCTTATGCTACAGTTTTGTTGGTAGTCTCTATGATGATGGTATGATGAGAAATTTATGTGTTCTTAGACGCAAGGTGTTTGCTTTGAGGTTTGTTTGTTGCTTTGGAGATTCTGTGAATTATGTTATAGTCTTGGTCGACCTAATGTATGCGATTCATTAAGGAGATTAGTTATGCTTTATGAAAGTTAGTTGACTTAGCATAATGTACTACATGGATAAAATGATTAAATCATATATAGTGTCGAAAAAAGAGTTTTTGATTATTATTTTTCATCTAATTAGACCAACTTAATTGATGAATAAGATATACTTGTATATATATAAGATGTTTTGAAGAGTAGAAGTGAGTGAATGGGAAGTGGGTGTGCGAGTGTGGAAGAAATAATCTGAGCCTAAATGATTTATCAGTTGAGGATTAGTGTAGATTATTTGAGTAACTATTGTGTGAGGCAGTACATCATATTCTGAGCTTCATTGGAACTGAACTCTATAGAGTGAAGGTGTATTATATCAGTTCAATCTTTTGGAAGTGAGCCACAATCTTTGTATCTTGACAGTTAGCCATATTTGGTACTCAGGTAGTGAGCCTTTTAAGGACAATGCGTCTTCGAAGTGAGCCATGTAATATCTTGTATTTGGATATAATATATTGTGAGTTAACCCTCACCGTGGTTTTTCCCTTTTTGGGGTTTCCATGTAAAAATCTTAGTGTTCATATGTATGGTTGCACTAATTTGTTTCTATGTTCTCTTTTGTTGATTCAGTCAAAATTATGATAATGGTTAGATGGATTTATTATGGTTTTATGGAATACTGATTCACGCCCCCTCGTAGTATTCTGCATTTTCAACAATTGGTATCATAGATTGGTTCCTCGGAAGAAGCCTAACAACTTGAGGAAGGTCCCGAAATTTGAGTATGAGAAATTTTTTCCTCTCGAAGTGATATCTACTAGATATTCAAAAAAAATAGAAGATTTGAAGGATAAGTTAATGAAAGAAAATGAGTATATTGAAAATTTTTAAAGTAAAAGTGTTGAAGCTTGTGATCTATTGGTTAAGGTAGATGAAATTGTCTCCAACCTGCTACAACAATTGGATAAAAAGGGAAGAATTGAAGAATGTCAGGAAATTGAAATTCAAAGGAAGATGGATGAATGCACAAATTTTGAGAAAGAAGAAGAAATCTTGAGATCTTATATGGAAAAAGTCAAGAAGTTTTGAAGACAAATTTACGGTAAGCTCAAAAATTATTGATGAGTTGATTACTTCTTAGAGATCGACAATGGATAAAAGTAGTTTAGGGTTTGAAGAAGGTCAAAGTTCTAAAGAAAGGCAATCTACTAGTAAGAAGACTCAGTGCAAAGATTGACGAATCAAGGATCTAAGAAGCAACTCTAGAAGAAGTCTCGTCAAACAACCTGATGCTAAAATGTACTTATCTTTCAATGGTGTTTGTTATTCTTGCAATAAATCTGGTCATAAGGTAAAGGATTACAAAAGTAATTTTAATGATTCTTAGTAATTCTCTAGAAAATGTATTAAGTGTAAGAAGGTTGGACATAAAGCTATTCTGTGTGAAATTAAGTTGAATAAAAGAAAGAATGGAAGGAAGAATATTATTTTATGTAAGTGCAGCAATCTAGAACATCTTGTTAATAATTGTAGAAGAAGAAGAAATAATTATCTGGCAAAGAAGCATGATCAAATCATTGATCTAAAAGAAGCAAGAAAAGAGATGAAAATGATTGGAAAAAAGAAAGGATAATTCATGCAAGTTAAATCGGAATCATCAGTCTTATCTATGATGACCTCCAGTGTAGATACTCCTATCAAATTTTGAGTCAAGTAGTGTCTAAGGGGGAGAAATTATCAAAAAAATTAATAAACCCCCTGGGTATGTGCAAGATCATGATGGAACAAAAAGTGGTGATATCTAAGTGATATGATGACCCATGTGGCTGACGACTTTTGTTTTACCCAAAATTGATGAAACGAAAAGGGTTTTTAAAGGAGATTCTCAACATTCCACAAATATAAATTATGATTTACTTTGAATTTAATAAAGAATTATTATTCATTTTCTATTTGAATTACAACTAAATTCCTTATTGATAGGTTGATTGAAAAAAATATATAACTTTCAAACTGTATCCTATTTTTTGAATCTGAAATATGTGTCACATTCTATGCTTTGCATACTATAGAATTAGAAAAAAAATGAATTTCATGAAGTTTTGACCAAGTTAAGGTGGTTAGACATACGAGTTTTTATATTTTCTAAAATTTGTAATAAAAAAATCATAATTAATTATTTACTTGGAAAACAATTACAAAAAAATATGCATCACAGCCGGACATGAGTCCCCTACTTATATCTAAAATATTATAAAAAAAATATTATCATTTTATTGTGGTTAGGGTGGTCAGACAGACACCTACTTCTTATTTTTTCCCTGAAATTTAAGTACTACTCCATTGAAATTTCAAAATTTCACCAAATAGATTTTTAAAAAATAAAAATAAACCTAGTAGTTTAGAAACTAACTTCAATTTGATACAAATTATATTCTTACATATTTTTGAAATGATATAGATAAATTATTCAAATTTTTAAGTCAAGTTGCCTAACTCTGATTTTCTGAATTTTATTGCCACTTAAGGGCCTATTTTTTCCATGATGATCCTGCACATACCCCCCTCATAGATACTTATGTCACATCATGACAAAAGTATATTTAATATGGTAATGAATTTAAGGAATTTTCTCAGTCGCATTTGTGAACAATGAAGTTTGCAGAATTTGAAAGAATGGAGGCACAAATAATTTTTGAGGTAATATACCTACAAGTTGAAGCATTTATTGTAAAATCACTTAGAATGAAAGAAATAAATTCAAATAATTCAAAAGGCATGTATACTTTTAGAGAAGCGTGCAAAGGAAGCTTGGAGAGAAATTCAGAGTTTGCACAATATTTCATTTTTATTGCTATGGATAATTCAAAGGTTGTGAATAGTGCAAATAGAGTGCAAGTTAATTTGGGAAGATATTTGAAGAGTGCATCCCTCCGAGAGTGTTTCCCACAAAGGATATCTATGCATTTGTTTACATTAAGATAGAAGAAATGTCACCAATATGGAGTTGAGCATTGTATGGAAGAGAACCATGATGCCTACAGAGTGTTAGTTGAGAAGAAGTTAGATGTTTCGAGGAAATCCCCTTAATTTGATTTTGAGAGGAAGTATTTTTTATTAGTTTTGAGCATAATTCATGACGAATATTTATGGATTGATGAAGCACATTTGATTACCAAAGAAGCAATCAAAGATGTAACTAGTTTATGTTCCTCTGGACCAGTTCCCAAACTGAAGGCTATGGATGAGGAAGAGATAATTGAGGGTACTAGTGTGAATCTTGAAGGGAAAGAGATTGAGTTGAGATCAATTATGGATATGGTTATCAGATATGTTGCTATAGTCATCAGTCACAATGTTTATCTCCCTAGCAATGACCTCATCGTTTCTATTGTTGTTGTACATACTACTGTTGATATGGTTAAAAGAGGTATGGATTATGACTTGTGTGAATTACTTCGTATACATATTTGAAGAATTTAAAGGAAATCAAGAAGAGTAAGAAGAATACTTTCCAGTATGGAAATTTGGTTGTATGTTTACTCTTTTACTTTTTGATAGAATTACGAGTAATAGGAAGGATAGAATGGTCAAATATAGATCCTATTGCCCATCAAATTAGAAAATTCATGATAAATCTTGGTAATTTTGGATGCACAAGAGACTGCCCTTGCTACATTATTTGGAACATTTCAGATGAGGATGTGCAGAAGGTTTAGGATTCTAGTAAGTATTGTTGAAATTTACTCTGAAAGCATCAATTTTCTTGTGTCTACAAATTTTTGTCACATGGAAGTAGTTTAATCAAGTTTGGTATGGATATTTGAGTTAGATTATGAAGTGTTAAAGGCTGAAATTTATTATTATGCAAAAATATTTTGGAAGTCCCTAAGAATCTCAATGTAGATGGTATCTCCAATAGTGCAACTAGAATAGGGAAGAAAAGGAACAGTGTTGTTAAACAAGAAGTTGTAGAAGGAACTGAGTTTGAGAAAGCTCAACATGAGCATGAAAGAGTAAACATTCAAGGATATTTGGAAGAATTACAGAAGTTTATTCCTAGTGCTAATTTTGATTCATCTATTTCTATTGTGGAGAATCTCAGAAACATGATTGATTCTTTGAAGGTCTACATCTTCGGAATTGAAGTGCATGCTGGAATAAAATATGATGAAGGAAATTTGGAATATATCAAGGAAAAATGTGAAAATGCACACAATGGAGTGATGAAGGAATTGGAGAGTTTACAAGTTTGTGAAGAAGAGGAAATTAGTCTTACAATACACTGAACATAAGAGATGAGATAAGGAAGAGTGATACCTAGATGAGTACTCAAATAGATACATATAGATTAAAAGAAGATAGAGATAATTTGAGGTGGTCCTACATTGTGTAGCTTCAAGATAAATTATTTTATTTGTAGGGTAAAAGAAAAGAAGTTATTAAGAAGTTTGTGGCACTCCGAGACATGATTAAACTCAAGCACATTTCTATTTCTAGTGCTCTTGACAGTATTGGTGAATTATCAGAAATTAATCTTAGTCCCAATACTTTACCAGATGGTATAGATTCCTTAACTAAGATTGACCTATTACACAAGACTCTTATAAGTGCAAAAGTTTCATGGGAAGAAGGCAAAGAATCATGGAAGGTCATCTTGGAGAGTTTCAAAGGTTCTTCCTCTTTAGGTTAATTCAATTTTGTGTTCATATTTTTTTGGTTATGTTTTGATGCATATATACATATATACTGGACCCCATACTTTTCCATTGATGCCAAAGGGGGAGAGATAAAGGTTGACAGGGGTAAAACATTTTTGTGAAGAACAATTTTGATAGGGGGAGTATTCAATTATCATATATTGAAAATTGTTTTTGTCATGCATGTTTCCATCAATGTGAAAGAGGGAGATTGTTGGGATTATGGAGCCTTGCAACATGAGCATGAAGTGTGGATGGTTTTTGTTGGTTGTTCCTATAATTTAATTGATGTCAACATGGTAGCAACTATATGGGAAGTCTACTTGTTTTACTGTAAGTTCTCTATTGGTAACATGTTCTTTTGTGATGGATAAGTGTGTTGGTATTTGATTATGAAATTCAACACAAGAACTGATATTACTCTAATAGCCTTACCAAGTTTTCATGACTCATTCAAACAACTATATCATGGATCTTGAGAAGCTTTGGGTTATGAGCAGAAATTTATCTCTGATAGAGTTAAAATTTGTATATTACTATTTCTCTTTGCTTGGTATATATGTGTGGTAGACTCCATATTATTATGGAGAACATTCAAGTATGTTGTGATTTTTTTGGTAGTCTCTATGATGGTGGTATGATGAGAAACTTATGTGTACTCAGATCTAGAAGGTTTTTTCTTTGAGGTTTGTTTGGTTGTTTGGAGATTTTGTGAATTATGTTATAGTCTTGGTCAGCCTAACATATGTTATTCATTAAGGAGACTAGTTATGCTTTATGAATGCCAGCCGACTTAGTATAATGCACTACATGGATAAAAAATTTAAATCATATATAGTACCAAAAAGAGAGTTTTTGATTTTTTTTTTCATCTAATTAGGCTGACCTAATTGATGAATAAGTTATACTTGTATATATATAAGATATTTTGAGGAGTAGAAGTGAGCAAATGAGAAGTGAGTGTACGAGTGTGGAAGAAAGGATTGGAGTCTAAATGCTTTATCAATTGAGGATCAGTAAAAATTAGTTGAGCAATTATTGTGTGAGGCAGTACATCATATTCTAAGCTTCATTGGAATTGAACCCTGCCCAATGAAGGTGTATTCTATCAGTTCAATCTTTTGGCACTAAGCCACAATCTTTGTATCTTGGTAGTTAGAAATCTTTTGTACTCAAGTAGTGACCCTTTTAAGGATAACGATTCCTAACAGTCAGCCCTGTAATATCTTGTATCTGGATATAATATATTGTGAGTCAAGCCTCATCATGGTTTTTCCCTTTTTGGGTTTTCCATGTAAAAATCCTGGTGTTCATGTGTATGGTTGCATTGATTTTTTTTTTATGTTCTCTTTTACTAATTCAGTTAGAATTGTGATAATGGTTAGATAGATTTTATTATGGTTTTATGGAATAATAATTCACCCCGCCTCTCAGTATTTTAGATGTTCAACAATAATAACATCCTTGATCTCATATTATATTTCTAATATATTAAAACCATGTAAATTTCTTTTTTCAATATGAAAATAAATTCATATATATATGAATATCTTGATCATGATATATGTACTCATATTTAATTTATATTTTTAATGTAATTTAGTCACAACAATGTGCCTCCCTCTATTTCCTTATTATTTTTAAAACCCCTTTACATTTTTTATATAGGAACCTACTATTATTGTTTAGAACTAGGAACTTTTATAGTATTTCTTATATAGGAGAGCAGCATAAAAAGAGGAAAATATATAATAAAACTAATGAGAAATAGTTATCAAACAAGTAATTAAAATAAGATATAGATTCCACATAGAAAATAAAAGTGGAAAGGCAATTTTTTCCTAGTGAAAATATTGAAAACTCAATAAAATAAAAATAAATTTCTCATTAAGACTCCAAAATTAGCTTATTACAATGTGAATATAATTTATCACTAACACCCTAATTAGTTTAGCTTAGGGATTTTTCACATAAGGAAAAATAAAATATGGTCCCTAAAACAAGTCCTAATAAAGTACCCATTTACAAAAATATCTATCATAATAAGAGAAAAATTGAGTAGAAGAAAAGAGCTTTTCAAAAGAGAGAAAAGTTTAACAAAACATGTACATAAATATAACCCCCTACAAGAGAGGATATTAAGAGAAGGTTTGGGTCACACCCCTATAGTGAGAAGGATAATAATCCATGTGAGGAAATGCTCTCTCTAAAAATAGAAATAAGAAAAGATAACATGTATCTGCCCCCTCAATATGCCTCTTGTAATATTGGTAGATGATTGAAACTTGGTGCTAAAGATGACCCACAAATGCCAAAAAAAATATCCACTTCAGAAGAAACGTAATCATAGATGTGTACAGAATAGTTTCTCATTTTGGATTGGAATATCCAAGAAAAAGGATTAATATCTTTGAAATTCACATATGATTGAAAGACAACAATGAAGATCTTAAAAAAATTCTTGGCTACTATAAGGTAAATAAATTATTTGAATGTTTCTTAAAGTTATCCAATCCACTATCAAAATATGATAGAATACAAGGATGAAGAATAATATTTGAGGAAGATAATGTTTCTGATGTAAATCCACTTGGGCTAGTATCATATATAAGACATATGTCCTCAATGTGGTCCTCTAAATTTATAATGTGAGACTCTACAAATTGGAATGATAATTCTAGTATAAATGTGTTCTAACAATGTGAATCTAGAAAAATAAAATAATATTATTTCAAATAATTAATAGAATTTCAGGTAGAAATGGGTGATGGAGTACATTGTGTTTAAAAATGTTGTGTTAGAAGAATTAGGAAAATTGATGCAATTGGGAATACAAAACTATCTTAATTGATAAAATATCATAGATTTACTTTAAATCATCAAGTTATTTCATCATGAATTCATCTATCACATACATTTTATCCTCACAATAAGAGTCACTTGATTTTCCATTGATTTCAAGAAATTATTACAACTAAAGCAAATAAATATGAAATAGGTAAACTAAAATGAATCTCATCCAGAAATATAGAACATGTTTAAGATTCAATATGTCTAAAACATCAAATAGAATAAAAATAATTATATAATAGGGATGGATTTGAAAAAAAATGAAGGATAGTTTAACAAAGCTTCTAAGTACTTTTCCAATTCTACAAGAATCATGAAAACTAGATAATTTAGAAATATATATGATCTTTGAAGCCAAAACGGATGGTTGTACTTCAACTAGAAATAAAATTAACTAGTAGAAGATATATGGAAAATAAATAGAACCAATAGTTAGTTTTTAGAACAAGTTTTTTGGTGCCTATTCATTTTTGAAATTTTACCATTGAATTCCCATGTTATGGAAAAAGGAAAAAAATTACTACCATATTGCATGGAAATTAGGGCTTGGTGGCCCTAGGGTGGTTTCCTTGCAAGTAGATGGTTCAAATCCAAAACCAAGTTACTATTGAAGGTAGTGAAATAAAAGAGTAGTGATGCTAGATAGGTAGATTATGGGCTAAAACTTTGGATGAAATTTTTAGGATCTAAATAAAATCATGGTTAGGGTAATACAATGCACTATAGGCTTTAAAAAATCACACATGAAATCCTTTAATTTATGGTAATTCAAACAAAACCATTGACTTAGAGATATAAATCATTGGTTAATAGCTTAAAGCACTTGAAAATTTTAAATTTTAAATTTTATGTAAATTATTGACCATTATGCAATTTAAAAACCTTATGAATAAAACTAAATATGCTAAAATTACTATACATTAATGGCATGGGACAAAAATATAAGATCATACAATCTATGGATTTCATAAATATCTAATTATTTCTACCAAAAATTTTGAACTTTAATTTTAGCATTTGGATAAATGATCCTTAGGTACTAGTGCCTTTTGGACTCATCTATTATATCCATTTCACTCTAGGAAAAACCAATTACAAATTAATGGGAAAAACCCTCCAAATAAAAGAAGAAGCTTACTAATTTATGATTTGATACTATTAAGATTCTTGATTTTTTTTTTGGGAAAATCATGTTATATTTGATTTTACCTCTCTTACTTCTCTAGGATTGCATTAACAATTTGAAAATAATTTATAAAAACCCCAAATAATCCTTTAGCTATGTTGTTTAGTTTTTTTTCTTTCTTCTAGTGATTTACATTTAAAAAACCCTCTAATTTCCAAACATGATCTACTAGTTTTTTTTTTTTAAATATTAGGTTTATAACTTCTTTCGTGGCTCAAAATCCAAGAGAAATATAGTTTTATGATTTTTTAGAATTTGTGATGGTTCACTAACCACTTGAGATGTTGATGGTCAAATGAATAGAATCTAGGTTTATTTTGGTGATTCTAATGGTTTTATAGCCTTGTAAAGTGTCAGGAGGGTTAGAATTTGTTTTAATATAGTAATCAATAAAACCATAATAGAGGATGAAAATTTATTTCAAGTTTTTTAAGATTTTGAAATTATTGGAAATTTCAAAAATATTTGTCTTTCTTCAAAAGTGTTAATAAATAAATAAAATTATTGAAACATACAAAAATAGGCTTTTGATTAAATATGTGTTTAAAATATGATGTGATGAGGGACCTATTTCTTTTATTTCATTAGGAAATGAGATCCCCATAATGAATTGATTATCAACCCTTAGGTGAATCAAGTCAATGTGAGAATCTTCAAATTTTCTTATGACCGAAGGATGGGGGTCAAGGTCAAACAAAACTTTAGGGAGAAAAACTAAAAATATAAAATCAACTCCAAAATGTAATCTAACACTCGAAACTTGAAGATTAAACTAAATATTTACAAAACTAGAAAAATGTAGATCTAAGAAGGGAAGAAACATGTGTACCAATCACCAAAAGTATTTTCTAGAAGTTGATCTAAGACTCATTCACCCATGGGCGAATGGGTCCAAGTATAGGTATTTCAACAATATTTCAAAAGCCTTTAGTGTAGGTTTGTAGCTTCTAATTTGTCAAGGTTTCAACAATGAAAAGTCAAAAAATCTGATTTATAGGTTACATTCCATGATTTGAAAAATTTGACAACTTTGTAAATATTTCTCTTCAAAAGGTCTTCAATTCTTCTTCAACCTATATCTACAATGACACACACACGAGAGAAAAATATCTCTTTTTGGGTGAATGGGGGTTTTCCTTGGTCAAACCCCATTTTGGTATTCAAACCTTTAATTGAAATAATATATTAAAGAGGGAATGGAGAATGAACAAAGCTATGTTACCATTCAAAAAACCCTTGAATGAAACCTTGGTAATGGAGATCTTAGGAAGTATACAAGTTGCATGAAATGGATGAATTGGATGTGGATCTTGACACTTGAAATTGATGCTTGAAATGCTTTAATAGATCTTGAAACCTACATCACAATGTTAGCTCCAAAAACCTACATGATGTAAGAAGACTTTGATATGATGATTAGATCTTGATTATTGTAATAAATATTTGATATATTTGTTCTTGAATGCTATTGATCATCAAATTTTCTCTACTTTTTCTCACTTCAAAAATGATAATGAAAGTCTAGGTGAAACTTAGTGATATTGCCTTGTATTTATAGGTAAGTATCCTTAATTTCCCGAAATTCAAATATCACAACCCGACATTGAATTATGGATTTAGAAATGTTAAAATACCGAAAAAAAACATATTTAAATTTAGGTACAAAGGCCTAGGGAGGACCCATTTATCCATGGGAGAATGGGTCCCAGGTTGCTATACCTAGAACACATATTGTTCAATGTAAAGTGTTATGTTTAGAAAAAATAATTATTGTTGGGTTTCTCCTTCGGAAAATGTAATTATTTAGGCTTTGTAAATTAATTAAAGGACTAATTAAGGCATAATTACCATCGACTTAATTAAGAGGGCCCAAATAAGTGTGTAAATGTAAAGGGCTACATTTAACCACACTAAATTAAGGCATTATTAAGTCCAATTTAACTAGGAGTGCGCAAATAGGTGAAAAAATGTAAAGGGTTACATTTTTCTACACTACAGTTATTATAATAATATTTTTTAGGCATTCCCATGGTTTTCAACCATTTAAATTTCTAGCTTATAAAGGTTTAAGTGTTTGGAAAAGGATTATAGTGGTTTCTAACCTCTTCAAATCACTAAAATTCAAAATAATAGAGATATGCACTTCAAATATCAACCTCTGACTAAGGTTTCTAATTGCTATGAAGTGGTGATGGGGTGAGTAAATAAATGAATTTTGGGGTTTTTGATGATTCAAAACCATATGAAAACATAAAATAATTATACATTCCTTGTAAAATTCCAATGGTAGTATTTTGTTATGTGGCCAAGTTTTAAGCTTTTTAAACAAAAAATAAGTGCAAGGGAAGAAGGCTCAAGTATTTGACATAAACTCTTTATTACAATTACTAAGTTTTGAAACTTGGCAATATACCAAGAAGAGCCCATGGACTATTTGAGTATTCGATGACAAATTATATTTGGCTATAAGCATAGTGTTTAATGTGAAATGGATGTCAAACATAAAAACAATTTTTTTTATAAATATTTCCAATGCTAGGCACCAAATATAATGACTTGATTTTCCTATATACCCACTCCACCTAATCACCATTATTAAGAACTATTCTCAACTAATTCATTAATTCAATGAGTCTCCAAATGTCCTTTGATTTTGGAGGGAGTGTATCGAAGCCATTAATTATTATTTTTTATAGTCTTATTTTCTAGGGTACAATCCAAATGGTTAAAAGTATTTTTTTCATTTATTTTTAGGATTAGTTAGTGATTAATCTAAGTAGACCTAGTTGGTATTTCATTTTTTTTAGCAATTCATCCTTTGAATCTCATTTGTAGAAGGCATTGGATTTTTTTTAAGTGTTAGAAGGGACTATTACAAATACTTTTTTATATTCCATGTATCCAAGACTATACACACACTTTTATGAAAATTTATAAATGAACAAAGTTTTCCTCTTATCATAAATTCTAGTATAAGTTTAAATATAATTTGATAAATATAACATCACTTTAAAACTAGTATAATATTTATAATTATCATTTTGTATTTACACAAGGATTTATGCAACTCAGTAATTAAATTATGTATTTTTATGTATGATACTCAAGCCTCGATGCATTTTCATGCTTTGATAAACTATTATATGCTTGGTTTCTTTATAATTACATATTGTTATCTATGACTCTACAACCCATTGATAGAAATCAATCTAGGAATGCATTAAATTGAGAAAATAATAAAAAATAAAAAATATTAAAATATGAATTATAGTTTAGTCCCAACTATCAACTAGCCTATGGTTTTGTAAAAAATTATGGTAGAAACTCATATAACTTGTACTTATAAAGTTACCTTGTAGCCAATATGGATTTCCATCACCTTGCACTCATTCCAATGATTTTATAATCAACTATATAGATGTGTTAAGATATATAGTTATGTTTATCTTGTGACACAATTTGGAGTTTAATAAACAAATTGAGTTTAGCTATCACCATTTTTGGTTTATTTTTTATCAAACCTCTAGGAACACACTTTAGAGTCTAAGTTGGTCTCAAAGAGTAACTCTAACTGTAATGCCCTACCAAGTAACCTTAAAGGAAGTTGCCATTAACGACTTAAGCGAACCAATTTTTTTTTTATAAAGTGTAGTTAACATACACATTCACTTACTAATTAACAACAACCTCTAAGGCTACAAGGTTAGGATTACTTAAACCCACACATACATATTACATAAACCATATCAATAAATACTTTATGAAATAATCATACATCATGAGAATACCACATAACATAATAAGATGAACATCCAAGATACAACCTCATAAACATTAACTTAATCCAATAGTTACATCACTCATTCCCAGAATGAGACAATAGTACAAAAGTATAAAAATTACATAATCTCAACTCATAAACATAAGAGGGATAAAATAACGTATATAATCAAAAATATTACAATGCAGGAAAATACAATAAGAACCACGAGCTATCCATCCAGATGTCTCGCCTCCATGAACTGAAAATCAAGGGGGACCCAATGGTTTTGGTGCATGTCCCACCCAACCATGTGGTACCCGAAGGCCCACCCCCCATGCAAGGAGATAGTAACCACATAACATGGACAAAGATCTACAACCACTAACCAAAGGCAGACTCATACTGACATAACCAAACAAATGAACTAAACAAGTACAACTCAGGTACAACACTAATATCACTGACATTGCTTCCAAATATAAAATAGACCAAGTATGTTCAGAGAACCATACACATATACAAATACCAATCACCAAGGGAATCTCAAGAGCATACAACCTAAGAATCATAACCACTCCATCTCAAGGAGGAACAAATAATAGAACACACTCCAAACATCTTGGAGACAACAACCACATAGTCCACTCCTTTCACAGGAGGTACAAAACATCTCCGTTCATGAAAACCGGGTAAAACTAAAAAGACGCCATGCACTACCAAGGAAAAACAATAGGTTGACATCACAACGACAACCTTCACAAACAACACACCATCTGGAAGACTTATAAACTAACAAGTATTCAACCCATTCTCAAAGCATAAACACGAAAAACATAATCATTGAAGGCAATAGCAGAAACTACATTTGGATACTCTAAATCCATTTCTCATTTCATTACGTAATTCATTATATCGATAAAACTGAATTAAGAATTCATCTTTTCAGATAGGGGAGAAATTACACTAATATTTAATTCTCTAATTGCTCTTAACAAAATAAGTATTTTCAACTATAACTCAAAACATTTTGCTTTAAATTAAATAACCAATTGCCCTTGCAAATTAAATCATTATAAAATTAATCAAATTAACATTTGGTCTCTTCCATAACTTATTGTGTTAAAATAAGATCAATATTTGGACTATAACCCAATATCATATATATATTTTTCCAATTAAATCAAATTAATAATTGGACCTTTTACACATGAATTTAAATTCCACAATTAAATTTTAAATTATGCATTCTTTAAATCAAATATTTAACTCCTTCAATTAAACTTTAACATACCATTTTAAAATAAACAATAATTTCCCCATACGTTTATAATTTTAATTCCACTAATCTAATATACAAATTTTATTTAAAATAATATAAATAAATATAATACTTTAATATTATAAATTATAATATAAAATATTATAAAATAATATTTTAATATTATAATAACAATACATAAAATATTAATATTTATAAATATCAATTTATTATAATTTTATTATCAGAGCAGTCATGGGAAAATAACTTAACAGCAGTCTCGTGTTTCAAGAATAACTCAAAAACTACAATCTGGGTATTTGCGATTTTTTAAAGTGATAAGAAAATTTCAAGGTGCAGAAACCCTTTAAATTTCCTGACAACCCAAGTTTGTGTAAGTGGAGTTATATGCGACGCAACTAGACCATTTTACCATGAAAAATATAACTACCCTACGGATTTTAAAATCTGATTTTTTTAATAATAAACAGAGGGTTTCATTTTCTAAAAAAAAAAAACATTGCTCAATCTCTATGTTTGAATCCAAAACAAAATAATCAATTTCCTCAAATAAATTAAATTCAACTAAGGTTTTCACAATTTTCACTCAAGAATTTTCACAAAACAAAAGCTGCAAATTTATTTGATTCTTTTCTTCTAATAACAAATTTATTTTCTAAAATAGATTTAACAAACAAATCTTTAATCACTACTATTTTTAAAATAATCAAGAACAATAAAAACACAAAGAGGAAAACCTGGTTCAAGAAGCTACAAGAAAAGATGAATTTCTGATGGAAGCCTCCTCCAAAGATTTCCTGAATTTCCTTCAATCATCCAATGAATCCTATCCAAAAACCAACAAATGCAAACAATCTTTCCTCCAATCAATTCTACAATCAAACTTTCTTCAAACCCTTCTTTGCAATTTTTTCCAAAATTTTCTTCTCTGCTGTAAAAATGAATTTTTCTAAAAGACTTTTCTGCCCTAAAATTAAAACATGCATTCTTATAAATCAAAAATACCTAATGCAACCCCAATTCACATTGAATGCAAAATTAAATTTAGATATTAATTTCATTTCCCATTTTAGAAAACCCTAATTGACTTTAACATACAATTTCAATTTCCTTTCAATTTCTTTTGATTTAATTAAATTTAATTCAATCCAATAGACTTTCTTAATTAATTTCAAATATTTAGTAACTAAATCCAACCCTTTTGAGATTAAATTAATTAATTAAATTAATTTCAATTTCAATTTCAATTTTCGAAAACCCACTTTCAATGCAATTTCAAATAATAAATTAATTTCCAAAGTTGAAACTCATTTCCCAAAAAAAACATTTAATTATAATTTCTAATTTAATTACCACAATTTAAAATTAATTTCCAAAATTTGACTTTAGTTCTTTTCTTTCTTTTAATTTTCTTGCATCGCATTTAATTAATTAATTTAATTATTTAATAACTAAATTCAACCCCCTTGGATTAAATTTAATTAATTAAATAATTTAAATATAATTAATTAATTTAAATATAAACTTTTATCCACATTGCATGATTTAAATTAAATAACCATCAACATGATTTAATGCAATTATTCAAAACATCTATTTGCAAAACAAGAATCTTTTAGAATCAAATAATATTAAAATAAGGTAAACTATGACTCAACAACCAAGGCTAGGGCGTAGACTTGACACATGTTACCTAGCTACTATCTCTCGTTCAACTTAACCGTTGGATCGACATGCTCAAACCTATGAAACCAAGTGGAGTCGATGTCATGTACCTGCAAACCTGAAACCAAGTAAACAACATCATACAATATATCTAGCATATAATACACACCGTGAAAAAAAAATTAAGGATTCGCAAGGCGCTCGCAAGCGAGTGACGCGAACCCGTCTTCTTCACCAATACACTCATTGAAACTGACACTTCCATCATAATCCAATAATATCATAATAACATCTCATGTTAGCTTTACAACATCATTAATCTATTAAAGCATGAGAAACACTAATTAGGTCAACACATCACACAATAATAGTTGTCGCTCAATAGTAGCGATCAAAACATCATAACAAAATGTATCCAATATCAAAGTAGCTACAACCAAACATAGCATAAAGCAAACCGCACAAGAAGCAAAACAAAGGGGTATTACACTAACAAAGTTGACCTTAAAATCTCCATGATATGTAGATGAGTAGGTTTTACATTCATGATGACAACTCTAGCCTTGAATGTGAAGTTATATTCTAGAAAGTGGAGTTATGATTTTGCTACACAACAAATTGGCACCATTTTCAAGGAAATTTAAATGAAAAAATTCATTATAAAATTATAAGATTTTAAGAATTTGAAAATGTTGATTTTTCATAGCAATAAATAGTTATCAATAAAAATTTATATTTCTATTTGGGAAGTGGTGACTCTATTGTATTAATTGTGATTGGGGTGAGTGCAAGATCATGGGGGTCCAAAATGTGGTGATATGACCAAAAATGTTTGATGACCATTTTTTTATCCAAATTTGATGAAACAAAAATGATTTATTGAGAAAATTGTCAGTTTTCGAAAAATAAAAGATACACCTTAATTAGAATTAAATATATAATTATTATTGATTTTATACATACATTTTGACTAAAGTCTTGATT
Source organism: Sequoiadendron giganteum (assembly GCA_007115665.2). Classification (NCBI taxonomy): domain Eukaryota; kingdom Viridiplantae; phylum Streptophyta; class Pinopsida; order Cupressales; family Cupressaceae; genus Sequoiadendron; species Sequoiadendron giganteum. The sequence continues at coordinate 206,869,007 of CM021108.1, read as the reverse complement.
GATAGGCTGATTGAAAAAATCTATAATTCTTAAATGATTTCACAATTTTTGAATCTAAAATATGTAGCACATTTTATGCTTCCCATACTATAGGATAAAAAAGAAAAAAAAATGAATCTCATAAATTTTAGACCAAGTTATGATGGCCAGAGAAACAATTTTTAATGTTTTTAAAAAGTTTAAATAAAAAAATCATAACTAATTATTTACTTGCAAAAAAATTACAAAAAAAATTAGCACATTCAGACATGTGTCGTCTACTTATATTAAAATTTTGAAATAGACATATTACCTTTTTCTTGTACTTAGGTTGGTTAGACATACACCAGCTTTTTATTTTTTCCTAAAAATTTAGTACTACATTGCAATTTCAATTTTTCACCAAATAGATTTTTTTTTCCAAAACAAGAATAGTATCTTAGAAACTAAATTCAATTTTCTACAAAAAATTTTCTTACATTATTTTCAAATTATATTAATAAATTATTCAAATTTTTATGTCAAGTCAACTATGTCTATTTTCTTGAATTTTCATTGCCACTTAAGGGCCTAGTTTGAACCCCCATGATCCTGCACTAACCCATTCATTGTTATCGATCATATGATGCATGGATAGAAGAAAAAATCATGGAAATATGATAATTCATCTCATAGAAGGGATTGAAGAAGTAAATGGAGACTAAAATTCAACAATGGTTCTTCTAGATAGAATGATCAAGATAAATTTGATACCTTAGGTATGGTGAATGCCTTTGTTGATTTAAGGGACTAATGATAGTACACCTCAAAAGACTCAATTGATCAATTTGTAGCATTATAAATTGTCACCCTTGATAATTTCACACTATGTTTTTCTCCCCCTTAAATGAATGGACCTAATCGAATACCTAATTCCTAAATTATGCATTCTATAACCTATTTTATCCCTTTTTGACAGATTGAAAGTAGAAAAAATGTATTAATTTAATACTTTATCCCTGACACCTTAATTCTTGAAAAATAGGGTTGGGACACAATCACCTAAAGCGACTTAGTCCCCCTATTTTGGCTCCAAATTTTAATATGTCAGTGTCAACATTTTATTATTTGAATTTTAAATGTCCAAAGTTGGCTACCATGATTTAATTTTTAGGAAGTTAGAATAATTACATAAATATACCTAATTATTGCATCATTTGAAAAATAAAGGAGAAATATTGCCAAGAGAACTATCAAGAAAGTCAAGAGAAGAATTTTTGAGATTTATTGCAACAATTGAATATCAAAGCATCATGTCAAAGTGTATGTGAGTTTGTTCATTTTTATGCTTCCATATTGTTTGTGAGATCTAAACCGTGTAGGTCTTCAAGAAAATCAAGACATCAACATTCAAGCTTTGAGGAGATTTTTATGACTTCAATCCTTCAAGGAAGTCATATTTAGGTGGTGAGTTGCAATTCATTGTTGATTCATCATTAATTTTTATCATTTATCTGTCCCTCAAAAGGATAGCCCCTTATCATTGACATTGACATTGTGGAAGTGGAAACACTAACATGGGGTTTGACTAAGGTAATCCCCTAAAAGGCACAAACCTTCCTCTCTCTTTGAATGTGTAGATTTCAACTCTAGAGAAGACTGAGAGAAGATTGAAGGTTAATTATTCATTTTTGTAGTAAAACCCTACACCTTTATAAAAAATGAAAACTTAGTTATTGAAATATTTGACAGTGATCAAACAGTGGGACAAGTAAAATCAAAGGCGCTGACCTAGCACCAAAGGACTGTGAAATCAAATATGGAATCATCCTTCTAGGACATAATCACCCAGGGAGACTTCGCCCTTAGAAAGCTACTCCAAATTCATATCACGAGTGGATAGCATCTTGCTCAGTCCATTTTTTACAATCTGAATTAATTTTTTACTTTTTGTGTTTACTATATTTGTATCAGAACTAGAATTTGCATCATTAGCTTAGTCATTGCATTGCATTTCATTCCCAAATTCATTCCAAAAAAATTCAAGGGAAATTTGACTCACCTTTAAGGTTTAAAGTTAGCCTTATACCTTTTTCAAATCTATCAAACCCCCGCTACCTTAAATCCTTATGAAACACACAAGAAAAAGGTGCCCAAACCCTAAAGGGAAATCTCTAGGGAGCATCACTTTTTCTTCATTTCATTTTTGTGAGCCTGACAGATGAACACATTAAACCTTATAAAATTTTATGTAATTAATCATAGATCTATGGTGAGCATTGCATTATTTTTCATTATTCAATTAGGCATCCATTTTTACATCACAAAACACATAATTTAAAAAAAAAAGAATTAAATATCATATTACATCATATGTTGCAATAGGGTTACTTTCAATCATCTTAGGTCAGATCTACATTCACATTGCATTCAAAAGTTGGCATTGATTCATTTAAATTTGAAATAAAATCTTAAATTACTTATTGCATTCATTTAGGCATCTTTCATATAGCTCAAAAAGTTAAAGAAGTGCATTGTTTTGTTCAAAATTACATCAACATCATCATTTTCAAATTTTGGCATCTTAGAATTAGTTGATTCTTACATATTAGATCTGGAAATTGAATTTACAATTATCTTTTATTTATTGATAATTTTTGAAATTTTTGCATACTTGCATCTTGAGATACATAATCTAGAATTGAGGAAATTCTAGAAAAAAATTCATTATCAGACTTGTCTACATAGAGACTTGATATCCTTAAAAAATACCACATATTCAAAATTTGAATTCTACAAAATCCTTTATAGGATATACTCACCCTAGGTGACCTATTCTTTCTATTTTCAGCTCAAATTTGCATATCTATGTTTTTGTGTGTCTTGTCCATTCCTATTGTTTGATGTTTGTTTCTATGTGTTTTATTGTGATTTTTTGATAACTTTATGTTCATAGTGGGCACACATACTATTTTGAAACTCGTATGAGCTTCACAAACTGGTGTCCTATTGTCAATACTTCAATGAGATGTAGTTGTAGACTTATGGAATCATGTTCTATTACTACATCCACAGTGGATCTTGAGCCCTCCAACTCTTTCACGCAAGGTATTTCCAATACCATACCCATTTTGGAATCTATCCTTAATTCTACCACACCAAAACTTCACAAACAAGCATGGATGTTGAGATTATTGTTACCCATTTTCTAAAGACAAAATAAAATAATTGGATAAAGATTTATAAGGATTATAAGATTATTTGAGTACTAAATCTTTGGTTGGACTAAGAATGCCTATAGTGGATAACCTTAGGAATTTGATTAGATATGCACAAGGATTAGAGGTTTTGCATAGTCTATCCCATATAGTTGATGCTAACATACCCACAATGGCTAGTTGCACTCAAGATTTTGGGTACACTCAACAAAAGAGGAAGCCAAGTCTCCCTCCCTATAACTATACCCTCTATAGCTACATACACATTACTAGATGTATCCTCAATGATTCAACAAAGAAATAGCATAAATCCAAGCCTAGGTATTTCCATTGGGAATCCAATCTTAGTTATTTCCATTGGTAATCCATATAGCTTTGTATGTGACACCTCAAATTTCATCAGTGCCTCTTATCAAATTGCAACATAGTATTCTACCAAGCACTTACACAATACCACCATATCCACCACATTTTCAAAACATGCCAAAAAATAATTCAATCATCAATCAACTCTTTCAAAATGTAACATCATTGCAACAATAAAATGTCACATTGAACTAATCTTAAAATGGAAAATTACTACAATAATTCAAAAGGAACCCATTATCACTTGAAAATTTGAAAACTCCCATGCTGCAAAACATAGAGATACCTATTTTTGAAAATTATAATGGTAAGGGAGATCCTAATAGTCATGTATTGGCTTATATGGCATTGTGTAGTGATTTCATCTTTGAAGATAAGCTCCTAGCTAAACTCTTTCCTAGGTCATTGAAAGACATGACCTTGGAATGGTTTTGTTCATTGTAAACTAACTTAATACATTCATTCAATGAATTGGTTGATGCATTACTCCAACATTTCCAAGTGAAAATTAGACCCCAAATTACATTAATTGATTTATTGCGATGGAAACAAGGAAAAATGAAAAAATAAAAAACTTTATAGGGAAATAATTAGTTAATCTACTCACAAATCAACTATGCTCTACCTAATGCTAATGTTCAAAGAGTGTTCATTGGAAATTTACAAACAAAAATTAGAGATAAAATCTTATTCATGAAATACCCATCCTTTACACACTTATGTATGGCTCTTCCCAACTATCAAAATTCGGTTAGTCGGTATGAAGAGACATCTTCATCAACACCTTCTAAGCGATATGAATCTATACCTAAAAAAAATTATCAACCATTCAACAAGAAAAATAAGAACTTTATCAAGATAAGAACACCTCAAACAACTAACCACATTGTGCCACTAGTTTCAGCTATAAGTTCAACACCTTATCAATTTAGAGTGAGACATAAAAAAAATTCCCAATTTCTTGATTCCCTTCATTCAATCATGTTATAGTTTTTGAGAAATACCTTAATCTAATTACCTTCTATAAGACCCGATGACACAACCAAACCTATATCTCTAAATTTCAACCCAAAAGCCTTTTGGCAATATCATCATACATATGGACACAATATATAATGATGCATGTGTATTAAACATAAAGTTTAGGACATCATCGATTATAATCACATCCAATTGGCTGATGTCAATGATAGAGGAAATAAATCTATTTATCCACCAAATCAAAACATAAAAAAATTCACAACCCCAATTCCAAATCATTCATCCAATTTTGTCCAAGATTGTGATGATAAGAATGAAGATAAAGATAATGATGAAGATGTTCTAGATAACATTATTTCTCTAATATATTTTCAACCTCATAAGGTCCAAACCACTTTGCTACCTGACATAGCTTTCAAACATATTGATACATCTATAAATGTTCCTGATAGTTCTCACTATATCATTGGATTTATCAATGACAAACCTACACAAGGGATACTCATTGATCATGTTTGTTTATATAATATGATCATAGAGGAATTATTGTATGTGCATGAGCTTTAGCAATATTATTATGACCAATCAAAATTATTGAAAAAAAATCATAATGGTCTTGCTCACTCTACGATAGGTTTGATCAGTATTCAACTTAAAGTTGGACCAAAACAATTATATGTATCATTCTCTATCATCGTGACATTGGAATAATTCCATGTGAATCTAGGTTATCGATGGCTACACTCCATGAATTATGTACCATAGCTTATCCACAAGTGCGTAAATTTCCCATTCAAAGATCAAATATACATAGTACATCATAGTGGGTTTATTCCTTTGTCTTCCCATGGAAAATTTTCACCAGATTACTTTCTCCCTCAATCCATGGAACCAATTAAACCTCATGAATAATTCCTTTTTAGGTCATATCAAAAGTTGAAGGTGAAGCACATAGTATAATTATCCCTTAGAAATATTCTTGAGAATGGTAAGGCTATGGCTGTTCCTCCCAACCCACAAGTTGTGGATGAACCCATTTCCCAAACAAATGCTATTTCAAATTCACAAGGTATTTATGCTAGAGTTCCTCCACCCATATCATACAATATACCAAGATACAATCAAAAGAAAACCTTTTTTTCATCAAAATAGAAACAATTGTATAGACCTAAGGAGAATTTTTTTCCCAACCCTTGATGGTCCCTTGAGTTATTCCCCCAAGGGAGGAAAAGAGACCAATGGTCGAGAAACCCACTTGTACACATTCACAAATTAAAAAATAAACTCAAAGAAACATAAATGCTAAAGAGTGTAGGTATAGATGTTATTTTGTTTCTCATTAGTTTCTTTAATTGGAAGAAAATGAAAAAACACTACTTTATGATTAGATACATATGCAAACAAATCAAGATAAACTATAAATTTCACCAAAACATGAAACTGAACCTTATATGTCTCAATTCAAACAAAAAATGAAACAATAACATACAATTGAAATTGTCATTAAACAACCCATTGTAATAAAATTGGATGATGAGAATGCATATGCTAAAATTGATGAACAAGTGCATAATGAACTATCTTTGTTGAACATCTCAAAGTTCATGGATTTATATGGGGGTAACTGTGATTATTCTCATAATAAGAGTGAGTAACCATGTGTTGAATGTAATTATTCTCCTAGTATGATACTTGATGTAGACCTTTGGTTAGTTTTTTACCTTCCATATTTGATGACCAAGATTAGGATGTAGAAGATCTACTTTAGGTTGGTTGGCATGTGCACTACTCTATGTGTTTTCTTTATGTGTTATTTTTGTTTGCTTGTACATGATTTGATCCCTCGTGTTGTGTTTCTTGGTGTGTATTTATGTTTTTGAGTTTTCTTTGGATGACCCTTGTTGCTCTATTGGGGCAAGGATACAAAGGAAAACAATCTATCATTACTATTCTATTTGTATCTTCATTCTTCTCTATGTTGTGAACATTGTCCTTTTTTTGTCTTGTGTTTTCCTTTTGGGGATGATGTAAGACATTTAGACATTTAGGTCTCTTCCATTTCAACCCAAAAGTTTTTTTCTATCTCTCTCTCTATGTGTCATTCTTCCATGGTGTTTGTTGTTCCACAAGTATTTAGGGAATGATGCCAATTTCAAGCTTATTTCTATTATAGTAGCAAAGATGTATACTAACCTTAGATCTATGATTCACTTATGTGTTTATATTTTGTTTGTGGCATTGAATTTGGGGGAAACCCCTAGTCATGAGATAGCTTCTTTAGAAAAAAATCATTGGCATAGGGTTTTCCAAATAAGCTCACATCACATGCAATTTATCATTTTTCTATTGAACACTCAGAATATTGAGGGGGGTGTGCTGAATTAGTATTCCTTTAAACCACTTAAGCATTTAAAAATTCAATCCTCATAGCATATTCAATTTGGAGTAATGAATGAAAACATCAAAACAACCAACAACATCACATAACACATGAACACCAAATTTTTATGTGGAAAACCCAAAATGGGAAAAACCATGGTGAGGATTAGCCCAGAATATATTATATTTGGTTATAGTATATTATAGAAGTGCTCATTGCAGGTGGACTCATTGTCCAAGTGGAATCACAAACCACTGAAATGAGAAAAGATAAAAGAGTTTGTGGCATACAAATAAGACTTTGAAATATTAAAAATGCTGCTACAACATGCCAAAATATAGTTCCATTGAAGCTCAGTATACCGGCTTCAAACACTTCATATTGATCTACATTAACACTTTGTTATGCTTTGCATTATCATTACAGTTCTAAAATTTGCATCAACTGATATCCATCATACATACATACCTCTCAAAACATTGAAAAAGATCTTAAATATATATCTACTTTATCCACAAACACTTGTACAGCATCAATTAGGTCAACCTAATTAGATATATTATACAAAATATACTTTATCATCTCAATATGCATTCAAGGACACCTCTTTCTACGATTCAAAACCCATAAAATTTTGAAATAGGTTGGCATGGACCCAAAATATCTCCTACATAATGGATCAATACTTGTTCAAACTCTGCAATACATAAAACTTATGAGGTCGGCATCAGTATGACCTAATATCAAAATTTATCAACTCTATAACCATATTCAAACACGCAAACCTCCATAATCTATCATTTGGAATATACACACTACTAAAACCTGTCAACACCTCTAGAAAATTTCAAAGCCATATTCAAATCTATGAAGTGACGATTCACCAAAATGTATACATTGAATTGGACAACACTTGACTTCCAGACTAAATTTTTGTCACTCATAGATTTAGCACCAAGAGTCCAAATAATATGAAATTATAGATTTAGGTTCCTCTATTATCCAAAAAAAATATGTTAGAACAACATAGAAATATCTTATAAAATGGACCAATGTGGACCCAAATATCGGATCTCTTATACACCAAAATTAATTGTTTTTACACTTAGTCAATTTCCATATCAACTACCTTCACCGGATCAAACCTTATTGTAAAATTTCCTTTGATAATCATCCTCAAGAATTCTCAAGCTATAGAAATTGATTTGCATAATGGTCTACATACAAAAATACAATGTTGACATCAATGACAACACTGAACTATAATACACTTAACCCTCATGCACATGTTCCCAACAAATGCATCAATGAGAAAATCCTTATTCTTTTGACAATATCCCCTTTTCATTGATTGCAACATGAACTAACTATCTCAAAAATTATTCTCCCCCTCTAACATCAATGGTAAAGGGAACATACATATACTGTGATCTTTACATAACTACTCTCGCTATACATGATTCTATATTATCCCCCTAACTGATGTATGTATATATACAAACTGAGAACTTAACTGACTCCCTCTAAGGGTACTATATATCACAACCAAATAAAAATATTATACTAGAGAAATTACCTTATACCATCTACATATGTACATAGAAGTCTGAAACAATAATGCATAAAAGGAAAGAAATATACCATCAACTGGAGGAAGAAGTTGCCCCTTGCAAATTCTCAAGGTGAGCTTGTCATTTTTGATTCCCTTCCACCCAAATCCTCTTGGATATACCAAGAATTCTACTCTGAGTCTCTAACTCCATCAATATTTCTTCACCATCATCAAGAGTGTTGGATACTGGATTTATCTTTATAGCTCTTTCAATACTCAACAAGGCACTAGAAATAGATACGAACTTAGAGTTCATGAGATCCTTGAAAATACCAAACTTCATTATGATCTTTTCTTTTTGATCTTGCACTTGGAAGAATTACTCATGTAAGTCCTCAAGAGCACACCTTGTGCTCCAATCCAGATCATGTACCAGATCATAGGCACTAGAAGATTTGTCAATTTGGTGCTCAATTGAGTCCATCTCATGCTTTATGATTTTTTGTTGATCTTGGGCACTTCATGCAAAATTGAAATAATGCCTTTTATTCCAGTACACAAACTTTAAAACCCTTAATATTTAATTAAAATTTATTGTGTGCATTGACACACTTCTCTGTTACATCTAACAATATTTTCTCAAAAACCTTTTTCTATAATTCTTTTTCTAACTTTTGTTTTAGACCACTAGCATGATCCTTAAAAGAATGAAGAAAAAAAAAAAGATTTTCCATACGAGAGAGGGAGTTTCCAATTACAACATTAGGTATGGCCTCATGCAAAACCTTCATGTTCTCATCAATCATTTCTTCACTCTTTTGATGTGTCTCTATTATCTCTTTCTAGGAAGATGTGTAAAAAAAATCTCTCAATTGAAGCTTGTGAAGAGGATATATCTTTTTCATTTCGACATGCCCTTGTTGCATTGGAAGTTATAGTATTTGAGAAGACACTATAGGTTGGAATTGTAACTGCATACTCAACATATTATTTAAGGAATCTTTAGATGAACCAAAAGATTCATTAGTAGCCTTTACATTCTCCTCTATAGCCTTCTAAAAATACGTTTTCTTATCACTAGTATTAACTGGTGTCTCTTCTTCCTTCTTCTCTTGTGCATCACTAGAAGCATCCTCACTCTTATGTTCACTACTCTTCTCTACATCATCTTCACTACTAGCTTGTTATTTTTTTCAAAGTAATTCTCTCCAATTGGTCTTGAACATTCTCAACATTTCCCTTAGATACTTGAGGATGTGTTTGATGATCTATAAAGGTATCTTCATTTGTAATGTCTTCTTTGGTAGCTTCTCCTTCAATATTTTCTTCAACTACTACATTTTTCTCTACAATTTATTCCACTTCCGAAAGAACATTATCTTGCACATTACCTTCTTCAGATCCATGCTCATGTTGAGCATCATCATGTTTTTCTTCTTCTTAAACATTCACATCTGGATCGAGAATATTAGTATGCATTTCTTCTATGCTTTCCAAATTCAATCCCAACCTTTGAGAAAAGTCTTCATCTTTCTCTATAGACTCTTTATGAAGCCTCTCGAGATCATTTTGATCTTTCCCCATGAGGGTGGTTACCATTTTCTTAGATCTCAACTACCTACTATAAAATTTAGCCAATGCAGCTTTATTCTTCTCAAAGAGAGGTGTATTGATATTTTCCAAATCATAGGTTTTAAATTTAGCTTCTTCCTTTATAGATTCTTTTCTACTCTCAATTAATACAATCCATAGTTCTATGAGCAATTATTTTTCAATATTTCTCATATCTACTTTAAAAACAACAATGTATTTTAAATAGCTTCTACAATGGTGGCCTTTTCCACCTCATCAACATCAACATATAATGAAATAATTTCTTCTATTATTTCATTCTACAAAATCCCATAAAATAATGCATTCAAATTCATAGGATTATGAGTCCTTATCAAAGTTTTCTCTTTTTCTTTTTCTTCTCTTCGGATGTCTTCTTATTACTAGATTCATCTTTCTTCTCTCTCATGTGGATCACAAAGGCTTGTTTCTCCTTTTCTACTTCATCCTCTTTATTTGTATCCATAATATCCATTATTACTTTCTTTGAACTTGCTTCACCTTGTGAAGCTTCAACTTTCCTCTTCCAGAACAATGGTGGTCCTTCTTCTTCTTCTTCTTCATTCTAAATGTTCACTCCCTGGTGGCCTTTTTCTTCACTCTCCTTCTCACACGGCCTTCTTTTTGTGCTACTAGAACAACATTTTCCTTTTGAGGATTTTTTTTATTTTATCAAAGAGATCTTCTCCTTCACCAGAGCATTTATAGGTTCTTTTATCTTTTCACTTGAGGAAGGCATAGTCCTTGAGGAGGGTAATTGGAGGAGAAAAAAAATTCCTACCGAACCTTCTTCTACTAGATGATCCTCCTAGAGCATCTAACATAGCCTTTTCCTTTTCAAATTGCTCTTTTTTGAGACCTATTTCCTCTGCAAAATGTGGTCATCTTTTCAACAATTTTACTTATGGTATTTTTCCTTTGCTCCATGTGAACTTGCATGGAAATATCCTAATAAGTTTCATACCTCTCTTCAGAGGTGTCCCTTAGTTTTCTTAGCATAAAGTCTGCAATTATCACAATGTCCTCTTTAGTAATTTCATATCACATTTTTGGGATCCATACTATTCTAGTCTCAACATCATGTATGATGCATTCATCCTTTGTCACAAATAATGTGATTTCATTCTTGTACTTCTCCACCATTTTCTTGGGAATCCTCTCGTTTTGTTGAATTCTCTTCTAGAAAAATACAAAGAATCCCACAAGAGCCTCATCCTGTACCTTGGAATCTCCAATTCCAATCAAGAAGTCTCTAATATGATGTGTTATAGTTTCCTTTATCCATACAAATTTATTTGTTCCAGATAGTTCTTTCAAAAAGTAAAACAACAAACATATGATCAATGTTCCATATTTAAATGGATATCTAAAATATTTGTCTTTTAAAATTTTCCATTAGTTGTTATCTCAATGGCTCACATAAGTCATAATCTGCTCCTTTCTCAACCATCTCATAAGTTGTGTTGATGGAAGTTGCAAATATAGAACTCTCTTTGTTAAAGAATTATAGCTTGTAACTGATCATAATTGATGCATATTTAACACTCAAGTTTCTTATGTCATTTAATTTCAATTCCATTTATCATATATTGTACCTGTTCTCCCCATTACAACTGCATTATTTACAGACTTGAGTACCAAAAATTTTTTGGTTGAGCACAAACTCATCACAACCCTATTTGTCTCCTTGGTAATCATGTTGGGCATATTTTTTCATATAAATTTTTCATGAATGCAACTTAGTGCAATTATTACCTAAGCATCATCATGGAAAAAGTTTGGAAACTCTTACCAAACATCAAGCTTATTTGTAACAAAAATTTGATATTTTAGTTTTAATGAAATTCATCACTAGTGAGATCCTTTTCCCACACATCACCTATATTGGAGTGTCCATACTCTTCCAATTTATTATGAATGTAGATCCTTATGTCCTCAGTGTGTAAAACAATATACGAGACCCTTGAAAATGTGCCTTCCAAGTCGATCTCCATGGATTTATCAAGATGCTTCTTGAACTTTGGTCAGGGACATTTTGTGACCTCAATAACCCTTAGAATAGCCATTTAAAATATTTTCAAAGTGATTTTTGAAAAACTAGGGCAAGTAGAGATAGTAAATAACTTTTAATTCATTTTTTTATTAGGGTTTTTCTTGCACCAGATCTCGATTACCTCAATTGTAAATTAATTTTGATTAAGTGTAATCACTTTTAAACCTTCCACCATGACCTAATTTTAAATGAATTTTGATTAAGTGTAATCACTTGTAAACCTTCTTGCATGACCTAATTTTTAATAAATTCTCCAATTGATAAAGCTATCAAACCCTTAACTATATGCATAGTTAATTTCAAATGCTTTGTAAATTTCCACATCATGATATTTCCTACCAAGATCTTCTCAAATAGATCAAGCACATTGATTTATACCTCATATCCACATGTTGATGCATCATCACCATTTATTTGGTAGGGGAAATTATTTTTCTATTAAATCTCCATCTGAGTCAAAGCTCTCAACTTAGTTTGTGGAGGAAACATCTACACTAGATGTTTGTATAGACTCATCCTTAACCTCTATCTCTTCCTTATTATTCCAAATATTATTTGTATCCTTCATTGTCTCTGTGAGATCAATATGTTGTACTAGATCAATCTTCTTTATTGGATTATCCTCCTTTATACTTCTTCTTTTGTAAAACTTAGAAATGTTTCTAGGCCTATTGCAATTGTAACATATGACATTCTTTTGACCTAGCTTGCTTCCATTCATTCTAGATCTAAATTGTTTAGCTTTATTCACAAATTCATTTCATGCATAACAGTAGCCATTAAGAGATTGAACCATTCTACGATTTTTATAGCCATTCATCATTTGATTTTTGTATTCACTTGCTCTATGACCAAATATCTTTCATGTGAAAAATTGACAAAGAAAAGGTGGAACATTTTGATTCATTCTAATTCTACATTGCATAGCCTTATGTCTAAATTTATTTCAATAATAACATAAACCATTAAAATATGAGTACCTTTGTGCATTTGGTTGTTTGATTGGTGGTCTTTTAGGTCCATTCCTTTGATTTAAAATTTTATTTTCATTGTTCTTCTCATTTTTAATATTCTTTTATTCATTGTTCTTCTTTGGTGTCCAATTTTGTTTTGTGCTTTCACCTTTTTCAAACCCTAAAAATTCTTTAATTTTAGAATATTTCTTATTTGTAATCATTTCATCAAGCATAGATGAACTCTTCTTGAATTTTCCTTCGTGGCTCTTTTCTTTTTCAAGATCTAATCTCATATTCACAACTTCTTCTTCAAGATTTGTGCATTCCACTAATTTTATTTTCACCTTTCCATTCAAAAATTCTTCAACTCTTTTTCTTTCTTCAACTTTCACCTTCAAAACGATGATTGTTTCATTTTCTTACTTCTGTTGCTCACTGATCTCCTTATATCTTTCTTTGAATTTCTTGATTTTTTCTTTGAATTTTTTTATGCATTCCTCTACTTCTTTGAAATTTTCTCTTAGATCTTTTTATTCACCTTCAGTTCTTTCAAGGTCCTCGAGAAACTTTAAGTTCTCCATTCATGTTAAATATGCAATCTTCTTCTATAAAACCAATAACAATAATCTCTTTCAGAGGAGTACGTAGTCTTCTAACAACTATGTTCTCAACCTCCAAGATCTTCCACAAGCAATCAATCTTCTTTCATGGAACCAATATTTGATGCCAATTGTTGAAAACTTGAAATACTAAGAGGGGTGAATCAGTATTCCTTTAAACCACTAAAGAATTTAAACATTCAATCCTCATAGCATATTCAATCTGCAATAATGAATGAAAGAATGAAAATAACCAATAATATCTAATAACACATGAACACAAAATTTTTATGTGGAATACCCAAAATGGAAAAAACCATGGTGATGATTAGCTCAGAACATATTATAACTAGTTATAGTATATTATAGAAGCACTCACTTCAGGTGGACTCATTCTGCAGGTGGACTCACTGCCCAATGAAGAAAGAAAATATAGAAGATATTATGGCACACAAAAAAGACTTTGAACTAATATAAATGCTTCTACAACATGCTAGAATATAGTTCCATTGAAGCTTAGCATATTGACTTCACACACTTCATACTAATATGCATTAACACTCTTCTTTACTTTGTATTTTCCTTATACTCACACAATTCACATCAATTGATATCCATCATACAAACATACCTCTCAAAACATTGAAAAAGATCTTAAAAATATATCTTCTTTATCAATAAACACCTACAACATCAATTAGTTTGGCCTAATTACATGTATTATATAAAATATGCCTTGTCAACTCAATATCCATTCATGCACACCTCATGCCAAGATTAAAAACCCATAACAATTTGAAATAGGTTAGCATGAACCCAAAATATCTACTACATAATGGATCAATTTACTTATTCAAACTTTGTAATACACAAAACTTATTAGGTCGACAATGGTAATGATCTAATATTAAAATTTATCTATTGTATAACCATATTCAAACACACAAACCTCCAAACTCTATGCTATTTAGAATATTAAACTACTTAAAATCGTCAACATCTCCACAAGATGACAAATCTAGATTCCAATTCATGGAGAAGTGTAGATTCACCAAAACATATACAGTAAACTAGAAAACACCTATGAATACAAGACCAAACTTATAAAACCAAAAAAGGTCATTTTAAAGTAATTTTAAATTCATTCAAATCAGATATCTGATTTTTGCACACATAGACCCAAGAGTAATTAGGAGCTAGAGGGTGGACAAGAGAGACTGAGAGAGGGAGAGAGACAAAAAAGGAGAGAGAGAGAGAGGGAGATAATTAGGAGGGGGGAGGGAGAGGGGAAGAGGGGAAGAGGGGAAGAAGGGGAGAGTGGCAGAGAGAGAGAGAGAGAGAGAGAAATTTAGAGGGAAAGGGAGAGAGAGAGAATTAGGAGGGGGTAGGGAGAGGGGAAGAGGGGAATAAGGGGAGAGAGAGAGGGAAAGGGAGAGAGAGAATGGGGGAAGGGAGAGAGGGAGAGAATTACGAAGGGGAAGGGAGAGAGGGAGGGAGAGAGATAGAGTGAGAGAGAGATAGAGAGAAGAAAAGAGAGAGGGAAAGGGAAATAGAGAGAATTAGGATGGGGAACAAAGAGGAGAAGAGGGGAAGAAGGTGAGAGAGAGAGAATATTAGGTAGGAGAAGAGGGAGGGGAAGAAGGGGATAGAGAGAGAGAGAGAGAGAGAGAGAAAGAGAGAGAGAAAGAGAGCGAGAGGGGGGAGGGAGGAATAGAGACAGAATTAGGAGGGGGATGGGAGAGGGGAAGAGAGGAAGAAGGGGAGAGAGAGGAAGAGAGGGAGAGAGATATATATATATATAGAGAGAGAGAGAGAGGGAAAGATAGAGGGAAATGGAGAGAGATAATTAGGAGGGGGAAGAGAGAGGGGAAGAGGGGAAGAGAGAGAGAGAGAG
>CM021108.1:206719137-206853339 GCA_007115665.2 Sequoiadendron giganteum | reverse complement strand
GGGAAAGAGAGAGGGAAAGGGATAGAGAGAGAGTGAGAATTAGGAGGGGGAAGGAGAGAGAGAGGGGGGGAAGAGGGAGAGAGAGAGGGAAAGAGATAATATTTAAATATTTTATATATTAGTGATATTAATTAGTTATATAATATTTAATATATTAACTTAATATATATATATATAAATAATATTTAAATATTATACATAATAATATAATATAAATTATATAGTATACATAATTATGTAAGAGATTATCGTAAATTATATATTATATATTGAATTATAAACTATATTGTATATTCTCAACTAGATATATTAAAATAAACTATAAACTATTTATTGCAATTTTTTAAATCATATATTAAAAACTATATTAGATTTTTAAAAATTATATATAAAAAAAATCGGATATCCTATTCAAATCAGATATCTGATTTGGATAATGCAATTTGTAAATCATATATTAAAAACTATATTTGACTTTTTAAAATTATATATAAAAAATTTGGATATCCGATTTGGATCAAATAACCGATTTGAATCGAATATCTAATATGTCTGACACAAAATCTACTACCTAGGGATTAGCCTCGAGTTTGCTTTAGAATTTGGCTAGGACATGCCAATCCTAAGAAGTCAAGAAAAAAAATGTGTTTAACAACTTACCTTGCTTTTCTAGAATTCGCCCATGTGGCTGACGACTTTTTTTTTACCATAAATTGATGAAATGAAAAGGGTTTTTTAAGGAGATTCTCATCTTTCCACCAATATAAATTATGCTTTACTTTGAATTTAATAAATAATTATTATTCATTTTCTATTTGAATTATGACAAAATTCTTGATTGATAGGCTGATTGAAAAAAATCTATATCTTTCAAACCATATCACATTTTTTGAATCCAAAACATGTGTCACATCTATGCTTCGCATACTATAGGTTTTTTTTTTTTTTTTTTAAATCATGAAGTTTTGACCAAGTTAAGGTGGTTAGACATACGAGTTTTTTATATTTTTTAAAAGTTGTAATAAAAAATTCATAATTAATTATTTACTTGGAAATAAAATATGAAAAAATGTGCATCACATCGGAACATGAGTCTCTACTTATATCTAAAATCTTATAAAAAAATATTATCATTTTATTGTGGTTAGGGTGATCTGACAAACACCTACTTATTTTTTTCCTGAAATTTAAGTACTACTGCATTAAAATTTCAAAATTTCACCAAATAGATTTTAAAATATATATATATATATATAGTAGTTTAGAAACTAAATTTAATTTGCTATAGATTCTATTCATACATATTTTTGAAATAATATAGATAACTTATTCAAATTTTTACATCAAGTTACCTAACTCTATTTTTTTCTGAATTTTCATTGCCACTTAAGGGCTTGTTTTTTCCATGATGATCCTGCACATACCCAAATATCAAACTTTGTTAGCTTCTATCATGAACACATTTAGGTATGGATCCTAGCATAGCGTATCTTGGTAGTCCATGATATTCATACACTTCCTTTGAATGTTGTGTTGATATTTTGTATGTTTGTGTATATTGTAATGTTGCATGCCATAAATGTGTGTTCCTGTGTGCTTATGTTGGTTTGTCATGGAATCTTGGATCCTTGGGGCTTGTGAACTCCCCCTGGATTCACAATGATCCTATCTCTTCAACATGTGGACAATCAAACTATTGGGTGACTGCAAGATCATGGGGGTCCAAAAAGTGTTGATATGATAAAAAAAAGCATTTTTCATTTGCCCAAAAATGTGAAATTCCACTTTGACTTTTTACTAGGTTTAGGTAAAAAGTACATGTCATAGTAAGAAATAGGGAAAAATGTGTATTTGTTTATAATGAAATCATATAAAAAATGAATATATTATATATTATAATTATATTAATATAATATATGATATATTATATCATTATATTATATAATTAATATATAATATATTATATGATATAATTAATAAATAATATATTATATTATTATTAATTTATAATATATAATATATATAATATGTAATATGTGTTATATGTAATATATAATAGAATCAAATTTTTATTATAAACCAACTTTCTTAAAAATGAATAGGAAACCAAAGGGATATCCATTCCAAACAGATATTTGTTTATAGGAGTATAAATTAAAAAAAGCTAAAAATTTATTATTTTATTATTTTCACCCATGACTCTGTGAAGAGGGTGAACACAAGAAAATGAATATCCAATATAACCGATATTCATGTTTGAGAATAACAATCTAAACCAATTTTCTTGCAAGGTATCTATTTTCCAATTATTTTTCTTCAAAAAAAGAATTGTTTGAATATTATTTGTTAATAATTTTAGTGCAAAATAGGTTTTTTTATAAATTTTTTGGTTTGTAATTAAAAAATGTAAATTTTTTAAATTTTTAACATCAAACAGGTGTTGCAATGGTTGAGAATTTAAATCCTCCTCTAGAAGGAAACCTGTTGATGGTGTTTTTATGCACTTCACAACACAGGTAATATGTAGGTGCACTACCTCTCTTGAAAGAAAATCTTCCACAATCAAATTGCAGAACACTATCCCAAGGTCTCTCGGATGTCATGAATCCGACATCTATCTACCAATGCAAATTGCTGCAATGGTCTCTTCAATCTCCTATTTAAATCTGCATATAGCTGAGTGATGCTGATTTGCACATGCTACTCCATTTCAACTCAGCTGCCTTTTGCCTTCATAATTTTTTGATTTTATGCTTCAACATTAAAAGAGATCTCCTTATCTCAAATTTATTCTTAAAACTACTCTTTTCAACATCCAACATTCAGCTCCATAGCCTCAACATGTTAGCCCTCCTTCTAGCACCAGTTCTATTGATGGTGTTTTTATGCACTTCACAACATAGGTAATACGTAGGTGCACTACCTCTCTTGAAAGACAATCTTCCACAATCAAATTGCAGAACACTATCCCAAGGTCTCTCGGATGTCAGGTCATGACGATGCTTGGAATATTTCAGTTGATTTATGTGATTTGCTGGAATCACAAGGTGGAATTGTGGATGAGTTACAAAGCGGGGAAGTTGGATCTGCAAATGGAGCTCTTAAGATGGGAGAGTTGTTGAGCGTTTGTTGCAGGTTCAAACAGCAGTCTAGAACTCAATTTCAACATCAGATTTAGCTTTAGAATGTGCAATGAACCTTGCCTAAGGTTACTTATTAAAAAAAATGAAAAAAGGGCAAGGAAAAGAAAAGGTTCTTGGATCTAAAACTACCAATGAACAGTGATCATGGAGGCTGCTACAGTAGACAAACTCCCTAAACTAGGTTTTGCTTGGCCAAGAGGATCCTGTAGTTACACAATACCAGTGCAATCTTCTAAGGACTGCAGATTTTCAGTTTGCATACACACATCATAAACATGCAAGTGAACTAGGTTGCAACAATCAAATAAAGAAACTCAGGCTAACTTTACACAACAGCTTGTCATCAACAAGTGCCAAAAGTATGGGCTAGAAATTCATCAAATACTGTAACAGCAATGTCCATCATCACATCCATTCAAAATAACTACAACTAAAACTAACTTGGAAGGTAGAACCATGCACACATAATGAGCAAACTCAAAAGTAACACCCATAGATCATGCAATGCTGCTTTCTATTGCTGTAGAATGTTTTTACAACAACTCTCCAACACTTACAAATGAGGGGAAGAACCCTATTTATAGTTTTCCAAAGCCCAAATGAATGGAAATGATTGATTTACATTGTGTGGCTCAGATTCAATTACATTAAGGCTTCAGCTACCCAACAATATTCAACAATTTAAAATACATCTTTGTCTTTTCCCTATTGTGTCTTGTAGTGGCCAATCACTGTAGCAGTTTTGTCTCCTAGCTAATTTCTCTTTTACTGTAGCTGAAACTGTCTGAAAGTTGTTTTCTTCCCAATGGAATTTCAGCATTCCTCATTGGATCAAATGGTTCTGTCAATGGACCCATGGTAGGCTTCTTGAAACCGGAAATGAGAGGCTAAAATGCTACTGTAGGAATGTTGTTTTGAAACGATCGATGGAGCACAAAACTCCGAATGGTATTTCCCGGGTGCAATTTTGGAATTTGAAAAGTTAGGGGAGGATAAGACCCCATTTTAGCATCTGGGTTGAAGTCCATTTTTTATTTGGAGGTGTGCTTGTACGTTCCGGAAACGTGAGGCCGGAATACCGCTGTAGGAATGCTATTTTGAAACGGCCGACGGAGCACGAAACTTTGGATGGTATTTCCCAGCTGCAAATTTGAAATTTGAAAGGTCAGGGGAGGATAAGACCCCATTTTAGCATCTGGGTCAAAGTCCGTTTTTGATTTGGAGGTGTGCTTGTACGTTCCGAAAACGTGAGGTCGGAATGTCGCTGTAGGAATGCTGTTTTGAAACGGCCGACGGAGCACGGAACTCTGGATGGTACTTCCTGGCTGCAATTTTGGAATTTGAAATTTGTAGGGAGGATAAGACCCCATTTTAGCATCTGGGTCAAAGTCCGTTTTTTATTTGGAGGTGCACTTGTACGTTCTGAAAATGTGAGGCCGAAATGCCGCTGTAGGAATGCTGTTTTGAAATGGCCGATAGAGCACAGAACTCCAGATGGTACTTCCTGGCTGCAATTTTGGAATTTGAAAGTTCTAGGGAGAATAAGACCCCATTTTAGCATCTGGATCAAAGTCCATTTTTTATTTGGAGGTGCGCTTGTACGTTCTGGAAACGTGAGGCCGGAATGCCACTGTAGGAATGCTGTTTTGAAATGACTGACGGAGCACAGAACTCCGAATGGTAATTCCCGGCTGCAATTTTGGAATTTGAAAGTTCTAGGGAGGATAAGACCCCATTTTAGCATCTAGGTCGAAGTCCGTTTTTGATTTGGAGGTGCGCTTGTACGTTCCGAAAATGTGAGGCCAGAATGTCGCTGTAGGAATACTATTTTGAAACGGCCGACGGAGCACGGAACTCCGGATGGTACTTCCCGGCTGCAATTTTGGAATTTGAAAAGTCAAAGAAGGATAAGACCCCATTTTAGCATCTGGGTCAAAGTCTGTTTTTGATTTGGATGTGCACTTGTACGTTCTAGAAACGTGAGACCAGAATGCCGCTATAGGAATGCTACTGCAGAAATATAGTTTTGAAATTTTCAAAACTTCCTAAAACTTAATAAAACCTTGTCAGTTCACTTAGGTACCACAAAAACATCCAAAATCCATAGGAAATCTATCCCCAAAGTCAAAGAATGAAGGAAAAAGCGAATCGAGCGAGCGGGGGAGGGAGAAGGGGGGGCGAAGCCCGAAAAACCCAAGACTTAGCCATTTTTATTTTAGGGGCAAAATATGGTCAGCCAAAAATGAGACTTTGAAGGGCACGTTGACCAACTAGGACAGCAAAATGAGGGGCACCCAAAACGAGATGGGAGCAAAGAAGCCTGTCGGGAGCAAAAAAAGAGGGTCCCTGCCAACGGTGGGGCGTGTGTGCAAAATATGCACAACACCATCGAACTTGACATGAATATCAATCGGGTTAAATTATGAGTGGTGTCCAAGAAAAAAGGCTTAGCAAAGCATGTGGCGTTGAAAACTATTATGACTACTCAAATGAACTTGCATCATTAAAATGTGAATTTAATAAGTTCAATTTTGAGAGGTTAAATATAATATAATTGTTGTAATTGCACCCAAACATTGACATAAGTAGGTTTTACTAAAAATATTTTGGTTGTCAAAGCAAATGGCTATTGCATCATTTGAGGGAAAATTTTGGATGTTAAATCTAAATGGTCATTTTTTTACCCTTACACACTAACTGAACTCTCCCACACTCGTCGAAAACCCCCACAAGCCAAAACAATAGCTATAAGCTATTAACTCACATTTGAATAAAATCCAAAAAACTCAAGTCTGACACACCATTTAGGAGCTTATGTTGCTCGAATTTAGCTATAATGACTACTAGTACCCTTCCCCTAAGAGCTTTTTTTGGATTTATGCTTATACTCAAAATTGTAAAATACATGAAGTAAGTCCAAGTTTTCTGTTTTTACTCTTATAAATGCAAGATAAGATTATCTCTATTATACATTTTCTGTCATTAATAATTATATATTAAAAAAAAAGAATTTTAATTTATCCTCACAATCAAACAATATGTAAGATAAGGTTCTCTACTCTCCTCACTTTCTATCATTAATAATATAAAATAATTTATATAGTCAAAAAAAGATTTCTAATTTAGATGATGTATAATGAGAGATTACTCTGTACCACCAAGACTTTTAGATTGGATCCCATTATTCCTATTACTTAATTATGCCGAAGGCGTATCCAATCTGAAGAAGAGCGAGCTAAGATTAGCTATCAACGATTTATATTGTCCTGGAGACGCTTAAAGTGGTTTCCTTTGTTCGATGCCTTGCATGCTGCTTTATGTCATGTCAGCGAACACCTTGGGTCGTGTGATCAGAGCGCAAATTAAGGGAGCTGGTTACGTGTTCAAATCCCACACACATCACAGAAAGGGCCCTGCGTGCTTTTGCAGTTTGGACTACGACGAGTGAAATGGGTACCTGAAGGGCATTGTTACAGAAATCGTTCATGACCCGGGCCGCGGCGCCCCCCTCTGCCGCGTCAATTTCAGGCATCCCTTCCATTACAGGCTGCAGAAGGAGCTGTTCATCACCACCGAGGGTATGTATACTGGCCAGTTTATTTATTGCAGTAAGAAGGTCAATCTGACTGTGAGGAATGTCTTACCTTTGTGATCTATTCCCGAGGGCACTGTGGTTTGCAATGTGGAGCAGCATGTTGGCGATCGTGGCTCCTTTGCTAGGGCTTCTAGAGATTATGCCATCGTTATCAATCACAACCTTGATAATGGCACTTCCAGGGTAAAACTTCCATCTGGAACTAAGAAGATTATGCGTATCACAAATATAGGGTCAAAAGAAACTATTGGCCCAAGGTTCGTGGTGTGGCAATGAACCCTGTTGAGCACCCTCATGGTGGTGGTAACCATCAACACATTGGGCATGCTAGTACCATGCGTCGTGATGCTCCCCCAAGACAAAAAGTTGGTCTCATTGCTACTAGGGGAACTGGTCGTCTGCGCGGACAGGCTGCAACAGCAGATGCAAAGACAAATAAGGCTTATTGTTGATTCAAATTTTGGGAAAGATTTCAAGCTAGGTTGTAATCCTCGTTTACTTTTATCATTTGAGGCTAACTTTTGAGCTGTCATATTAATTGAATTTGTTATTTCTCAGTATCTTAAACTGCAAGCTCTCTATTTTTAAGAAGTAATAATTTAAAGGATTTTTTTGATGTATCAAAGGATTTGTCATTTGGAAACATTTGGAATGTCTGCAAACTATACATAAAAGATGAGGAAGATAATGTGCCAATACAATTTGTTAACAACTCCTATTAAATATGTTTCTTACTCTGTTTTCCTCTGTACATCATGTTCAATTTATCATTACTTTTGTTTAGTATGTTTCTTACTTTGTTTTCCTTTGTATAACTATTGCCTTGAAGGTGTCCCAATCGGTGCTCTAACTGTGTCTTTGTATTATGTGGCTGTTTCTCAATGAGGCGCTTGATCCTCTTACCTTGAAAAATAAAATTTTAAGGGTTCTGACTGTTAAGTTCTACTCGGTGCTTTCCATTCGGTATATGTTTTTGTATCTTTTCTATATACTCTATGGTTGCATCTCTTGAAATGGGGACTACATGACAGGGATTAAATTTCCTCCAGTCGATGCATGTTGATACATATTTACTGGTGAGTTGCAAGGTAAATTTGCAAGCTATTTTTAGCCCCCATTGCCAATGAATTTTTGCTATCCAATGTCCATACATTAGTTTTGAAATTTGTGGTAAATCCTCTGGTTGATTGTTCTAGACTTTGGCCATGTGAACTGTTTAATAAAACTCGTAAAGAAATGCTCACCTTGACTGCCAAAGATTAGGGCATGCATAAATTGGATTTGCTGCAAAGGTTTTAGAAACTATCAAACAAGGGGTTTGAATCAGAGAATGGAAAAGGTACTTGCTTTTAGATGATTCTTATTCCTTTTATTTGATTAACAATGCAGTGGGGAAAATGCTTATTGTTACACTATATACATTCCAATGACATTATTGCAGAGCTTGTTTGCTTTCAAAATCTAGAATACTATAAACTCTGTATACTTTCTGTTTTGGAACAACATACTCCATTTTGATCTCAAATCATATGGACTATTTTCTTGCTTAATTTTTGGGCAAGAATTTTATTTTGTAGGTTACATATTTACCCAAAATCAATGTATTGGCTTAACTCTTTAGACTATTATTTAAATTCTTCTTAAAGTTCCTTATTGTCTATGTTGTCAATATAGTGCAATTGACTTGGCAGCAGTGAAGTTGCTATAGTATATTTGCTAGAAAATCAATTAGCTTAATTTTTGAGTTCTAAAAATGAAATTTGAATCCAATTGAATTCAAAATTGTTTATACCATATAACCACTGCATGGATCTTTATTTTCCAATAACTTTGAGGCATTTTGCACTGTTGGATTTAAAAAAATTAAATTAATTCAACTGCTATCTATGGTGTCAACTAGAGCATTTGGCTTGGTTGCAGTGGGAATTGCTACAGTATATTTGCCTAATTAAACATCAAACGATATGGAAAAATACAATATGATCTCGTGAGACTAGCTGCTAAAGTTGTAATAACCATTGTGGAAGCAACACTAGTAAAGCATGGATGGAATGGGTGCCTCTTCTACCTTCAAACTAAATACTGTGGTATCATTATCATAACCATCATACCCCAAAAATGACTGAGTCCTCAAGAGCCAATGCCCCGCCCTACCCCAACTCAGGAGTCAATCGGATACATTGCATCTCCCACCACGGTCACATTGCCTTTTTGTGCTTTGCCTGCTATAAATGGCCAAAGATAGCGGTACTTAAAAATTGCCAAGCTTAAACTGCTAGGAACCGATCTCTTTATCACCTCCATTATTTCTTTGTTTCCAAAATCTTCCGCTAAATGTTGAGCTTCTTCTTGAAGAATTGCCGCACTGTACGAGATTTCTGCATCTGCATTTAGAAACAAGATGTGAGTTGGAATTGTTAATTTACTTAGGTAGTGTCTTATGCTACTATTTTGCTGTTCTTTTCACGTAGGTAGTGTTCAAATGGTTTAAAATTTAAATTTTTTATCACAGATATAAGCATCTCTATTTTTATTAAACAAAATTTAATTTAAAAATAAATAAAATTAAAAAAAATATAAAAAACAAAAATGTAAATTTTTAATTATATAATAAAATTATTTTTAATAGTCTGATCTAAATAAGCAGTTTTGATTTTGAGAAAAAATTAGGGTTTAGGGTTTAATGGAATTATAATTATAATATTATATTTTATTTAAAAATAACAAAAGTTATATTTTCAATTTATAGAGTAATGTATTATAAGAATTGTATATTACAATTTTAAATACATATAATAAGACAAATTGAATATGCATAATGGTTTTTTTAGATATTAATGATGATTTTGATTTTTATGTACTGTATCCATACAATTATTCGGCGTAACCCATTGCACACCTAAAGTGCAATAGCTAGTTTCTTAGGATTCTTTTTTTTTTTTTCAAATTTCAAAGCTTTGCAATCACAATAATTGTGTACTATCACTGAGTGGTGGAAAATCTTACACCTTACTACATACATTGGTACTACTACAGCTTTGAATTTTCTAAAATATATTCTCCTCCTGTCAATTTCAAAAAACTGATTGATCGCAATCAAAGACATCTACTCCACAAATAATAAACAATAATTCTATACTTCCAATAAAGATTTGTAGATTATGTGACATAAAACCTTCTCCGACCTTTCCCTTACTTTTTCCGACACCCACTAATGCCAGTCAAAGATGTGTACCACCGGTTAACGTGACATAGATGTTAAATGCGACATGAAATCTCGATGCACAACCTAATTTTAGTCCTTTCATTGCAGGTATCGTTTGCGTTTTTCCTTGCAAGTAACCAAGTTGTCAGGATGGAGAAATACACATGGGTGATGCTTTTCATGAGCTGGAGCACTGCCATCATATGTTGCAACTGCAATAATATTCAATGTCTAGATAAGCAAAAACTTATCTGCTGAGATTCAACACGGGGGTTGGTGGATTAGTTCGTTCATGGAAGGCGTTTAACTGCTGTGAATGGGATGGCGTTGAATGCAGCAATCTCACATATCATGTCACCCAACTGCACCTCTCAAATTTGGTGTTGCAAAACTCATCGCCAACTCACACTCTCACTCCTTTGTTCGAGTTAAAGCAATTGGAATATCTGGATATAAGCTCCAACGGTTTCACTGGTGTTATACCTGCAGGTATTTTGAATTTTTTTAGAGGAAGTAATTTGAAAAAGTTAATCTAATGGAAACCGTTAGATTTTCGCATTCGCACTGTTTTTAAATGAACTATACAAGTATCACTATTACATAGAAGAGGGTTTTAAGACATTGTTTGAGACAATTTTTGAGCAAATTGTTTTAATTTGAGACAAAAGAAATTGTGTATTGTCTCAACTATTGTCCGACGTCTTAAACTATTGTCTTAAAAATTATCTTTACAATGAAACATAAATATTTTTCTCTTTAGAGACAATTTCACTTTTGTCTTTTTAGAGACAATAGTTGGGATTAAAGACATATTATCTCTCTAGAGACAATAATTGGGATTAAAGTTTAGAGACAATATGAAAAAATTTATTAAAAAAATAAATAATTTATTGTAAATATTTTGTGTGATTTTCGACATTCAATGTTTGAAAATCATAGAAAATGATATCAATTAACTCATAGACATAATAAAAACAAAATTTTTGAAAGCCAAAATGCTCATTTTATTGATAGAAGATGCTCTTGCAACCATACATAGTCTGAAAATATGTATCACTTGCTTTGAAAATGTGTTAACAAAGTGTTTTGTTTCAGTCTAAAACTAAAAAATTTGGGTTACAATGTCAAAGTGATTAGAAAGAAACTTTGTGTCAAGTTTACAATTATGTACCAAAATAAAAAGAACTAATTACAAAAATGATTTTAGTTTTCTTTGTATAGCCTTCGTTGGAGAGAATGTAGGACATGACATTAAGAAGTATTTATGACCACCTCGTACTTTGACTTGGTAAATTTGATTTATTTTGGCTGCCTAGCAACTACTCCCATTATTTGACTCCACAAAAAAGCTCCAGCAAGGCATTGGTGAAAGAAAACTCCTGACTTTTAAAAAAAAAATTCCTCTGCCAGCTATTATATCCACTCTTTAACCTTTTGGATGCTTGCAAATTGCTACTACAGGTGCTTAAACTGTCCCTATATGCTTGCAACCTACTCAACTGTCCATCAATACCTTCTTAGATGCTTGCAAAATGTTGCTACAAGTGTCAAACTGACCTTTTTCCTTCCCAACTGCTCCTTTATGCTTTAAAATTGCCACTTGAAAACTATATCTGTTGTCCTATGTCAAAACAAAGGAATTAAGCAATTACTTCATCAATCTTCATCTAACGAAAAATCAAAATTATGGTAACTACTAACCAGATAGATTTGCACTACTAACTTTGTATTCTTTGCTCAAGATTCACTTATAAAGTAAAACAACAAGATACAATAATCATTTATAAATCTACATTTTTTCCCTCACAAACAAAACATAACAAGATAAGATAAGAATAGACACTAACAAAATAAAACCCAGCTACTAAAATTTTGTATGTACTGATTTGTTTCAATAAGTACAAATCATAATTTTCTCAATTTTATAATTCATACTTCTTACACAAAGACCAAGTGTTTTACTTGAATTTTCATGAAGTGCATAATGAGCTTCTGAGATATGTCGACTTTTATGTCTGAGATTTGAGACTGAAACAAGTCTCATGCCTGCAAACCACTATTGAGTCATTGGAAAACAAGTTTAAGTTGTCATTTAATGATAAACCAATTGTTGTTTAAAAGTAAAAGCCTCCAAAATATCAAGCAAAAGCCTTCAAAATTTCACTTGAGATAAAAAATCAATTGTGTATCAAAAACGTATAAAAGCATATCCTGATGCATTGAGTTGTCATTTAATGATAAACCAATTGTCAAAGAGACATGCGACTAACTTGTATTATGTACATTTCTCTTTAAAAGTTTGTATTTCAATGTGAAAAACATCATTCTTGTAAAGAACCAAACAAAGGCATATCACATGCGCATACAAAACCAAACAAAACCTATTAAATAAACCTCCCAAAATTTAAAATTGCTAGTGTAAGGAAACCAACAAACATTATACAATGTATAAGTGCTCAGTTTCAGTGTGTTTTTCTGATCATATATTTTTAATTTTTCTTCTCTCTGTATATATGCATTATTCAACATATAATGAGTAGATGCTCTGTCAAAAGACTAGTACCCAACTAAGTATATTGTCCCATTTTGTTGTCTTGTCCTTCCCTAATGCATGCATACTCTCTTAATTTTTAAGCAAAGTTATCAATGTCCCCCATATAAATTTTCTCACAGTTGTTTCATTATTATCATATAATGTCAGTGGATCCCAAAAACATGTAGCACCGTAATCATGTGTGGACCATCATTAAAAAATCATGCATTAATGGAAGAAAGAAAAAATTATTGCATTTAAGGCTTCTTAACTTCCTTGATAAGAGTGACTCAAACTAGATTTATATGGTGATGAATAATCTTTAATGGGAAGAAAAAAAAAAAGTATAGTGATCATATTCTATGAAGAAAATTCATGAACAGAGAGCATCATATGATATACCTGATCGATTACAATCCATTATCCATGGCAGTAGCAGAAGCACAAAAGAGGCAGAAACTTCTTGTGTATATATAAGAGAAAGATATGTAGAATAACATTGACTATGAGATAGCTACAATATAGGGTGGAATAGAATGAGGGAGTTTGTGCCTGCAAATTTCTCTTGACCAACCTTGAACTCTTGCCATTGAAGAGGCCTAACAAACTAATGGAATCAATGTGCACCATTTATGCTCAGGTGGTTGGTTGTCTTAGAATTTCTTCTAGAGTGGAACTACTCCAATTTACAACATATCTAGATTCTACAATGAAATTTCAATTTTCTTTTGCTAATTTCATTCCAGATCTCCAAGAGCTGCATTTTTTTTCAGTCTTTTAGAGTTGATGGTATGATATATATCACATGTTAATTAAATGAAATATGCTAAGGTCTACCTAATTATCTTTGTAAATACGAGGTCATACAGAAGTACTAAAGTAAATATCGCCAAAGCCATACAAAGATATTATTTGGGATGTGTACGTTTACTTGTTGAAAGTTTCAATGGCCTCAATGTTTCACCTTCTCTAAGTAGTGTTTATTTCTCAAAAGTGTATAAGATTAACACATATATCTAATGGTTGCAAAGTTGGATGGTTATCATTAAATGTGTTTATATTGTTAATTCTATAAAGTGCTCTAGTTTGTGTATCATTGGTAAACAAGTTTCTCAATATTTTAGAGTCATTTTATCTTTCTTTGTAATTTCCTAAGCTTTCACCCAAGACATTAGTCTTCAAAGAATGAATGAACAAATATTTTGCAATATGATTATATGACATATATGTGCCACATTACACACCTATGTACTCAAGATGCCATGTAATACAACACAATGACACTTAAGGTGTGCAAAACCAATGCACCAAGCATGACAACACAAGTTAAAGTCTTAAAAGAAATCAAGGAATAGCCTTTCATAAAGCATCTCTATAGATATACAAACAAACTTACTTGCATAACAATTGCAAGTCTACTTGTGCAACAGTTGCAATTCTACTTGTGCAACAGTTACATACTTGTGTAGTGATTACATACTTGCAAACCAATTGCAAATCTGCTTGCACAAAAAGTACATACTTGTGCAACAAGTATGACAATGTTAACAACTTTCACAAATGCCCTTAGAAAGCATAGGAGATCACGTCTAAACATAAAGACATTCTAAACATGAATAGCAAATATTAAAACCTCTTAGAAAATGTAAAGAACTTATTCGCATCACCATTTTTGTGGCTGTAAATGCAAAAAAAATAGTCTAGAGTAACTCACTCAAATCTTACATTTATAGGATTTCTAATATGCAAAAGAAAGGGGAAATCAATGGCTACAAAAATCTTCGAAGTTTTTTCAAAATTGGTAGAATCGGTATAAAAACAAATCATTAACTTTGCAGTTAAGAAAAATAGAGTTATAGCCATAAGCCTAGAAAATACATTACCATTGATACCAGATGTACATATAACATTCAAATGAGAAACAAACGTAGCCCATAAGTTTCACTTCAATTTGAAAGCTAAATTAGATTCACTATACCCTTAGTTTAAAGGATCCATTTAGTTTAGTAAAGCAAGATTCATCTTCAGCTGACCGAGTAGGTTCTAATTTGTCTATTTTGGGTGGTCTATATATTGAGGGTAGAAATCCATAACAATATTGTGGGGACTGAAAAATTGTAGTTTATGTGCAGATCATGATGGGCCAAAAAATGGTGATATGTAAGTGATATGATGAACCATATGGCTGATGACCTTTTTTTTCCCAAAATTGATGAAACGAAAAAAGTTTTTAAAAGAGATTCTCAATTTTCCACCAATATAAATTATGTTTTACTTTGAATTTAATAAATAATTATTATTAATTTTCTATTTGAATTATGACTAAAATCTTGATTAGGTTGATTGAAAAACATCTATAACTTTCAAAAAAATCAATTTTTTTGAATCCAAAACATGCGTCACATTCTATGTTTTGCATAATATAGGATTAAAAGAAAGAAAAAAATTGAATTTCATAAAGTTTTGACTAAGTTAAGGTGGTTATACATACAAATTTTTATATTTTTAACAGTTGTAATAAAAAAATCATAATTAATTATTTACTTGGAAAAAAATTACAAAAAAATATGCATCACATAAAGACATGAGTCATCTACTTATATCTCAAATATTATAAAAAATTATTATCATTTTATTATGGTTAGGGTGGTGAGACAGACACTTACTTCTTATTTTTTCCCTGAAATTTAAGTAGTACTGCATTGAAATTTCAAATTTTCACCAAATAGATTTTTTTTATAAATAAACCTAATAGTTTAGAAACTAAATTCAATTTTCTACAGATTCTATTCTTACATATTTTTGAAATAATATAGATAACTTATTCAAATTTTTACATCAAGTTGTCTAACTTTGATTTTTCTGAATTTTATTGTCACTTAAGGGCCTTTTTTTCCATGATGATCTTGCACATACCCTGTACCTCTTCTTCTAGATGTAATGACCCATAATTTGACGCTACCAAGATTGACTAAGTCATTTAAAATTACTTGAGCTGGAACAATTACACAAAAAATTGATCAAATTTCCATAGGGATAGCATATGGGCCCTACCTATAAGGATTTAGTTGAGTTTTGGTTAAGTCTAGAACCTTTGTAAATTGTATATTGTATGCGTATTCAAACTATGTATCCCAGCTAAATGATGAGTTGTTTGGTATAATGTATTAACCTATGTTTAATGTAGTTGCTAGGTACTTGATACAAAACCAACAGCTTGAACTTGCTCCTTTCACTTAATTGGACGGGAAGGATTGAGGTAGGCAATTAAAAAATTTAGACTCAGGCACTAAGACACATCATAAAATTCAAAAGATTGATTTGGGACCTAGGGAGACATGTGATGCTGTCATAAGTGAGATAGACAGAACATAGTACTTTATCCCATTGCTTATTGGACAAATATATATATAAGAAATCACTCCCCATAATAACAACAAATGATTTGATTCCAATGTGTTTAATGTTGACCTCAAAGTTTAGTGATTTCTCATCAGTGTTTAAAACCTAAAAAAAGAAGTAATTTATCACAATATTTATAAGTAGAGGATTGCAATGAAAGATAATGATACCTGATCAAGCTGGGAAGTAACATCTTGTTGCCACTTAGGTTCATATTCCAAGCCCTGCATTCACAACAACAAAAAGAATCGATATTTAACAAGTATATCAAAGCAAAACCGAGTAGCAGTCATAGTTAATTTCAAGGAAGCAACACAATATTATTCCATACATTTCCAAGTAAACCTAAAGTCCCTAGAACATCCATAGAAGTTGAAGAGGGTTTCCAGTTACATTAATTGCAACCAAGGATAAAGCAACAATAATCAAGCCATTAACTGCAGCACCATCCTAAGAACACAATATGCAAATTCAAATGTTAACTCCTCATATCTTATGGTCACAAAGTCTTAGACTATGATCATATTAACAACAAATGATTTGATTCCAAAGTGTTTAATTTTGACTTCAAAGTTCAGTGATTTCTCATCAATTTCTAAAACCTAAAAAGAAAAGTAATTTATCACAATATTCATAAGCAGAGGATTGCAATGAAAGATAATGATACTTGATCAAGCTGAGAAGTAACATCTTGTTGCCACTTAGGTTCATATTCCAAACCCTGCATTCACAACAACAAAAAGAATGGATATTTAACAAGTATATATCAAAGAAAAACCAGGTAGCAGTCATAGTTAATTTCAAGGAAGCAACAGAGCATTATGCCATACATTTATAGGTTAACCTAAAGTCCCTACAACATCCATGGCAATTGAAGAGGGTTTCCAGTTACATTAACTACAACCAAGGATAAAGCAACAATAATTAAGTCATTAATTGCAACACCATCCTAAGAACACAATATGCAAATTCAAATGTGAACTCCTCATATCTTATGGTCACAAAGTCTCAGAGTATGATCATATTAACAATAAATGATTTGATTCCTATGTGTTTAATGTTGACTTCAAAGCTCAATGATTTCTCATCAATGTCTAAAACCTAAAAAGAAAAGTAATTTATCACAATATTCATAAGCAGAGGATTGCAATTCAAGGTAATGATACTTGATCAAGTTGAGAAGTAACATCTTGTTGCCACTTAGGTTCATATTCCAAACCATGCATTCACGACAACAAAAAGAATGGATATTTAACAAGTATATCAAAGCAAAACCAGGTAACAGTCATAGTTAATTTCAAGGAAGCAACAGAGCATTGTGCCATACATTTCCAAGTAAACCTAAAGTCCCTGCAACATCCATGGCAATTGAAGAGGGTTTCCAGTTACATTAACTGCAACCAAGGATAAAGCAACAATAATTAAGCCATTAACTGCAGCACCATCCTAAGAACACAATATGCAAATTCAAATGTTAAGACTTTTTGGTGCTACCCCTTAACATAAGTAACTGGAATGTATAGAATATACTCACGAGTGAAGAGAATCTGGAGCACATCTTGAGCTATTAGGACCATAAGCAAGAAGAGCCCACAATACAGTGAAAACAATTCCAGATTCATCCGCTATCTCACCTCAAACGACTCTTCCCTCACATGGATCAATAGGTATGCATTTGTGTTTTATTTGTGGCTTACTTTATTACCTAATAATTATTATTAAATATTATGTGCAAACAACTATAAATTTGCTAATTATTTAATGTAATGTTGTTACTAGGGCATCAAACAAATCAAGTAATTCACTTTCCTATCAAAGAACCAATTGATAACAATTTAGAAGGCTCTGCTATAGCCCTACCAATTAATGGTTCTGGTTGAGTGGAACTCCTTTTGCAAGAGATGCATAATGCATCAGATATGGACGATGCCAGACCATGTGCTTCAAGAGCACTTGTGGCACTAAAAAATGCTATTGTTGATCAAACAAATTCTATAGCTAAAAACGTGCAGAAGGGATTACTTTCTAGTTTATTCCATATTTGCATACTTTACCACAAATTCTCAACATTCACTTGTGTATGAGCTATTGGTTATTGTAATAATATTTTCCGATTGTTCATTATTTTTTCTCTTATTATACCACTTGTAGGAAAATATGTTTCTAAAGCAGCAAGTTGAAGCTCTATTTCGTGATAATAGCATTCTTAAGCGAGTTGCGACCATACAACATGAGCCTCAAAAAGAGCTTGAGGAAAGGGGGCGAGAATTACAAAATCTGAAGCAACTTTTATCTCAATATCAAGAAGAACTAAGGACATTGGAGGTGAAAGTCAATATTAACCTAGTTTTTTGTTTTTGGATTTGAATAGTGTTTTTGAATCATCTGAAGATGAAGTCCACGAGTAGTCATTACACTAATGACATTTTTTGTCATCTATTTTTGCAATAATTCCAAGGAAAGATGACCTACATAGCACATAAGCATCTCTAAGTTAACTCATGTGCAATAGCTACCATTTTCTATAAAGAGGTCATGCTGAAATCATCTTAATAGTCAAATCAGTGAAGAACCCAAGAAGTTCTTCTCTTAAGGTCTTTGATCACTACTTTTGGTTTTTCTTTGAAGATAAGATTTGAAATGACTAAGTGGGAGTATCTAGAACCAAAAAAGACAACTTCTTTCTTTGATCCAAAGAACTCCACAAGGTCTGGTCATCTTATGCTAATAACTTTTGTTATATTCTATGGATATCTTATCCCTATATCATTGTATATTTCCCTAGAAAATGTAAAAAGTGGTGCAGGCAGTGTTCATCGACCAAGACATTCAAATATATGATTGAGGAAACACCCAACACTGCAGAAGCTCAAAAATCAAATTTGAATTAGGAGCTTGGTCAAATAGATAGAGGTGTATAGTATGCATGAAAATGAAGTTACCATAGAGAATCATAGTGGATTGTGGTTTCCACAGTGGACTGTGTTTTTCATAGAGGGCAGTGATTCAATATGGAAGAAAATGACAAAAGGAAAGGCATATCTCAGGCTATAAGGGGCGGAAGTGTTGATCATGAATGTTCAAGATAAGGACAATCATGTCATCCATAAGGCCTAGATACAGATGAAGAGGACAGTCAAAATCATAATGGACGGTTTATTGTGAGATGAGGATTGAAAGCTATCTTAGCAAAGCTATGCTTAAGGACATGGAGACCAAGAGTCATCACTACCAATTTCTCAAAGATGATGGTCATGATAAGAATGGTTTGAACACCAAAAATAGTGGAAGTCATGAATAGCGGTATTTTACAGTGCTATGAAAATACAAAGGTAAAGGACACATAATCCAGATGAAATTTGAATGATATGATAGGAATGCAAGATACCTCTGAGAAGGTCATTCTCTCCAAGTTAGATCAACAATCAAAAGAATTTGATTTAAAAGAAATGGATAAACTGATAAAAATGAAGAACAAGATTCAAGCTTATGAGAAGAACTCTCAAACAAGAGAAATAAAATATGCATGAGCTTTATAAATCTTCCTTCAAAACTCAATACTTCAAATTTAAGTTTATGTAGTAGATTGACAAAGAGGCCATTAACAAAGCTTTAATTGCCTACATGGAATACAAGTTAAAGGAAGAAAAAAAAGATTGAGAAGTCTGTATGGAGATCAATGAGAAAAAAAGTGCTTGAACCAGATGCAAATTCTAAAGGAGCTATTGCAACTGAACATGCACTTCCAATTGAACATCCAAACAAAGATCCAGTTGCAATTCCAATTCTAGATGCACATCTTATCGTGCATCATCTTACACATCCTATTTTTATTGTGTGTTCCCACATTGCTACCAGATCCATATGACTCACTCAAGAGAGAATATACTATTTGATACTTGGAATATGCCTTTGTAACATAATATTTTTGTAATATTAAATCTTATCCATCAATAATGGATGATTCCTAATTGTTGATCTGCAACTAAATTTTTTGCGTCTTACTCTATAAAAGGGTCATTGATTGATCACTTTAGGGAAGCCGAAATTGTTGATTATTGTAGGACTTAGCAATAAAGAATTATTATTGTTGAATTCACTTCATGGTTCCTTCTCACTTTGTGAAATTTTGTTTAGAATTATAATGAGTTAATATTTGATGAATGCCAAATTTTGATTACGAAGAATTTACTAGTTGTTAGTGTTTATGTGCAATAAGCTAAACTATTTTCTTTCAGATTATGAAATAAATTATTGAATAATGGCATTATCAAGTATTTGATGATTATTTTGTAATTTGAAAATCTTTTGAAGCTTGCACTTCCCTTTATGTAGTTGTGATAAAATAGAATGCAATAGCCCTTTATGCAAAAAAAATTAAAGCACTGCTACGGATGGGAAGCACAACACACATTATAGCAATTCCTAGTTCGTGTCTAGAAAGGATTGTCCAGTCGATTCACAATAAAGATTTATACCTTGTCCCATTCTAGTGATATCATTATGCTTGAGGATTTTATTAAATGCATAGTATTAAGTTGAAATTAATTACTGTGAATAAAATAAAGAAGAATGGTCAAAGAATTGCAGGCAAGAGACCTCTAAAAAGCAGATGAAGAGTAACATAAACAGTTGTAAACCCTTGAGTTCCTTAAAGCCCTCATTCTTATAATACTAATAAGATTTTACATCATAGTAGGGCTTTCGATGGAATAGAGTGACCCTACTTCGACAGTAAAAATATAAAGTCAAGCTAGAAAACATAGGAAAGAACTATTTAAACTTACAGAGCACACAATAACAATAGGCCATACACGATAGCTAAATCTTCAAAACAAAGAAGTCTGGATTCATGAGGCATACCTTATTAATCGCAACCAGCTCACTCTCAAGCCCTTTAACTACAAATTTTCAAGAACAATGCCCCTCCAAATCAAGAAGTATATTGCATATTTGAATCTTTGGCCGGGACTATAAATCAAAACAACAAACGTTTTATTCAAACACAGGGCATTAATAAAATAAAAATCTACAAAGCCATGGCTAACCAAGGTTATAAGAAAGTGTCAATTTCATTTCAATGAACTCAATTTCTCTTAATTTCTTAATATTCAGGATCTTGAAAGAAAGATAAACATAACATAATTATTTGGCAATTACAATAGAATAAAACCCTTTAAAATTAAAGTAATCCTAAAATTATAAACACAAAAAGAGAATCAAATTAAATAAATATAATCTTTCAATCTGAAATTCCATTTTTTCCCTCTCCACAACATAAGTACCAAAAAAATGAATGGTTATCAACAAGAATAACCAGAAACTAGAAGGGTGTATATGTACTCCAAATTCTGGAATTAATTTACACCTTATATTGCCTGGTTATGAGCCACCCCAGTGAACACAGTAAACCATTCCTTATAAAACATGGGTCAATGGAAATTGATATAAACTTATGTATTCGATCCTATAAACCATCACAGTGCTAAATAATTTAGTTTAGCATTAAATTACTAGAAAAGAAATACAGAGTGTTTTGGAGACGGCTGCTTGAAAAGAGTACACCCACCTGGAAAGAAATATGGTTATCCCTTAGATTGATCTCATATTTCTTAGGAAGATCATCAACACAAATGCACTCCAAAAGTGTATTCTGACGCCATAGTTGAATAACCTTCAGCACAATGACGAACATTAGGAAGAGGAAATGAAAAAGTATCCATGATTCAAAGAATTTGTGTCTTCAGAAAATACGTTACCAAGCCCCTTGGAAATCGGAGGAGAGTGGCCTCTTCACAAGCTTAAATGTTCCAGAGAAGGCGCAGGCCTCACTCCCAGCACTCCAATACTATCACCTACAATGAACAGGGTATATGGTGTTAAAGGGAAAAAAGCGTAAAAAGTTGTGGTTTGCCGAATCATTAGAATGGGGATAAATAAAATTCACTTGCACAGAACGATTTATATACTCAAGAAGAAAATTTTGATGTGTGTGGTAGACTATATATGTTCACTATTTGAAACAGGGCAGGAGAAAACAAAAAACAGAAGAGCCTTTTAAGCTTTTTAAATATTCAGAGCTTCATAATGATGGAATACCGAGTAACTTATTTGTTAAGATGCTCGAACTTTTTATGTGGATTAGGGCTTTCGAAGTTTTGAGTGAGCTCTCTCCATTGCAGCTGAATCTACTCTTAACACTGTATATATTACACCCAACCAGCAGGAAAAAGTAAAAACTGTCAAGCTGCTCCTCTATCCCTCATTGTAAAATCTAAATTTTTATCCAGCACCAAGAAGAGAAAAACAGGATTTGGAGCATGGAGGGTTTATTAAAAGGGATTTTTGTCATTGTTTTGGTAAATTTTGATTGAGCTTTGTCAGATTTTTTTGATTGGGGATGTTTAACATCAATTTGGTATCTACATAATTGAAATTTGTTGCCTTTAGAGGCAAGAACTGAACAGTATAATTTGAACAAGTTTAGTGGATTTAATTTACAAAGCTTTATCAAATTTATGGCCAAATCCAAGCCTGAAATGGACCTGCTAAGTCCAATCTCAAGACCGTAAACTACTTAAAAAAGTGTTAAATGAAATTGATTAACTAATATAAGCTGCTAAAATCTGTAATCTAATATTTTCAGTCATCCTGATGATGGGTCACTACAAAATCTCGAATGCCTAATTAAAAATAAATAGAAATCTATCTGTATTATGTTCAGTCATTAAGCCTGTTATGATAGGAAAAGAAGATTAGGATTTACTTGTCACTAAACAATTAGTTACATATCTCCACAAATAGATGTTTAAAGTAAATGGTAGCTCACTTGCTCACAGCAATGATGTAAATGATATATCTGTTATGAAATTTATTTTGTAACTTAGTGGGTACTGCTTGGTTGCATTGTGTGAGCAACCTACATATTCTGAAATAAAATGAACATTTCTTACCTATTATTACGCCAGCACTGATGGATTTCTTCCCGCGATATGGACTGGCTATTCCAAGACCTGCTCACAGTCAAGAGAATTAATAAATAACATGTTTAAAAATCAAACAAATCAATAGGTAACTTTTATCTGACAAACAAATGGCCAATATGCAAAAGAATGTTACTGCCAGAGTCTTGGTCACAAAATGTTATTTTATGTATGTGAGATTTAACCTAATCATCACAGGGCAGCAAAATCTGAATAAGAAAATCCCCTCCTATAAAAGTGTCGGACTACCCCTGTCAATTCGATCCAGATTAAACTCTGTAGTCTGTACCAATCTTCCAGTGGAAAAGGCAGATTGAATAACTAGAAAAGCCCTTTTCTTTAGTAAGGAGCAAGTTAAAAGATTTCCGTATACTAAATCAGAAGCCCAGAATGGGATTACTATGATGTTGGACTACAAGATCTGAAATGGTTTAGACCGCCTTCTCAGTTTTCTCAGTAGAAAGTGGCTTTGATAGGAGTGCAGACTAGCATTTTGAATACCATGTGCCATGGTTAGCAGATAGGCTGTATTTACCAAAGCTTGATGTTTGATAGTTAAAATGGAATGGTCGCAGAAGGATTGCAAAGAGCAACTAAAATTGAATATTCAGGCTATCTTTTATTTGCAGTACATCACAGTGTCGGAAGCTTCTTGAAGCAAATATATATGACAATTAGTGTCGGACGCTTGAAATCTTTGTGCTGTATCATCTTCAGGGATGGGAAAATTGAAGCCAATGCATGCGACTAGGGCTAATTCTATCGGCTGAACATTTCATTTAAATACAAAACGATGAGGATGTTAGAATTTAACTTCAAATGTAACCTGCGATGCCCAGAATGCTTCTATACACTAAATAATACTAAAAAAGAGATAAATTTAACTTACAATCTGAGCAATTAAAAAGATGTGTCTGCCCATTTAGGCAGTGGCAGCAGAAAGTTTCAGTATAAGGATAATAACCACACTACCCGTTTGTAGCCTCACACCTGCCACAATTTGGAAAGATGGATTTAGGATCCTGCCATTCTACAGGAATCCTCTCCGTAAAAGCTGTATAAACTGTGAGCTATTTTTAGGCACCGTTTTATGCTTTTCCAAAACAGGGACTGAATAGATTCCGGAGCAAGCCTCGGGCTCTTCCACATCAAACCTCAAATACCACCCGTGATATTGACCACTCCTATTGCAGTCGAGCTTAACGATTTGCTTGGGTATTTTCTTTGCACAGTCTCGAAGCTCTGTAACATTAGAATTCTGATGCGAAACAAGAAAATGAAATCTCTTAGATCATCATAGACGTCTGGGTCCAAGTCCCAGGCTTCAAGAGCTTTTGGTTTACTATGGTAATTCTTCTTTGAGAGATCAAGGAAGCATTAAGTATCCTATAGTCATTTATGTGGACGTGTAACCCAGGGCTCTCTTTACAGTCCACTTGGAAGCCCAGGAAACCACAGCCCTGGTTCAAAACCCCAAAATGCATGTCGCGAAGGTTGAGGGAGGGAAAATAAATGAGGAGGGAAATAAAAAAATTATTTTAAAAATGTATTTTTTAATTGTCTTAAGACAATTAAAAAATTAAAAATATAATTTAACATAAAATATATATTTAAGACAATATTTTGTCTTAAATCTTCTTTCTATGTAGTAGTGTATTTCTGACATTTGGATCAGGCTTTTAAAATTAAAGAAGTTATAGTATTTAAATTCAAGTTCGAACGCCTTCACTTATGTTAATAGCGACTCCATAGCTGTATCATAATACTCTTTAATCCTTTTTGGACAAATTTGAGTATAATAAAAATTGGGATACATTATGAAATCTTTCCGTCTATCATTCCGATGATGGATCTGAGTGTGGTTCAATACTAGATGTTTAAAATACTTACACAATTGACGCTTTAAAAGATCGCAGACAATAACAATTGCTGCTAATATTACGTTAATGCCGTTAGTTGTGTCTTGGATCCAGGTATATCTGCACTCAAAGAACTGAAGCATCTGGAGATGGGCAACAATTCATTTGAAGGTGAGATTCCATTGGCACTGGGGAATCTCTCCAACCTCCAATATTTGAATATTTCAAAGTCTGAGAAGAATGAATTCAAATGTTGGTCGAGTTTAGAGTGGGCGCGGAATCTGCCAAGGTTACAGTATTTGGCGATGAAGTTTGTGGCCGTAACCAGCAGTGGTAAAGAATTGGGGGAATACATATCTTCTCTTCATAATCTGCACTTCCTTGACATGAGGTTCTGCAATCTGTCAGGCCCAATCCCCACTACTATCCTGAACCTCACATCCCTCGCACATCTTGACTTCCACGGCAACAACTTTTCATCCCCACTTCCTCAATGGTTACGAAATATGACTAGCTTAGAATGGCTTAGTTTTTATAAATGTAATTTGAGTGGTCCATTCCCCCTCACTCTATCCACTCTGCCTCATTTGAAATACCTCCGAATGGCTCACAATGATTTCAGTGGAAACATAACTGAAATATTAGCCACCGGGTGGCCTGACCTCACTTATATTTCTTTGTCAGGACGCGGAATACGCGGGAGTATACCACCTTCCATTGGAAATCTTTTCTCCCTCGCAACTATTAAACTGACAGGAACTAAAATTAGTGGGTCTATTCCTGCCTCCCTTGGCAATCTCCCTCTTCTTGAGGTACTGAGACTCCAGGATAACTTCTTGACAGGAACGATTCCTTCCTCGCTTACGCAACTTTCGAAGTTGACTGATCTGAATCTGTCCTTCAATCAGCTGAGCGGTAACTTGCCTTCCCATCTGTGTGGATTTTCGTCTATCCAACGACTTTTCCTCCAATCCAACAACTTGAACGGTACAATTCCTAGTTCTCTTGGAGACCTCGTTCGGATACAATGGATTGACCTCAGCGCTAACCGTCTGCAGGGCAGATTTTCTCTCCAGGTTTTTCAAAATACCTCCACTCTAAGTCGCCTCTATCTTTCGCAAAACCAGTTGACTGTTCGTCTTGATCCAGATTGGGTACCGCAAATATCCTTTCAAGTACTCAATTTGGCCTCCTGTAATATTGGAGGCTCCATTCCTACATTTCTTTCAACACAATATAGATTATTGGGTTTGGACCTCTCGAACAATAGTATTGTTGGAAGCATTCCATCCTGGCTTTGGGATCTGAATGTTGGCAACTATCTTAACTTATCCTACAATAATTTAGAAGGTCATCTTCCACCTATTTTAAAAGTAACATTGTTAACCCTAGATCTGCATAATAATAAGCTCAGTGGCCCTCTTCCCTTGCCCTCCCCGTCCCTCCAAGTTTTGGACCTTTCCTACAATGACTTCACTGGGGTTATCCCCAGGCAAATTGGTATGCTACTTCCTAATATCGTGGCTTTAGGTCTCTCGAGTAACAAATTATCTGGCAAGATACCATCCAGCATAACCAATTGTTCAGCTCTGACAAGATTGAACCTAGCAAATTCTGGTTTGAAAGGAGAGATCCCAACCACAATGGGAAGTTTGTACCAACTCCAGACGCTGCACCTGAATGACAACATGCTGAAGGGAGATCTGCCCGTTAGTCTTTCCAACTGTTCTAATTTAGAGATCTTAGATGCTGGTAATAATTTCTTGTCTGGAGAGGTACCGAGTTGGATATCAAAATTCTCTCAGTTGATGATACTTGTATTGAGGAAAAACAACTTTGCAGGATCTATTCCACCTGAATTGGGCAATCTCAGTCATCTGCATGTTTTAGATTTGTCACAAAACAATTTGACTGGGTCCATCCCACCGGAGCTTGAGAAATTAGCAGCAGGATTGGTTCAAGTCGGAAGCTCAACAGTACAGTCTAACAATGGCACGCCATTCTATTACAAAGAAGAGATTTCAGTGACCAACAAAGAAACAGAGCTGGTATATGTTGATTCTGTTTTGTTACTTGTAACATGTATTGACCTAGCTGGAAATCAACTGTCAGGTATCATTCCTTCAACAATTGGTGCACTTAGTGGCTTAGTTATCCTGAATATCTCCAGGAACAATCTTAGTGGAGAAATTCCACATACATTGGCAAAGCTAAAGCAAATAGAGTCACTGGACCTTTCCTACAATAAACTGGAAGGCGCGATTCCAATAGAGCTGCAAGTTCTTAACTTCTTAGCTGTCTTCATCGTCTCTAATAACAGGCTCTGTGGCAAAATTCCAGCAGGAGGTCAATTCTCCACATTTAGTGTCTCCTACTTCTACGGTAATCCGTGTCTTTGTGCTTTTCCACTTGATATCAGATGCCCAGGATCACCAGGCATCATTCCAGATGGAAAAAATGATGATAAGGAGGAGGAAGAGGGAACAGAAGATCCATGGTACTGGTATGTTAGCTGTATGGCTACCTTTGCCATTGGATTTTGGGGATTGCTTGCACTGCTGTGTACGAGGAGGACATGGCGAACAAGATACGTCTACATGTTAGATGAAGCTGTTGTAAGTTTTTGCGATGTATTTTACACTTGGTATTAGAACGTTATCCAAAGAAATATCATGGATCTCATCTCAAGAATAGTGCTTCTACTTCTGGAACAAGAAGAGAAGAGATGGATTTCTAAATTTGATCCTGCATAGCTTGTGGTAAATCGCATTCACTATAGAAGAAAGTACAATGTTAGCTTCATTTATATGTCCTTAGACTGTGCGAATCTCCTTTACAAAAATATATAAATTTCTTATATTTCTCATATATCTCTCTTGTCAATGTATATTTATTCTTACATTTTAAAGGTAAATAAAATATATATATTATGTAAAGGGACCTGCATATAAATGTTTATTATTAATGTATACATTATCTATCATTCTTTTATTTTATTTTCAAAATTTTAAGAGATGTATTTATGTTTTTAAGAGATGTATTAATGTTGAGAGGTGTTTGTGATAGTAAGAGATGAATTTTAATGGTATATATGTTGGACAATTTTTTTTAATTTTATCTTAAATTTGATAGATATTTATACATCAAAATATGAATATTTAATAATAAATAATTTAGTAATATTTAATAATAAGTAGTAAAAAATAGAAAAGTATATTAATATTTAATAATAAGCATAAATATAAATATACAAATACAAATGAAATATTTTTTCCATCTTTGTATTCATTATTTTTCTTTCTACAAAACACAAATTTAAATATAAAAATAAAAATAATTAAATAAATGATGTTTTTTATTACAATTTCATGCTAGGGTTTACACTAAAATGTTTTTATAATGATTTTACAAGTGTATTACAAGTGTGATTATAATGTTTGGTAAAATTGTAGATACAAATATTTTAAATATATTTATCTTACAAACACCAACAACTATCACTCAATATATTTTAGCTAGATGTATTTGAGATGTTTATACATATCATAACAATATTAAAAGTATTAGTTGAAGGTTTATAATACAAAGTAATTGGTTTCTATGAAGACCTTATTGAAACATAAGTTGAAAACACGCATTATGTTAAGCACATGTAAGCACATTAAGATGAGGAGGTAG
Source organism: Sequoiadendron giganteum (assembly GCA_007115665.2). Taxonomy (NCBI): domain Eukaryota; kingdom Viridiplantae; phylum Streptophyta; class Pinopsida; order Cupressales; family Cupressaceae; genus Sequoiadendron; species Sequoiadendron giganteum. The sequence goes on along the minus strand of CM021108.1, from coordinate 206,824,941 downwards.
ATCATTTCAACAAGGAACCATTTATGGTAAAGATTACTTTAGAGGCAAGATGAAGGGTTTTTCAACAATTTGGAGAATCTTGGATGGTAATTATAAATAGCGCATGTCAACTGGGGATAGAGACAAAACAATACAAAATCTGGCACTACCTTGTGTAAGGAAGGGCCACCAAACAAAACTATCAAATTTTCTACATTGAGAAGGAGTACAACCCCTTGATTCAAAAGGGGGCAATAAAAAATGGATTTGACTATGTGCTTCACTTTGTTGTTTAGGAGTAGGTTATATCATTTCTTGGGGATGGATATCAAGTGAGATTCTTCTCATAGTAAAGTAGATTCTCTCAATGTTTGAGAAAGTATTAAATATGATGAAATTGAATGCAATTTTTTTTAATATGTGTAATGTTGGAGGCATATAGATGTTAGAAGATGATATTTCTTATTAAAAGAAAAATAATGATCAATAAATAAAAAGAACAACGAATGGATTTAATTAAGTCTAACATCTTGTTTGTAATACGTAAGAAAAAATAGTATAATTAGATTATCTATTTATGTATATTTATATTTTCAATATTAAATACCTCGTGATCAACTAACATGCTATGATATCACATATTTAATAATGTTTATTCCAATTAATTATTAGTCGATAGGCTATTTGTTTGAAGTTTTCGCCAAGATTTTCATCAACCCAACCATGAATAGGATTTGCCGGTGTCGGAGATCTCCCAGCCAGCGGCAACTTCCCTAAGGTTTTTTATGACGACATGGAGCTTGCTAATTACGTGGGTTCGTGGTAATGGAGGTGGTCACCTCCATACACGAAAGCATAATAGTGAGTATTTTCTCGCGTGAAGTTCAATGCATCCCACTGTTGTTGTACGATGACAGCGAACGAAGTAAATACAATATTGAATGTTGCAGTGTGGGAAAGTATACTTAGAAATGTGCCAGAAAATATATTGATTAAGTTGCATTGTCAAAAGAGCCATTGTGATGTTGGTTTGATAACAGACTAGATTGTAAAAATTGTCGCCTTTGACTCCTTGGTTGGTTTGATAGTAGACTATTCTGAAAATTGTTAGCTTCAGCTTTATTTTATGGCACTTTGGGGGGTTTTAAAACTAATGTTCTCCAGAATCTGTAAGACGTTATACATGGGTATTTTGCATAAATGATTAATTTAGTGTTCATATGTTCTTGTATATGTTATATATTTATTTCTTTGGTGTTATACCCATTTTGGAGACTTCAAAGAGATTATGGCTTTGTATGGATGGAGAAATTGCAATTAAATCTTATTTCTTTTGTGTTTATTGTTCATGTACATTATTTTTATATGTTTGTATCTTCGACATTATACCCATTTTGGAGACTTCAAAGAGATTATGGTTTTGTATGGATGGAGAAATTGTAGTTAAATCTTCTTTCTTTCATGAAAAAATATGGTTAGGGTTAGTTATTTTTTTGCCCCTCATTTATTGTTTGTAGTTATCTTTGTTCATCTTTGGCATTATACCCGTTACCATAGGAGAAATTGTAGTTAAATCTTCTTTCTTTCATCAAAAAATATGGTTAGGGTTAGTAATTTTATCACCCTTGTCTTATTGTTTTATTTATCTATGTGCATCTTTGGCATTATACCCATTCACATAGGAGCAATTCCAAATTAACATAGGAGTAATTGGATATATATATGCAGAGGGTTAGTATGAAAGCATAAACATATTGGAGATAAAATTAGGTTAGTGGTTGTTAAGTGTTAAATTCTAATAGCTCTTTTACAATTTCTTTATTTGTCTATAATATTTAGTGCCAGGTAATGTAGCTCGATTTTTCAATGAAGTTTGTGGTGTTATTCCTATTTTGTACAAATTATTGCTACATATTGGCTTTAGGAGTTCTATTTAATGTGGATTTTCCGTTCATCTGTCTTCTATCAATATGTTTTATGATGTTCTTTTTTTCTCATTTGTTCGAATTTCCCCATAATAAACTATTCTTCATGATATCCTTTTTTTTAGTTCGTCGTAACAAACTGTTGATTATCGTAGTTTGCCTCTTCTATTCTCCATATTTTATTCATGATATTCTTTTTTCCTCATCTGTTTGAAACTTCTTATAACAAATTGTTAATTATCGTGGTTATCTTGTTTGGATAGAATGTGTTATATGTCTTGTATCAATATGTTTCATGGTATTCTTTTTTCCTCATCTATTAGAAGTTCCCCATAACAAATTGTTCTTCATTTAGTGCTAGGTAATGTAGCTCGAATTTTCAACTAAGTTTGTGGCATTATACTCATTTTGCAAAGATTATTTCTACCCATTGGCCTTCCCAGTTCTATTTAATGTGGGTTTTTCGTTCCTTTGTCATTTACGTTTGATTCTTAAGTGTTATTCTAACACCTCTTACGATTAGTTTCATGGTTGTTAAGTGTTATTCTAATAGCTCTTTTACAATTTCTCTATTTGTCTATAATGTTTAGTGCCAGGGAATGTCACACGAATTTTCATTGAAGTCTATGGCATTATACCTATTTTTCACAAATTATTGCTACCTATTGGCTTTACAAATTCTATTTGATGTCGATTTTCGTTCATCTGTCTTGTATAAATATGTTTCATGATATTATTTTTTTCTCATATGTTTGAAGTTCCCTGTAACAAACTGTTCTTCATGATATTCTTTTTTTTAGTTCCCCATAACAAACTATTGATTATCGTAGTTTTCCTCTTCTATTCTCCATATTTTATTCATGGTATTCTTTTTTCCTCATTTGTCTGAAGATCCTTATAACAAAATATTTATTGTCGTGGTTATCTTGTCTGTTTAAAGTTCCCCATAACAAACTGTTCTTTATTTAGTGCCAGGTAATGTAGATCAAATTTTCAATTAAGTTTGTGGTGTTATACCCATTTTGAAGAGATTATTGCTACCCATTGGCCTTACGAGTTCTATTTAATGTGGATTTCCACTTATCTATCATTTATGTGTGATTCTTAAGTGTTATTCTAACACCTCCTACAACTATTACACAGACTGCTTGTCTTGTACCAATATGTTTCATGAATTTCTTTTTTCCTCATTTGTTTGAATCTCCTTATGAAAAATAGTTAATTACCGTGGTTATTTTGTCTGAATGGAACATGTTATATGTCTTCTATCAATATGTTTCATGATATTTATTTTTCCTCATTTGTTTGAAGTTCCCCATAACAAACTATTTATTATCGTAGTTTGCCTCTTCTATTTGTATATGTATATGTATATGTGTATATGTATATGTATATGTGTATATGCATATGCAATCAAAAAAGTGGAGTTCCTTTAGATGGAGGGTGGAACAAAGGAAGGAATGATGCATAAGCATACATAGTAGCAATAGTACACTCTCCTTTAAAAAATGCATTGTACCTTCCATTCATGACACTCCCCATCGAAAATGCATTACATATGCATAGATACATCTACATATACATATGAACATATGTATGCTTTGTTTGTTCTCCAATTGAATTTTGTCTATATCCGTTTAGTGCTTATTAAGTGTTATTTTAATACCTCTTATACAATTACTCTATTTGTCTTCAATATATATGCGTATGTGTATCTTTCTATGTTTTGAAGCATTAATTTCCACATACCATTGACATTGTATACCATTCTCTTTGTAAGGATTTGAAGTTAAATCTATCAGAAAGATTCTAAGGAACTAACCATGCAAAATGTGTATAACACCAAAGATGCACAAAGTATATATATGTATCTACATATGTATATATATATGTATATATATGTATGTATGTATGTATGTATGTATGTATGTATGTATGGGAAAGTATACTTTGAAATCTGTGATAAAATATATTGATTAATTTGAACTGTCCAAAGAGGCATTGTGGTATTGGTTTGATAGTAGACTACTGTAAAAATCGTTGCCTCGCCTCTGTTTTATAGCAAATTGGAGGGTTTTGAGACTATTTTATCTTCTATGATATTTTTCATTAGAAGATCTTTGATCTTCATTTGGGATCAACATACAATATTGAAGATCTAATTTCCAGTAAGGTTTTCCATTGCAAGCTTTTAAATGCCAATAAGGTATATTCTTTTATCATTTCTATGTTAGGTTTATTTGTTGTTGTATTTTTTTTGTTGTAAATAAAATGTCTTAATGCTTAATTTATCTTAATTTCACTTATAATTTGACCTAAAATCTAAAATTTAACAACCATTATCCTATCATAATGACAAATGGTCTAGACCAATCGTATATTTAGTCATTTCTATGTCTTGGATTGATTTCAAGTGGGAATACGTCCTCTTGATAGTGCATCCTATGATCTTGTCTTAATTTAAACCTATTTTTTTTCATTCGAGTTGAATATTTGTCCATATTTAAAAGTTCTATTTAATGTTGGTTTTCGATCATCTATCATTTTCCTCTGGTTCTTAAGTATTTTCCTAATAGTTCTTTTATAATTAACCTATTTGTATAAAATATTTAGTGCCAAATAGGATGCATTAATCCTCATGCAAGCAAACACTTACCATTCTGCTTCCATGAATCGAGGCGACCAGCTCCACCGCTGCCAACCCATGTAATTAGCAAGCTCCACATCATCATAAAAAACCCTAGGGAAGTTGCCAGCAGCCTGGGAGATCTCTGGTGTTGGAAAATCGTATTCACGGCTTCGATGATGAAAATCCCGATGAAAAATTCAAAAAAAGAGCTACGTATATATATATATATATATATATATGTTGGTATATGTATATATGTATATGTATATATATGTGTATATGTATATATGTATATATAAATATATATATCTATGTATGTTTTTCTAATAGTTCTCTTACAATTTCCCTATTTGTCTATAATATTTAGTGCCAAATAATGTGGCTCAAATTTAGAATTGACAAGCAAACTATTCAATATCATAGTTTGCCTCTTCTACTCTCCATATTTTAAAGTTATATTTAATGTGGATTTTTAATCATCTATCATTTTCCTGTGATTCTTAAGTTTTTTCCTAATAGCTCTTTTACAGTTTCCCTATTTGTCTATAATATTCTTTTTTTCAGTATGCTATAACAAACTATTCATTGGTGTTAAAATGTATGATGTGCCACCAAATTATGGTGAAATGTATGATAGCTAATCTCTAAAATGTTTATCTTCTATGAGAATTTTTCATTAGAAGATCTTTGATCTTCATTTGAGGTTCAACATACAATATTGAACATCTAATTCCCAGTAAGGTCTTCCATTACAAGATTTTAAATGTCAATAAGGTATATTCTTTTATCATTTCTATGGTAGGTTTATTTGATGTCATATTTTTGTTGTTGTAAATGAAAAGTCTTAATGCTTAATTTATCTTATTTTCACATATAATTTGACCTAAAATCTAAAATTTAACAACCATTATCCTATCACAATGACAAATGGTCTAGATCAATCCTCTATTTAGTCATTTCTATGTCTTGGATTGATTGCAAGTGACAATATGTTCTCTTGATAGTGCATCCTATGATCTTGTCCTAATTTAAACCTATTTTCTATCTCTCAAGTTGAATATTTCTCCATATTTAAAAGTTCTATAAAATATTTAGTGCCAAATAATGTAGCTCGAATTTAGAATATATGTATGTATATATGTGTATATATATGTGGGTGATCCCACAATAATGGGTTACACTTTTTGGCCAAACTTGACATTGAAATCAACATTTTTCACCAAATCTTCACTTTCTTACACCTATAGAAGCTAAACCATTAAGAATTTGAAGATGAAGAAAACTAGTGATTTGTGAGATTTTGTGTGTATATTCTAATTATATTTTTTTTTAAAAATTAAATAAATTGTGAATCCTTTTATGTAATTTTTATTAACTTATTTTTTCTACTAAACAACATTTTCAAAAAGTGATGTTTACTTTCAGCTGCATAACTTTTTTTATAAAAAGGATACAATTCTAATTTTTTAAATATAGTTTTTTCACACCAATATCTAGTGGATGGATATTTTTTCATAATTTTTTGTTTCATATATATATTTTAATTAATTTTCTAAGTCAGAGTAATTATAATTTGGAAATATTATACTTTCAGCTACATAACCTTTTTTGTATGCATTTGAATTAACTTATTCTTTTTTTGTTGGAATAAAGACATCAATAGCTAGTGTACATTTATTTTTTAGAATTTTTTTTTTCTCTTTTCCTATTTTTCCATATATGTGAAACAAAGACCTCAATGTTCATTTAAAAACCTACATTCACAAGAAATAAAAAATAAATACAATAATAAAATTAAATATATTTCAAATTATACTTTCTGGGAAGCTTATAATAAGGACTACATGTTTACAGAAGATAAATTTTAAATAAATTAATTTGATCCCCCAAAAGATAAATCACAAGTGGTTTTTTATCAACATTTTGATAGGTGTGGAGGAGACTCCATTATAGGTATGGTTTAAAACTAGCAGGTTTATATCTAAGGGGGTTTGATATAAGTGGGTTTGATCAAACCCACTTCAATTAAAATATTTTAAATGGAACATTTTTAAGGCTTAAAACATTATATTTTCTAAAAATATGTGATTTCAGTAAAAATCAAGATGTCCCAAAAAGTGTAACCCATTATTGTGGCAGCACCCATGTGTGTATATATATATATATATATATATATATATATATATATATATATATATATATATATATATATATGTATGGGAAAGTATACTTTGAAGTGTGCGAGAAAATATATTAATTAAGTTGCATTGTCGAAAGAACCATTGTGGTGTTGGTTTGATAGAAGACTACTGTAAAAATCGTTGCCTCCACTTCTATTTTATAGCATATTCGAGTGTTCTAAAACTATTATGCTCCAGCATATGGGAACACCAGTAACATCCCGCTCCACCTCTATAGGAGATAGGTCACTTCCAACCACATCCATCTCCGCCTCAATAGAAGATATGACCACCTCTAGAGGAAAGAGCAGAGTAATCCCAAGATGCACCAGTAGAAGCATAAAAAGAAAATCCATAGAACCAAGAAGGCGGAGGATAACAAGATCCTCACCGCAACGAATCCCAGAGGTCATAATATGTAAATAGAGGAAATTAGACCCCAATATAAATAAAATCACAACCCTTAAAGATTCCAAAGCAATCTAGAGCAAAAGAACCTCTCCCAAAAAAAAAAAATGCAGTTCAGCATACAAGGAGAGAAAAGAGGCAGATAAACAAACATTTTTTATGCCAAAGGGATAGAGGTGAAGCTGAGACATTCATAGAAACCCTCAGATAAACACACAATGAGCTCTTCCATTCATGGTAGAAACAACTACTAGACATCCCTACAGAAAAATACCTAACAACAAAACTTCCAAACAGGAAAAGAAGGGGCCAAAGAGGAGCAAAGAAACCACCATATTTCTGTGAAAGGGACGAAGAAGAAACAAAAACATCCATAGAGGCGATAAAATAATCAAATGTGAAGCTCACCCATTTGGGGCAATTCCAACTTCTATGCAGTCCCACATAAATAAAGGAAGCATCCAAACTCCCAAGCATAAAATAGATCCCCGAAGAAGGCAGGGACCAAAGTGAAGGAGAGAAGCAAACCCTCCCAGAATCCATAGAAAGTTGACCACACAAAATGAAGGGAGAAGCCCCTACCATGCTAGCCCCATTGATGCCAAACACAACGTAGGCTTCAACAACTCCTCTCAAGCATGCTGCATCCCTTGCTTTGGAAACATAGTGCCAACCGACCTCCACACCCTCATGTTGGCCTCTAAAAATCTTCGACATAGGCCCTCCCAAATCAATGAGGGCCCCAAACAACTATTTCCCCCTACCATCATTGTCATTTGCATCTGAATCCTCCTCTCCCGCTTCTGTGTAGTTTGAAAATCCTTGGCCGCTTCCTGTCCTGCCCAAGTGCTCCATTTATAACAAAGTTTTTGTTGTTGTGGTTTACCTCTTGTAAATTCTAAAATTTTGTTGATTGCTATAAACTGCAAACATGGCATTGATCTATACCTTTTGGCTGCTTTCAATTTTTTTAGTCTATGTATGCTTTCCTACCTCTCTTAAAGTTCTAATTAATGTGGGTTTTTAATCATCTGTAATTTACCTGTCATTCTTAAGTGTTTTTCTAATAGCTGTTTTACAATTTCTCTATTTCTCTATAATATTTAGTATGAAATAATGTAGCTCAAATTTTGTATTGGCAAGCCAATTATTACATAGATTTCTTGCCTTGTATCGATATGTTTCATGATATTTTTTTTCCCACATCCGCATAACAAAATATTCATTATTGTAGTTCACCTCTTCTATTGTCCATGTTTTTAAGTTCTATTTAATGTGGGTTTCTGATCATCTATAATTTTTCTTTAATTATTAAGTGTCTTTCTAATAGCTCTTTTATAGTTTCCCTATTTGTCTATAATATTTAGTACCAAATAATGTAGCTTGAATTTGGAATCGACAAGCCAACTGTTACATAGATTTCTTGCATTGTATCAATATGTTTCATGATATTCTCTTTTTCTCATATGTTTGAAGCTCTGTGTAACAAGTTGTTGATTGCCACAGTTTAGCTCTTATATTCTTCATATCTTAAGCCAAGTAAATGTTTTTGTGCATTTAATTAAGAATTGTGTCCTCATGTATTTTTTTCTTGGCATGACACATTGGGAGTTTCTTATTCTATTGTTCTTGTGACAAGAATTATTTTTAACTTTCAAAATTCTGAAATTTTATAGATTGGTATAAAGTACAAACATGATTGACTTGCACCTTTGCAGTGCTTTCAACTTTTTTTGGTCTGTGTATGTTTTTTGGCCTCTAGTTTCTATTCCTTGTTATCTCTATGCATCTTTGGTGCTATACGCATTTTGTATAGCTTATTGCTTTCTTTGATTTTGACAAATGTAAGTTAAAACCGATTGAAAGGGAATGGTATGGAATGTAGACTATATATCAAAATTAATGCTATGCAATGCTATTTTCCAGCCTTTTCCCATGTATGTTTTTTATTTTTTCCCACACTGCAACATTGAATATTTCATTTACTTCCTCCTATGCCATCGTACTACAACACCACAATGCATTAACCTTCACACAAAATTGTGTTGAATTCCTCGAAACATAGACAAATACATATATGCATGTATATATGTATTGAATTCCCCATTTCATATTTTAAAATATACATATAGGCAGATATATATATCCATATATATAGACCAAGACCATTGTGGCTTGTTTCACAATGCAACAATAATTTATATATACACATGTATATCAAATAGATGTTCATACTATCTTTAGTCGTATTTATGTAGACTGATTTAAAAATATTTAAGAATAGCATAGCACGACAATGCCTCTTTTGACAATGCAACGTAATTAACATATTTTCTCGCACATTTTGGAGTATACTTTCCCACACTAGAATGCTGAATATTGCATTTACTCCCTCTTGTGCCATTTTATAACAACTCCAAGATGCATTAAACCTTTTGCGAGAAAACACTTACCATTTTTCTTCCACGTATCAAGGCAACCAGCTGCACCACTCCTAGCCCACGTAATTAGCAAACTCCTTGCCGTCATAAACAGCCCTAGGAATTTTTATTTATTTTTTCCCCATGATCTAGCTACTCTTAGGTAGTTTTATAATCTCTTCATATTCATAGTTTGAATGAATATCATTCCAAAAGGTCCTTGATCTATTTAGAATGTAAAGTAGAATTCCAATATTCCACTTCTTGAACTCTCTTTCCCAAGGGAAAAGCATTTTTTTTGGAGTAGTAATGAGAAATGATTTTCCTGTGCTCGAAGCATGAGAAAAAAGTTTCCTAAAGACATACTTGGAATTTTTTCCTAAAAGCAAGCCTTCTTTTCCCTTGGGAGATAGAGTTCAAGAAGTGGAGAGTACTAAAAAAATTTAAAAAATTTAAAAGAAAAATTGGCGAACTATAGCTATAGCCCATTGGCCATAGGTTGGAATGTTTAAAATATGTTGGTGACTTCTAGAACTTTCAGCCCCTACTTATTGCTCTTTCTTTCCATTGTTCTCCTTTGACATTATGCTCATTTTTACGCATTCCTTGCTTGGCATGTCAATTAATACATAGTCAGGAATAAATATATTATACACATCTATTTAGATATAGCAATGTATATACAAATAGATATATACATGTGTACATATGAATATATATATCTGGTTATATGTGTTCTTTTAAATCTGTAGACAAAGGGGAAATTCAACGCATATATGTACTTAATCATTTTTACTTTTTATTGTTGTATATCCTATTTTTTGGATAAGAAAGGATGAAGGGACCAACTAGTAACACATACAAATATTTGCATATAGGTATGTATAAAAATATAATAAAAAATTGCATGTATACATATATAAGAAACCTCAAAGATAAACAAATACATATAGGGATATATACATTTGCATTTATCATTTTTATTCTTCTTGTTGTATCTCATGTTGTTTGGAAAATATTAAAAGTGGAATGGTTATACCCATTTTCATTTAATCAAAATACTAAAATGGTTGCTAGATTATCAATATTTCTAGGTTGTCTACTAGTTGCCATTGCACGTTGCAATACACTAATATTTTATTTTTATTGTGAAATAGAGTTGCCAATCAATCAACTATAATTGTAACATTTCCTCCCTCTAAAATTTCCCACAATTGTGTCTACGAAATCAAGCTTCGTGGATGGGTCTCCAGATCCCCCCAAAATTTGTTTGGTGGCATTTCCCACAAGTTCAGCTACGGAGTCTAGCTCTATGGGTACCATCCACCAGCCTCCAAATATTGATTCTGTAAGTTTATATTTCCTTTTCCTCATACCTATTGCAAATTTGTTGTTATTGTTTCCTTCCTCTTTTGTAATCAACCTGAACATTTCCTTTTAGTTCCTTTAATTTTAGGATTCTCAAATACAAAAACACACACCACATACCCTTTACTGCTTATGTTTCCATTTTTATTGGTCTGTAAGTGTATACACACATGGCTAGCCCTGGTAAAGCATATAGATGTGGAAGGACATATGCATTGATCTTTTCCAACACATAAAAAAATCTCTTTGTAGCCTTTGTTTTTCTTACTCCTTTTATTCATTTGATGTGATGAAGTACATTTTTCCTCGATTGAACTTGTCTTTGTAGGCTGCAAAGAGATAAAAAACTTTGACTTCATTTGCAATTTATTCCATCAATGTTGGAGATGTTGTTCCTTCTCCGGTCCTTTAGCTCTTGTCCTTTAAAAGATTTGGCAGTGATGGGGGGCAGGTTGAGCGATACAAGGTTGTCTTGTTTGATGTACACCATATGAAAATAAGAACATTTCCTTCCAAATGCAATGATTTGTTGTTTTTAGGTGCCTTGAAAATAGGGTCGCTCATATGTTTGTGAGACTACATCTATAGAAATGTCCAAGATTCAAGGTGGGTTGCATTGTTTCTTGTCTATTTTTTAAAATTCTCTTTCTCCTTCATATGTGCCTAATATAATGTGTCAAGTATATTGTTTTACTTATTTTTTAGGGTGTTAATCATATTCAGCTTAGTTGCGATTATGTCAGATTGTCCAATCATTGGGACCCCTAGGCATCTCTTCAAGCAACAAGAAGAGAAAATATTGGGAATAGAGTCATCTTCTCCTTCTAAATGGACCCCTAAATTTGGTGTGTATTTGCCCCCTAAAAAAAAAAAATTCCTCCAAATGTTAGCCCTATTAAAGCTTTGAAAATTTATCAAAATGTTTGGATAGTTAAAGGGCATGTAACACATATTAGAGAGATGTACCATTTCCATAAACAAAGAGGCAAAGGTCAACTTTTCATTTTTGACATTATAGATATGGAGGGGACAAAATTTCATGTTGCTTATTTTGATGATATTGTTGAACTGCATTATGGTCAAGTTGAGATAGGTGCAACTTATTTAATATCAAGAGGTTTGGTGAAGGAAGCAAATAAAAAACTCAATAAATTAAATAGTAATCTGGAAATTGTTTTGGACGAAAAATCAACAATAATACAGTGTGAAGATGACATCTTTGTGCCAAAAGAAACCTCAGCCTTTGTGCTATTTAGTGACATAACCATTTATAGTGATAATAGTTTGGTTGATATTATTGGCATTGTAGTCCATGTTGGGTACATATCAGCTCTTAGTAGGAAGAATGGATCTAAAATAATCTGGAAAATTATTAAACTATATGATATCTCTTCTTGTTTTATTGATGTTAATTTGTGGGGCCCAAGTTGGCAAGAAAAAGGTGATGCCTTGGATCAAATGTATCTTTCTGGTGATATAGGCACAGTTGCTATGTGGGGTGGTCGTGTAGGCTACTTTAATGGAAAATTTATCAACACATCAACAACAACAGTCCTTGACATTAACCCTTCCATTCTTGAGGAAAATACTCTCTAATCCATGAGCCCAATCAAAGTAGAACATAAGGTTTCATCTTCTTCTACACCTCGTAGGCTTCATCCTTCAAATCATAGATTTACTATTGCATTTATCTTGAACAACTACCTTGGATTTCTAGAAACTATTGAAGCCATTTTTAAAGCAACCATTCAAATTGCAAAAACAAAGTCTTTTTGTTATCCTACTTGCCCCTTACTAGTTAATGGAAAAGAATGGAGAAGAAAATGCACATGCCCCATGCTGATGTTTGGTTTTGTGATCGCTTCCAAATGGAAATCGAGGAATGAAACTATCACTACCTTCTGAAGTTAAAGATGCAAGACCATTCAAATAGCCTTTGGTGTATTGCTTTTGATGAAGTTGCAACTACTTTATTGTAAATTCCAACAAAAGACCTCTACATGTTGTAGGATAGCTCTGAGTCTACAATAGATCCTATTGTTGTTATTAAAGGCCTTGGTTATAAACCTTATATCTTTACTGCCTTGATTAGAACATCGATGAATCGAGGCGGCTAGCTCCACCGCTGCCAACCCATGTAATTAGCAAGCTCCTTATCATCATAAAAAACCCTAGGGAAGTCGCCACCAGCCTGGGAGATCTCTAGTGTTGGAAAATCGTATTCACGGCTTCGATGATGAAAATCCCGACGAAAAATTCAAAAAAAGAGCTATGTATATATATATATATATGTTGGTATATGTATATATTTATATATATATATATATATATATATATATATATATATATATATATATATATATATATATATGTATATATGTATGTATGTTTTTCTAATAGTTCTCTTACAATTTCCCTATTTGTCTATAGTATTTAGTACCAGATAATGTGGCTCAAATTTAGAATTGACAAGCAAACTATTCAATATCATAGTTTGCCTCTTCTACTCTCCATATTTTAAAGTTATATTTAATGTGGGTTTTTAATCATCTATCATTTTCCTATGATTCTTATGTTTTTTCCTAATAGCTCTTTTACAGTTTCCCTATTTGTCTATAATATTCTTTTTTTCAGTATGCTATAACAAACTATTCATTGTTGTTAAAATGTATGATGTGCCACCAAATATATGGTGAAATGTATGATAGCTAATCTCTAAAATGTTTATCTTCTATGAGATTTTTCTTTAGAAGATCTTTGATCTTCATTTGAGGGTCAACATACAATATTGAACATCTAATTCCCAGGAAGGTCTTCCATTACAAGATTTTAAATGTCAATAAGGTATATTCTTTTATCATTTCTATGGCAGGTTTATTTGATGTCATATTTTTTCTGTTGTAAATGAAAAGTCTTAATGCTTAATTTATCTTATTTTCACATATAATTTGACCTAAAATCTAAAATTTAACAACCATTATCCTATCACAATGACAAATGGTCTAGATCAATCCTCTATTTAGTCATTTCTATGTCTTGGATTGATTGCAAGTGACAATATGTTCTCTTGATAGTGCATTCTATGATCTTGTCCTAATTTAAACCTATTTTCTATCTCTCAAGTTGAATATTTCTCCGTATTTAAAAGTTCTATAAAATATTTAGTGCCAAATAATGTAGCTCGAATTTAGAATATATGTATGTATATATGTGTATATATATGTGGGTGATCCCACAATAATGGGTTACACTTTTTGGCCAAACTTGACATTGAAATCAACATTTTTCACCAAATCTTCACTTTCTTACACCTATAGAAGCTAAACCATTAAGAATTTGAAGATGAAGAAATCTAGTGATTTGTGAGATTTTGTGTGTATATTCTAATTATATTTTTTTTTTAAAATTAAATAAATTGTGAATCCTTTTATGTAATTTTTATTAACTTATTTTTTCTACTAAACAACATTTTCAAAAAGTGATGTTTACTTTCAGCTGCATAACTTTTTTTATAAAAAGGATACAATTCTAATTTTTTAAATATAGTTTTTTCACACCAATATCTAGTGGATGGATATTTTTTCATAATTTTTTGTTTCATATATATATATTAATTAATTTTCTAAGTCAGAGTAATTATAATTTGGAAATATTATACTTTCAGCTACATAACCTTTTTTGTATGCATTTGAATTAACTTATTCTTTTTTTTGTTGGAATAAAGACATCAATAGCTAGTGTACATTTATTTTTCAGAATTTTTTTTTTCTCTTTTCCTATTTTTCCATATATGTGAAACAAAGACCTCAATGTTCATTTAAAAACCTACATTCACAAGAAATAAAAAATAAATACAATAATAAAATTAAATATATTTCAAATTATACTTTTTGGGAAGCTTATAATAAGGACTACATGTTTACAAAAGATAAATTTTAAATAAATTAATTTGATCCCCCAAAAGATAAATCAAAAGTGGTTTTTTATCAACATTTTGATAGGTGTGGAGGAGACTCCATTATAGGCATGGTTTAAAACTAGCAGGTTTATATCCAAGGGGGTTTGATATAAGTGGGTTTGATCAAACCCTCTTCAATTAAAATATTTTAAATGGAACATTTTTAAGGCTTAAAACATTATATTTTCTAAAAATATGTGATTTCAGTAAAAATGTCCCAAAAAGTGTAACCCATTATTGTGGCAGCACCCATGTATGGGAAAGTATACTTTGAAGTGTGCGAGAAAATATATTAATTAAGTTGCATTGTCGAAAGAACCATTGTGGTGTTGGTTTGATAGAAGACTACTGTGAAAATCGTTGCCTCCACTTCTATTTTATAGCATATTCGAGTGTTCTAAAACTATTATTGTCTAGACTATGTGAGTTATATGGATATATATATATATACATGTATATACATATATATATATGTATGTATACATAAATATATACATATATGTATATGTATGTATAAATAAATTAATATATATACATATATATATATATATACATACATATATGTAATATATACATATATATGTGTGTGTGTGTGTGTGTATATATATATGTGTAGATGTATATACATAGATATATATATAAATATATATATATACATATGTATATATTTATGTATGTATGTTTTTATAATAGCTCTTTTATAATTTCTCTATTTGTCTATAATATTTAATGCTAGATAATGTAGCTTGAATATAGAATTGACAAGCCAACTATTACGTAGATTTATTGTGTTGTGTCAACATGTTTTATGGTATTCTTTCCTTCGGCCCTGCAAAGAATTTTTTTCAATATCATAGTTTGCCTCTTCTATTCTCCATATTTTATAATTCTATTTAATGTGGATTTTTGATCATCTGTCATTTTCCTATGATTCTTAAGTGTTTTCCTAATAGCTCTTTTACAATTTCCCTATTTGTCTATAATAGTAATTTTTTGAGTATCCTACAACAAACTATGCGTTATCGTTAGAATGTATGATGTGCCTGAACAAATATATGGTGAAATATATGATAGATAATCTCTAAAATGTTTATCTTCTATGAGATTTTTCATTACAAAATCTTTGATCTTCATTTGAGGATGAACATACAATATTGAAGACTTAACTCCCAGTAAGGCCTACCATTGTAGCCTTTTTAATGTCAATAAGGTATATTCTTTTATAATTTCTATAGCGGGTTTATTTGATGTTGTATTTTTCTTGTTGTAAATGCAAAATTTCTATTAATGCTTAATTTATCTTAATTTCACAAATAATTTGACCTAAAATCTAAAATTTAACAACCATTATCCAATCATAATGATAAATGGTCTACATCAATCCTCTATTTAGTCATTTCTATATCTTGAATTTATTGAAAGTGAGAATACATCCTCTTGATAGTGCATCCTATGGTCTTTTCCTAATTTAAACCTTTTTCCTATCTATCGTGTTGAATGTTTGTCCACATTTAAAAGTTCTATTTAAGGTTGGTTTTTGATCATTTGTTATTTTCCTATGGTTCTTAAGTATTTTCCTAATAGTTCTTCTCAAATTTACATATTTGTCTGTAGTATTTAGTGCCAAATAATGTAGCTTGAATTTAGAATTGAGAAGCCAACTATTACATAAATTATTTGTCTTGTATTAATATGTTCCATTATATTCTTTTTTCCTCATATATTTCAAGATCCCTATTACAGAGCGTTTATTTTTTATAGAGGAAAATAGGTTTTGAATGGACCCAAAACCATTTACAACAGGTTTTGAATGGACCCAAAACCAATAGGTTTTAAGGGGGCCTGAAACTCACACCAAGATGAACAAGCTACCCAAACGAAAGAAACAAAAACAACTAGCAGCGAACCAGGGATATAGCAAGCCGAAAACCAGCCTAAAGCTAGCAGGTTGCCCAAAAGAGAACCAAGAGATCACATAAATCTTGGCTTCATTGGTTTTGATGAGACCAACAACCTACTACAATACATGTGTTTAGATAGGACCAACAACCCATTAAAACAAGGTTTTGGTAGGGACCTTAAACCTAAACATATGGATTTTGAAGGGATCCACAACCCAGTACATCCAGGTTTTGACAGGGACCTTAAACCAAAGAATACAACTATCAAAAAATAGATTAGGAATGAAGCTCCAACAAAAAAAGTAACGAAACCCAACAAACTACCCTTTCCACCTCTATAGGAAAGGTAATCACAAAATCACAAGGCTTCACTAGTATACGTCAAGAACCGTATGTTCTCTCCACCTCTATAGGAAAGAATCTTGAGCTCCTCCAAACCATCGTGGAAAAAAAAACCATTTACCTTGGGAGTGAACATCTCATAGAAAAATTACTTTTCAGGATCTCAACCTCTATAGAACATAAAGAAAAGAACATAGCAGGAAGGTCCTCATCAACTCCCTTGGAACCACAAAATAGGGCTTCATCAGCCCCTAAGCAACACTTCCAGGGAACACCAGTAGCATCCCGCTCCACCTCTATAGGAGATAGGTCACTTCCAACCACATCCATCTCCCCCTCAATAGAAGATATGACCATCTCCATAGGAAAGAGCAGAGTAATCCCAAGATGCACCAGTAGAAGCATAAAAAGAAAATCCATAGAACCAAGAAGGCGAAGGATAACAAGATCCTCACCACAACGAAGCCCAGAGGTCATAATATGTAAATAGAGGAAATCAGACCCCAATATAAATAAAATCACAACCCTTAAAGATTCCAAAGCAATCTAGAGCAAAAGAACCTCTCCCAGAAAAAACAAATGCAGTTCAGCATACAAGGAGAGAAAAGAGGCAGATAAACAAACATTTTTTATACCAAAGGGATAGAGATGAAGCTGAGACATTCATAGAAACCCTCAGATAAACACACAATGAGCTCTTCCATTCATGGTAGAAACAACTACTAGACATCCCTACATAGAAATACCTAACAGCAAAACCCCCAAATAGGAAATGCAGGGGCCAAAGAGGAGCAAAGAAACCACCATATTTCTGTGAAAGGGATAGAAAAGAAACAAAAACATCCATATAGGCCCTAAAATAATCAAACGTGAAGCTCACCCATTTGGGGCAATGCCAAATTCTATGCAGTCCCACATAAATAAAGGAAGCATCCAAACTCCCAAGCATAAAATAGATCCCCAAAGAAGGCAGGGACCAAAGTGAAGGAGAGAAGCAAACCCTCCCGGAATCCGTAGAAATTTGACCCCACAAAATGAAGGGAGAAGCCCCTACCATGCTAGCCCCATTGATGCCAAACACAACGCAGGCTTCAACAACTCCTCCCGAGCATGCTGCATCCCTTGCTCTAGAAACATAGTGCCAACCGACCTCCACACCCTCATGTTGGCCTCTAAAAATCTTTGACATAGGCCCTCCCAAATCAATGCGGGCCCCAAATAACTATTCCCCCCTACCATCATTGTCATTTGCATCTGAATCCTCCTCTCCTGCTTTTGTGTAATTTGAAAATCCTTGGCCGTTTCTTGTCCTGCCCAAGTGCTCCATTTATAACAAAGTTTTTGTTGTTGTGGTTTAGCTCTTGTAAATTCTGAAATTTTATAGATTGCTATAAAATACAAACATGGCATTGATCTGTACCTTTTGGCTGCTTTCGATTTTTTAGTCTATGTATGCTTTCCTACCTCTCTTAAAGTTCTAATTAATGTGGGTTTTCGATCATCTGTAATTTACCTGCCATTCTTAAGTGTTTTTCTAATAGCTCTTTTACAATTTCTCTATTTCTCTATAATATTTAGTATGAAATAATGTAGCTCAAATTTTGTATTGGCAAGCCAATTATTACATAGATTTCTTGCCTTGTATCGATATGTTTCATGATATTTTTTTTCCCACATCCGCATAACAAAATATTCATTATTGTAGTTCACCTCTTCTATTGTCCATGTTTTTAAGTTCTATTTAATGTGGGTTTCCGATCATCTGTCATTTTCCTTTAATTATTAAGTGTCTTTCTAATAGCTCTTTTACAGTTTCCCTATTTGTCTATAATATTTAGTACCAAATAATGTAGCTTGAATTTTGAATCAACATGCCAACTGTTACATAGATTTCTTGCATTGTATCAATATGTTTCATGATATTCTCTTTTTCTCATATGTTTGAAGCTCTGTGTAACAAGTTGTTGATTGCCATAGTTTAGCTCTTGTATTCTTCATATCTTAAGCCAAGTAAATGTTTTTGTGCATTTAATTAAGAATTGTGTCCTCATGTATTTTTTCCTTGGCATGACATGTTGGGAGTTTCTTATTCTATTGTTCTTGTGTCAAGAATTATTTTTAACTTTCAAAATTCTGAAATTTTATAGATTGCAATAAAGTACAAACATGATTGACTTGCACCTTTGCAGTGCTTTCAACTTTTTTCGGTCTGCGTATGTTTTTTGGCCTCTAGTTTCTATTCCTTGTTATCTCTATGCATCTTTGGTGCTATACACATTTTGTACAGCTTATTGCTTTCTTTGATTTTGACAAATGTAAGTTAAAACCGATTGAAAGGGAATGGTATGGAATGTAGACTGTATGTCAAAATTAATGCTATGCAATGCTATTTTCCAGCCTTTTCCCATGTATGTTTTTATACTTTCCCACATTGCAACATTGAATATTTCATTTACTTCCTCCTATGCCATCATACTACAACACCACAATGCATTAACCCTCACGCAAAATTGTGTTGAATTCCTCGAAACATAGACAAATACATATATGCATGTATATATGTATTGAATTCCCCATTTCATATTTTAAAATATACATATAGGTAGATATATATATCCATATATATAGACCAAGACCATTGTGGCTTGTTTCACAATGCAACAACAATTTATATATACACATGTATATCAAATAGATGTGCATACTATCTTTAGTCATATTTATGTAGACAGATTTAAAACGATTTAAGAATAGCATAGCATGACAATGCCTCTTTTGACAATGCAACTTAATTAACATATTTTCTCGCACATTTTGGAGTATACTTTCCCACACTAGAATGTTGAATATTGCATTTACTCCCTCTTGTGCCATTTTATAACAACTCCAAGATGCATTAAACCTTTTGTGAGAAAACACTTACCATTTTTCTTCCATGTATCAAGGAAACCGACTGCACCACTCCTAGCCCATGTAATTAGCAAACTCCTTGCCATCATAAACAACCCTGGGAATTTTTATTTATTTTTTTCCCATGATCTAGCTACTCTTAGGTAGTTTTATAATCTCTTCATATTCATAGTTTGAATGAATATCATTCCAAAAGGTCCTTGATCTATTTAGCATGTAAAGTAGAATTCCAATATTCCACTTCTTGAACTCTCTTTCCCAAGGGAAAAGCATTTTTTTTGGAGTAGTAATGAGAAATGTTTTTCCTGTGCTTGAAGCATGAGAAAAAAGTTTCCTAAAGACATACTTGGAATTTTTTCCTAAAAGCAAGCCTTCTTTTCCCTTGGGAGATAGAGTTCAAGAAGTGGAGAGTACTAAAAAAATTTAAAAAATTTAAAAGAAAAATTGGCGAACTATAGCTATAGCCCATTGGCCATAGGTTGGAATGTTTAAAATATGTTGGTGACTTCTAGAACTTTCAGCCCCTACTTATTGCCCTTTCTTTCCGTTGTTCTCCTTTGACATTATGCTCATTTTTACGCATTCCTTGCTTGGCATGTCAATTAATACATAGTCAAGAATAAATATATTATACACATCTATTTAGATATAGCAATGTATATACAAATAGATATATACATGTGTACATATGGATATATATATCTGGTTATATGTGTTCTTTTAAATGTGTAGACAAAGGGGAAATTCAATGCATATATGTACTTAATCATTTTTACTTTTTATTGTTGTATATCCTATTTTTTGGATAAGAAAGGATGAAGGGACCAACTAGTAACACATACAAATATATGCATATAGGTATATATAAAAATATAATAAAAAATTGCATGTATACATATATAAGAAACCTCAAAGATAAACAGATACATATAGGGATATATACATTTGCATTTATATTTTTATTCTTGTTGTTGTATCTCATGTTGTTTGGAAAATATTAAAAGTGGAATGGTTATATCCATTTTCATTTAATCAAAATACTAAAATGGTTGCTAGATTATCAATATTGCTAAGTTGTCTACCAGTTGCCATTGGACGTTGCAATACACTAATATTTTATTTTTATTGTGAAATAGAGTTGCCAATCAATCAACTATAATTGTAACATTTCCTCCCTCTAAAATTTCCCACAACTATGTCTATGAAATCGAGCTTTGTGCATGGGTCTCCAAATCCCCCCAAAATTTATTTGGTGACATTGCCCACAGGTTCAGCTGCGGAGTCTAGCTCTGAGGGTACCATCCATCAGCCTCCAAATCTTGATTCTGTAAGTTTATATTTCCTTTTCCTTATACCTATTGCAAATTTGTTTTTATTGTTTCCTTCCTCTTTTGTAATCAACCTGAACATTTCCTTTTAGTTCCTTTAATTTTAGGATTCTCAAATACAAAAACACACACCACATACCCTTTACTGCTTATGTTTCCATTTTTATTGGTCTTTAGGTGTATACACACATGGCTAACCCTGGTAAAGCATATAGATGTGGAAGGACATATGCATTGATCTTTTCCAACACATAAAAAAATCTCTTTGTAGCCTTTGTTTTTCTTACTCCTTTTATTCATTTGGTGTGATGAAGTACATTTTTCCTCGATTGAACTTGTCTTTGTAGGCTACAAAGAGATAAAAAACTTTGACTTCATTTGCAATTTATTCCATCAATGTTGGAGACGTTGTTCCTTCTCCGGTCCTTTAGCTCTTGTCCTTTAAAAAATTTGGTGGTGATGGAGGGCAGGTTGAGCGATACAAGGTTGTCTTGTTTGATGTACAACATATGAAAATAGCAACGTTTCCTTCCAAATGCAATGATTTGTTGTTTTCAGGTGCCTTGAAAATAAGGTCCCTCATATGTTCGTGAGAATACGTCTATAGAAATGTCCAAGATTCAAGGTGGGTTGCATTGTTTCTTGTCTATATTTTAAAATTCTCTTTCTCCTTCATATGTGCCTAATATAATGTGTCGAGTATATTGTTTTACTTATTTTTTAGGTCGTTAATCATATTCAGCTTAGTTGCGATTATGTCAGATTGTCCAATCATTGGGACCCCTAGGTATCTCTTCAAGCAACAAGAAGAGAAAATATTGGGAATAGAGTCATCTTCTCCTTCTAAATGGACCCCTAAATTTGGTGTGTATTTGCCCCTTGAAAAAAAAAAATTCCTCCAAATGTTAGCCCTATTAAAGCTTTGAAAATTTATCAAAATGTTTGGATAGTTAAAGGGCATGTAACACATATTAGAGAGATGTACCATTTCCATAAACAAAGAGGCGAAGGTCAACTTTTTAGTTTTGACATTATAGATATGGAGGGGACAAAATTTCATGTTGCTTATTTTGATGATATTGTTGAACTGCATTATGGTCAAGTTGAGATAGGTGCAACTTATTTAATATCAAGAGGTTTGGTGAAGGAAGCAAATAAAAAACTCAATAAATTAAATAGTAATCTGGAAATTATTTTGGACGAAAAATCAACAATAAAACAGTGTGAAGATGACATCTTTGTGCCAAAAGAAACCTCAGCCTTTGTGCTAGTTATTGACATAACCAATTATAGTGATAATAGTTTGGTTGATATTATTGGCATTGTAGTCCATGTTGGGTACATATCAGCTCTTCGTAGGAAGAATGGATCTAAAATAATCTAGAAAATTATTAAACTAGATGATATCTCTTCTTGTTTTATTGATGTTAATTTGTGGGGCCCAAGTTTGCAAGAAAAAGGTGATGCCTTGGATCAAATTTATCTTTCTGGTGATATAGGCATAGTTGCTATGTGGGGTGGTCATGTAGGCTACTTTAATGGAAAATTTATCAACACATCAACAACAACAGTCCTTGACGTTAACCCTTCCATTCTTGAGGAAAATACTCTCTAATCCGTGAGCCCAATCAAAGTAGAACATAAGGTTTCATCTTCTTCTACACGTCGTAGGCTTCATCCTTCAAATAATAGATTTACTATTGCATTTATCTTTAACAACTACCTTGGATTTCTAGAAACTATTGAAGCCATTTTTAAAACAACCATTCAAATTGCAAAAACAGAGTCTTTTTGTTATCCTACTTGCCCCTTACTGGTTAATGGAAAAGAATGGAGAAGAAAATGCACATGCCCCATGCTGATGTTTGGTTTTGTGATCGCTTCTAGATGGAAATTGAGGAATGAAACTATCACTACCTTCTGAAGTTAAAGATGCAAGACCATTCAACTAGCCTTTGGTGTATTGCTTTTGATGAAGCTGCAACTACTTTACTATAAATTCCAGCAAAAGACTTGTACATGTTGTAGGATAGCTCTGAGTCTACAATAGATCCTATTGTTGTTATTAAAGGCCTTGGTTATAAACCTTATATCTTTACTGCCTTGATCAGAACATCCACTTACAATTCTAAGGACTAGCTTAAAACAATGATTGTGAAAGCAACAAAACTTGAATTCCAAGCAGAGTTGGTGCAGCCACGGTAGGAGGGTCCTCAAAGAGAATGGTCCAAACCATGCAACAAGAGTAACACAATAGAAGAAACTCAAATTATGGAGGAAAATGAATATGCAAAAATTCTCATTATCAAAAATCTTGATTATAAATGGTCTGCCACATTCGGGCTTATAGATTTGGCACACACGCCTGATTACAACATGCTCAAAATATCATCCTCTTACATGCGAGTGAAAATCATATAGAATGGAACCTATATACATCATATTATTATAGATATCAAATTTATTACCCTTCTAATGATCCAACAATAGCTGTATATCACATCCACGGGTTGAGAAACATCCACGTCGTCCAAAGATCGCTACAATCTCCAAGAAGAAAACTGTAACATGTGCAAGAATAGGTTGGCCTCAAATCTGAAATTCATCCACGGTAGATGTGCATGATGAAGTTTGGACCTAAGTGTAAGGTCGGGGACACTCCTTAGAACAATTCTAAACACACCGTGAGGATTTGCAAGTCATGGGAAAGATCCATGATTGAACAAACTAGCCATTAGGTTATGAAGTTATTCTGGGGCCAATCCCAAAAACTGTCACTTAACCCAAAAGAAATAACTTGCCAAAAAAAGATCCACATGAGCTGAAAACTTGGAATAAGGAAAATTAACATGTCCACAATTAAGTACTAGTTACACAAGGTCTACTGAGAAAACATGCAAAAACAACGGATCTACCAACTCGAACCAAAACAAGAACAAAACAAGAAAAAAACTGAATGAGAAATATTTTTGGTTGATGCAAGATTGCCAAGAACCAAGGATACTCCTGCATCAGACATCTGAGGGTAATGAAAGGTGAGCCTCTCACTTTGCAGGGGCCAAAGGAAAACCAATACGGTCTACCTCAGCTTGAGAAATCCAAGAAGAATCTTCCACTAGTCTACCCTTCCATTTCACCAGGTACTCTTTGTACTATTTTCCATGAGTCCTCCTTCCATCACTGACATCGAAAATCTCTTCTATCCATCTAATTTTTGTTTAGGAATTTGTTATTCCAACTTCACCTTGTTGTCTTCAATGAGTACCGCTTCATGGTACTGATGTAGATCTACAATGTTGAATATAGGTGATATACCCATGTCATCTGGTAATTCCACTTCATAAGAATTTCTTGATCAAACTTCTTAAAAATCCTATAGGGTCCAAAATTTCTCATATCCAATTTAATGTATGTTCCAACTAGAAATATTTCTTTCCTCAAATATACCATCACTTCATCTCCAACTTCAAACTCTTTATGTCTCCTCTTTTCATCAACTTTCTCCTTATACTTTCCGTTCATGTTTTCCAAATGTTGTTTTACTTGAGTATGCAGGGTCCTCATATGTTCTACAAATTATTCTACTTTTGCACTCCTTTTATCTTCCTTACTGATGTATCTCAACTCTGATATACCTCTAGGATGAACTCTTGTAACAATCTCAAAATGTGTCTTCCCGGTACTCCTGTTCACTGAAATATTGTGGGCAAACTTTGCTTGTGCTAAGGCTAAATCCCAACTTCCGGTTTTCTCTCCAACCAAACATCTCAGAAAATTTCCCAAACTTCTATTCACTACCTCCGTCTATCCATCTATCTGTGGGTGAAAAGTAGAACTGAACTTTGAATCTTTCTTCAATTTCTTCCAAAGTGTCCTAAAAAATTAACCAACAAACTTTGTATCTCTATCTGAAACAATACTCCTAGGTAATCCATGCAATCTAACCACTTCTCTGGAAAAAAAATCTGATACATGTACTGCATTTGTTGTCTTCTTACAAGGTATGAAATGTGTCATCTTAGAAAATGTGTCCACTACTACAAATACTGAATCATTACCTTTTCGAGTCTTAGGCAAACCAAGTATGAAATCCATGTTGATATCCTCCCAGGGTCTTTTTGGCACTGTCAAAGGTTTATACAATCCAACATTCTAACTACTCCCTTTTGCAACTTGAAAAAATCTGTAACTCTGCACAAATTTCCTGACATCCCTATGAATCTGTGGTCATAAGTAATTCTCACTCACCAATGCTAATGTCTTGTCAATTCCAAAATTTCCTGCCAATCTTCCACTATGTTTCTCTTTTACCAAGTTATCCCTCGTTGAACTTTGGGGTATACACAACTGATTTCCTCTAAACAACATGTCCTCTTGAATGAAATAATCCAACCATTGAATTCTATCTCCCACAATTGGTTCCTTACATGCTCTCCAAGGTTCTACAAAATCTGGGTCTACCTCATATAAGTTCTTCAATTCATCAAAGCCTAATATTTCCAATCTCATATGTGCTAGTAAATTTATTCTCCTACTCAAAGCATCAACAAATTTATTTGACTTTCCACTTCTATGCTTCGAAACAAAAGTGTAACTCTGCAAGAACTCTACCCATCTCATGTGTTTTTGATTCAACTTACCCTGACTATTCAAATATTGTAAAGCCTGATGATCCATATACAACACAAACTCCTTAGATAAAAAATAATGTCTCCACTTCTTCAAAGCTTGAACTATGGCATAAAACTCCTGATCATACACTGAATACCTCTTCCTTGCATCATTCAATTTCTCACTAAAATATGCTTTTGGTCTTCCTTCTTGACTTAGCACTGCTCCAATTGCATTCCCACTTACATCACAATCTACTTGAAATACCTTATCAAAATCTAGTAAAGCCAACATAGGCTATTCTATTACCTTATGTTTAAACAATTCAAAACTTCTGTCTACTCCAGATGTCCATCTAAAATCCTTCCTATCTCGTCTCATTGTTTCTGTCATAGGACTAGAAATAAAACTGAAACTCCTAATGAAATTTTGGTAGAAACTAGCCAATCCATGAAATGATCTTACTTCCCCAATGCTTTTAGGTGTAGGTCATTCAACAATAGCTCTCACTTTCTCAGGATCCATCTTCAATCCATCCACAGATATCACAAATCTAAAATATAGGAATTCCTCCTTCATGAAAATAAAATTCTTTATGTTTATCAACAACTGTTCTTCTCTTGTCTTACTGAAAATCAAAATTTCATTGAAATATACAATCAAAAACTTACCCAAGAATTTCTTCAATACCTCATTCATCAACCTCATGAAAGTACTTGGTACATTTATCAATCCAAAGGGAATCACCAACCACTTATACAATCCTTCATTTGTGTTGAATGTTGTTTTCCACTCATCTCCTTCTCCAATTCTGATATGATGATATCCACTCTTAAAGTCTATCTTTGTAAAGTACTTGGCTCCACTCAAACAATCCATAATGTCATCCATCCAAGGTAAAGGAAATATATAATTCACTATGATCTTGTTTATGGCTCTAGAGTCTGTACACATTCTCCATTCTCTATCTTTCTTAGGTGCAAGAACAATAGGTACTGCACAAGGACTCAAACTTTCTCTGATAAAACCTTTTCTCAATAATTCTTGCACTTGTCTATTCAATTCTTCATTTTATGTCAGTGTCATCCAATTTTCTACTTTATTAGGAAAACTAGCTCTAGGAATCAAATCCATGAAATGACTAATACTCCTTATAGGTGGTAATCCATCAGGTACATTATATGAAATGATATCTTCATATTCAGTCAACAACTCTTTTATCTCAATAGGTTGTCCTTCTACTTGCTTCAAGTATTCAACCTTCTTAGGAATCAATGCATAGCACATGTTCTCATGTCTCAGTCCATCTAGAAATCTTCTTCCATCAACCAACCAAATTCTAGTAGTCGTACAAATCTCAACTTTAGGAACATATTCTAAGGGTAACAAAGTTCGTTTCATTCCATTAGAAACAATAGTGTATATGTTCTTCTTTCTATAATGAATAGATTGTCTATGATACTGCCAAGGTCTTCCTAAACAAATATGACATACATCCATAGGCATAACATTACACAAAACTTCATCATGCTAATTTCCTATCTTCAATTTCACCAAACATTGTTTACTTACCAGTATCTTATGCTCATCTTGAATCCATGCTATCTGATAGGGTTTAGGGTGTTTCAATCTTTCCAACTTCAACTTGGTCACGATTTCTTTAGAAGCCAGGTTCTCTAAACTTCCACTATCAATGATCACTTTGCAACATTTTCCAACTACCTTGCATCTTGTATGAAACAAATTCTTTCTCTGCAATGGTTCTTTCTCCAATTCACTTTGTCACAGCACTCTCCTATTCACCAATACCTCTCCTTCTTCCAGTTGGTTATATTATCCAACATGATCATCCTCAACAAAGGTTGTTCTTCTATTATTCTCAGTCTTTCTGCTTGTTTCTCCATGTTTGCATTCAAAGGCTCTATGTCCTTCTCCACCACATGTAAAACAAGTTCCCCTAAATACTCTTTTCTCTTGTCCTCTGTCATATTTTCTATAACCTTCATTTTTTGTAACCACCATATCCTCCTCTTCTATAAGATTTTCCATCATCTCGTCGGTATGAATTATCATTCTTATTGATCTCCTTATCCTTATTCTGATCTGCAAAAGTTACTCTTCCTCCTCCTTTAAATATTCTTCCTCTTTGAAATCTTCCACCTCTTCCTCTTTGTCTCTACTCATGTCTTTTGTTCAGCTTCTCTTCTGATTTTAGGGAAGACTGGTATGCCGCTTCCACACTCAACAACTTAATCAAAATAATCTCATCTTGAATAGATGACCTCAAATCATTCATATATCTAGTCACTTGTTTGATCTCATCTTCTGAATGTCCAAATTTGATGATCAATTTGTAGAATTCTTCAATATACTCTGTTACACTTGATTCTCTCTACTTCAGGTTCTACAATTTTTAGAATAGATAGATCTGATAGTCTATAGGCATAAATTTTGTCTTCAACTTATTCACCAACCGATCCCATGATTTTATGTTCTCCTTCCCCTTCCTTTGTCTATCTATCTGCAAGTGTTCCCACCAAAGGGATGGATGTCCTTTCAACTTTGTATAGGAAAATTTCACATTCTTATCTTCTGAGGTACCTACAAAATCAAAGTATTTTTCCATCTCTATTATCTAATCTAGTAATTCATCTGAATCCAACTTGCCAGTATAATCCGATGGATTGAAATGTCATTTAGTATTCACTTTGGTTAGGGCTCTTATGAACCTCTCCTCTTCCTGATCAAGACCAGGTTGCTCTCCTCTTGCAACTTCTTCTTGTTCTTCCAATTATTCATCACTCACATCTTCAACTAGTTAACCTCTTCTCTGGGCCGTTTCAACTGCATCTAATATGGTAGCAATCCCTCTCAACATCTCTAATACAGCAGGGTCTGCATTTTCACGCGCTCCATTTCCTCTACCATTTATTATTCCCGCCATCCTTACACAAGCACTCTGCAGATGTAGGTCAGATCCTCAATTTTCCACCCTACAAAAATCTTAACATGACTACACAACTTGCAAGGAATGAAGCTCACTTTGATACCGATTTGGTGCAGCCACGGTAGGAGGGTCCTCAAAGAGAACAACCCAAACTATGTAGCAAGAGTAACACAATAGAAACAACTCAAATTATGGAGGAAAATGCAGATGCAAAAATTCTCATTATCAAAAATCTTGATTACAAATGGTCTACCACATTCAGGCTTACAGATTCGGCTCACAGGCCTAATTACAACATGCTCAAAATATCATCGTCTTACATGCGAGAAAAAATCCTACAGAAAGAAACCTATGTACATCATATTATTCTAGATCTAAAATTGATTACCCTTATAATGATCCACCACTAGCTTTATATCGTATCCGCGGGTCGAGAAACATTTGCATCATTCAAAGATTGCTACAATCTCCAAGAAAAAAAGTGTAGCGTGTGCAAGAACAGGTTGACCTCAAATCTAAAATTCATCCACATGGTAGATGCGCATGATGAAGTTTGGACCTAGGTGTAAGGTCGAGGAAAATCCATAAAATAATTCTAAACACATCATGAGGATTCACAAGTCATGGGAAATATCTGTGATTGAACCAACTAGACGTTAGGTTATGAAGTTATTCCGGGGCCAGTCCCAAAAACTGTCACTTTATCCAAAAGTGATAACTTGTCAGAAAAAAGATGAAAATGAGCTGAAAACTTGGAATAAGGAAAATTAACATGTACACAATGAAATACTAGGTACGCAAGATCTGGAAAGCAAACATTCAGAAACATTGGATCTACCAACTTGAACTAGAACTAGAACAAAACAAGAACATAACTGAATGAGAAATATTTTTGGTTGATGCAAGATTTCCAAGAACCAAGGATGCTCTTGCATCAAGAGTGTAAATTGTTGCTCTCAGATATATTAAAGACATCTCCCCCTATTTGAAAAAAAAGGTTTCACTAGTGAGCCTACCGTTTGACTACAGATAGGCTCACTACCATAGGAGCCCAATTTGATATTCCAAATGAGATTCACAAGGTAGAAGCATGTCAATATATGAAATTATAGTCAGAACTTTTGTACTTGATAATAGTGTTAGTTGGTAGGTTTATGACAATGATGAGCCGATTGTGAGCTTCTTAATTGCTGAAGCTGAATTTGTAGATGGAAACCAGCAAAAGTGGCAGCAACAATATGATAATCAAATTGTGTAGTTAAAGAAAAACAAGCTTCCAAAAGGATTAGTGACCTTGGAATTTGTTTTCAACTTAGATGACCAGGTATGAAAAGACAACTGCAACATGACCATCAAACAGGAACACTATGAAAACATTGAAATATTGAAGGGTAAGCTTCTCAAGTTGGGCAAGGTATGTAGTAAGGAGGAACATCAAGCTTTCATTCTGTTATGTCAGGATTTTAGTGATTTTTTTTCTTGGGAGAATAAATTTTTAAAAGTTTTTGATCCAGAATTAGCCTAGTATACTATTGAAATAGAACCTGGAGCAAAGCCTATAATGAAAAAACAAAGGCCCCTTAATCCCAAATTAGAGCACCTTATGAAGGTTGACCTGAACAAGTTAGTTGAGAGTGGCATTATTTTCCCTATCAAGTATACTTCTTAGGTGTCTAACTTAGTTCTAGTTAGGAAGAAAAGTGGGGAACTTATATTGTGTGTTGATCTACGAGATTTAAATAAAGCTTCCCTAAAGGATCATTATCCACTCCCTTCCATGGAACAAATTTTGCAAGTAGTTTTTGGTTTTGACAGATTTTTTTTGTTGGATGGGTATTCAGGCTAAAACCAAATTCTAGTAAAAATGGAGGATCAGTTCAAAACAACATTTACAACCAAATGGGGCACCATGGCCTATAAAAATATTCCTTTCAACTTATCCAACACTGGAGCAAAATTTCAGCGAGCGATGGATATGGCTTTCCATGACCTCATGAACAAGTTTGTTTTGGTATATTTAGATTATATTACTATTTTTTCCAGAAATGCTAATGAATATTTTGATCATTTAAAATAGATATTTTAAAGATGCAGAAAGTTTGGAGTATCTCTCAATCCGAAAAAGTGTATTTTTCTGTACATGAAGGTAAATTCCTCAGACATGTTGTCTCAAAGCAAGGTATTTCTATTGACCCTGAGAGAGTCTCTATTATTCTTGAAATACCATTACCAGCTCACAAGAAAGGCCTACAAATATTTCTTGGAAGGATTAATTTTGTAAGGAGATTCATACCTAATATTGCAGCTTTGCTGTAACCCCTCACTGCTATGCTTAAAAAGAATATGCCTTTCAGTTGGACCAAGGAAGGTAAGAGGAGCTTTGAGAAGATAAAGGAAGCCCTTGCAACTACCCCTACCCTTATAAATCCAAATTATGATAGAGATTTAATTCTTTATGCTTTTTGAGGGGTAGATACTATTTCAACTATGTTGTGCTAGCAAAATGATGAAGGCTTGGAGTAGCCTATAGCATTTTTCAGCTAGGTATTACATGATTACAAGGAGAAGTATTCTTTTGTTGAGAAGCATGTTTTTGTTGTTGTGAGAAGCCTCAAAATTTCTACGCATATGTTATCCAATAACATAATTCAATTATTAGTTTCCCATTCAACTGTCAAGGATTTCTTACTTAACCGTGAAATTAATGATAAATGTGCTAGTTGGATAACCAAGGTTATGGATTTTGATATTAAAATTAAGATAACTATGCTTGTTAGATGTAGGATTTTGCATGAATATATTGTAGAAAATGCAACAAGCAGTAGCTTAAAAGAATCTAAAAGCATTGATACAGTACTAAACAATGATGATGTAGTTGTTGTTTCAGTTCCTGCTACTACTTGGGTGCAAAAAATGATACAAAATTTGTAGATTGGTGAATGCCCTGAAGGCTTGGACAAAGAAAAAAGAAGGAAATACATATTACAAGCCATTCCTTTCACAATTATTGATGGTATTCTTTATAGGAGAGACTTTCTGGGTGTTTTATTAAGATGTATTGAGCCTGATCAAGTTGACAAGTTGTTAGGAAAATTTCATGATGGACCTTTAGGAGAACACTTTGCTGCAAGTAAAACAACCCTAAAAATCATGTGGGCTGGTTATTATTGGCCAGATATGTTTAAGGATGCTATTGCTTGGGTCCGGAGAAGTGAAAAGTGTGCCCTGTTTTTTGGAAAATAGAGGCTTGCATCTTTGTCTTTTCATCCAATTCAAGTGGAGCAACCCTTTGCCAAATGGGGTTTAGACTTTATTGGGCCAATCAACCCACCTTCAAACCTAGGTCATAAGTGGATTCGTATTGCAATAGATTACTTCACTAAGTGGACCGAAGATGTTTCTTTGAAGGAAGCAAATGCAGCTTCTGTACTTAATTTCTATCAAGACTTAGTGTCGAGATTTGGTATCCCAGATTCAATAATCTCTGATAATGGTTTATCTTTTATCGGTTTAAGGATTTTTGATTGGTCAGTTAGGAATAAAAAAAAATTGAACACATCTTCTAACTATTATTCGCATGGTAATGGGTAGGCAAAATCTACAAATAAGAATCTGATCCAGATAATCAAGAAGATAGTCAAGTACAATGAATGGACATGGCATAAAAAGCTTAAGTTAGCCCTTTGGGTTGACAGGGTGAGTCCTAAAAGGGCCACTTGTTTTTCTCCTTATCTACTTGCTTATGGGAAAGAATCTAAGTTACCTGTTTCTACCGAGTTGCCAACTTTGAGTTTTGTTAAAGAGCTAGAATTGTTGAATGAACAACCTTTGGAAGTGAGATTTGTATAGTTGATAGAGCTCAAAGAAACTAGAAAAGAAGCATTAAGGTAGCTTGAAATAAATCAAGCTCAAATGAAGAGCTCTTTGATAAAAGGGCAAGACCACGAGAATTCATCATTGGTGATCTGGTCTTTAAATGGAATGAATATAAGAGTAAATCTAGAGGACATTCCAAATTTGATGCAATTTCAGATGTGCCTTATATGATCACGGAGTGTAAGGAACACGACACTTGCCAACTTTCTAAGTTGATTGGAGAGGTGTTGTCTATCCCAGTTAATGGTATCCACCTAAAGCATTACCTCTAAGATAAGTATTATCTTGTAAATAATAGAGTAGTTGTTGCAAATAAGTGCTTTACGCACATTTCTTTTCAATTATTTTACTTTCCTTATGCACTGCTGCGCATATTTTGGTTGGCCATAAGGGCTTGTTAGTTTTCTTTCAATATTGTTTGTTTTTGTTTTGCTACTGTTTGGAGTATTGCTGTTCAAATTTCTGAGTTTCATGAAAGGGGCAAATTTGACTCTATGCCCAGTGGAGTTTTTAAAGGCAACTGATCTAATGTTGAGCAGGCAAGCATTCAGTAGAAATCAACAAAATGTTACCAATCTTCACTACAACTCAATTGATGGAGCTGGTTTATTTTTTTTATCTTAAGGTGAAAATTTAGTTAGTTGATGCAATGTTTAGGATTGTTGAATTACATCTGATTTATCAAGTTTCAACTATGCAAGTGTTTTCAAAAAAAATAATTCAAGAGTCATTGCTTAATGGATCAAATTCAACTGAAATGCATCAATTTTATACTGGAAAGTTTTAGATATTTCCATATTAATTGCATTTTGTTGCCATAGGTTTTGTTCATGTTTATTCATGTCGTTTCATAATATTTTGTTCTGGTACAACAAGTTTTTCATGTCATAATGGTGATAGTGAAGAGGCATACATAATGCCTCATTAACAAAGCTCTAATAAATGATAAAAGCACATAGAGAAGCTTCATGTTATGAAATGTTTGAGCTGAGAAAAGACTCTTTTTTGCAGCATTTAAATATGAAATAAAAAATGAAAATAAATCTACAGAACATCAAGGTTGCTACAGGAGTTAAGGATAAAAGAAGAGTTGTTGTTTCTTTACTCTAATGGAAAAACAATAAAAAGTAAGTACATAGCAAGGTTGTGCTACAGATTTAAGGCAATTCTAGGTATGATCAAGGAGCTACATTTTTTGAAAGTGCAAATAGCATAAGACAAGTGAAATAAGGGGAAGGTAATCTACAAGTGTTCTATGTTAGCTAAATACCATTCTGCAAAGTAAAACAAGTGAAAGAGTTTAGCTTTTTTGTTAAGAGTTCTCTGAGTAGGGTGGAGTTTGCATTTTGAGGATAAGTATGTGAAGTAGCAACAATAATGTCAATAAGTGCTAAAAAGTATTGTTTTCAAAATAAGAAAGGAAGCTAACTTCATTGAAAAGACTTTCAGAAAAAACACATGGTTTCAGCTTAAAGTGCAGATTACTTTTACAGAGTACCTATTTTGGGTTATTAATTCAAAATGCATAGTTCTGAGCTGGAAAGTTTTTCAGATTTAAGGGAAATAATAAATATTGTTTGCAACCATGAATGTATTAAGACCATGAAGTAAATTATTCCAGATTTTCAATGTTAAAGGGTTTTCTTCCATTTCTACAAATACCCATATGATGATTTTAGTTGAAAATACATATTTCTTCTTGTTACAACTAACCCATGTGAGGGTTTTTTCAGAAAATATAAAATGCATAAAATTCTATCATGGATCAAGCCTAGTACATGGAGAAGTGCAAAGAAATTACAAGGAAAAAGTAACAAATGTTTTCTTCCTTAGAAACAAAGTTTTCTATTTGAGTTTGAACTCAAGATAATGGAAAATACAGTAATTTCAAAATGCTCAAAACAGAGATGCCATGGCTGCACCATAGAGCCTTTCTTCTTCTCAAATAGTAAATAACCATGTGAGGGTTTGAGTAGGAAATGTAAACATAGAGGGAGAAATCCATTTTGTGAGTTGTGACAACATTTGAGCTCAGAAAAAGTGTAAATTGAGAGCATACACTACACGACTTGCACAATGGGTATATATTTGTTTACAGATAAGGAATCATTCTTTTGCAAAGATAAGCTTTTGAAAGCTTTTGTTTTGACAAGAAAAACAAAGGAGGAAATAGAACTCACCATTATACACTTGTAGGAGGCCTAACAATGGCGGGAAAGCTCTCACGAAGCTTCTAATGCATGGGTCGAGCTCTCACAGAGGCTACCAAGTTTGGAGTAGACAAAGCACAATAATACTTAGACAAAAAATCAGAGAAAATATATGTATTAGCCATGCCCTTAATGGACATTTTTTCCTTTAAAATGAAATAAAAGGAGCCATAATACTTTCAAGAATCGACTTATCATTGTTATAGAGGAAGAATCAACCAAACAAGTGCAGAATCATGAAGTTTCAAGCTGAAAACCCTAGTCTATGGCGGCAACATTTTCTTCTCAACAGAGCCTTCTCTCTAAAATGACAAGTGCAAATGATGTGAATTTAGGGTTTGCATTGAGTTTTGTTTTACCATGTTACCCTAATTCGATTTAGGGACTTGCATTTGACTTTTTAAAAATATGAAACATAATGCAATACTTTAGGTGGCCAAATTTCCATACCTAGGTCGAGCTTTTGGGATAACTTAAGATTTCATATGTCTTAAGTCTTTTAAGAGATTTTAGGGTTTGAGTTATTTCTCAAAAGTCCATATAAACTTAAGGCATTTTATTTTAAATGTCAATATTTATGCTTTGGAGAGTGATGAAATGCCTTAGGTTATTTTCAATTGATTTTGAAGAAATCAGTTAAATTACAATGGAGAGATATTTCTTTGTATTTTTATGATTTCTTAAGAAAATCAAAGTTGTAATGGAGTGATAAGTGTTATGCCTTGCATAACCACCCCATATTTTACCTTGGTCAAAATGGGCCCCCCTTTGTTATTTTTGTACTTAGTTGTTTTTGAAACAAAGTTTGGAGTCTAGTTTTTCCAATAATTTGTTTTTCTTTGGTTTCTCTGTCGGAGTCGGAACCGGAACAGAATCGGGTTCTGAAAGTTCTTTTGAGGCTTGTTTTTGGTTCTATCCCAACATTCTTTTCTTTGCCTTTGTTTTGGTCTTTAGCGGAAGTGGAGTCGGAGTGGGAATTAGGATGGTTGTTATCAAAATTTGCAAAATCACAATTTATTCTGATCCCACCTCTGCTATTTTTATTTTGCTTAAGTCTTGGTCTTGGTGTTTTGTTTTATTAGGTCGGTCTTTTGCTTTACTTTTTGCTTTTTACTTTTGATTTGTTTTTAGTTGTTGGACCCAGAGCCGGAATGGGAATGGGGTTTGGAAATTTTATAAACTTGAGATTCCATTTCCATTTTAGTTCCCCCCCGCCACTTTTTGTCATTGACTTTTTTGACTGAAGTCGCACTGTTGTGAAGTGTTGGTTCACTTTCAGTTCTGACTCCCCATTTACTGCCCTTTAATGCATTAATGATGGTTGCCGGTGTAGGTGGGAATTCACATATTTACCTTTATTAAGGGTTAAATCGATCATTATTGTTATTGTTAAAGATCTAAGAGCACGAAAGAGCAGCGACAGAGTTCATTCGAGCGAAAAGACTGAAAGAGCAAAGGGTTGTTGCGAACGAATCAGTTCAGAAGGTTAGCTACATTTTTTGCATTTGAGGTAGGTTTCTAATATTTGTTGTTCTTTGTTTTGTTTACTGTTGTGTGTTTTGTATATATGTTTGCCCGTGCTTTGAATCGCATTGTTGTTATCGTTTCGTTTTAAACGTTTTGTGATTCTTGGCATGCAGGTTTGAATGGGTCTTTTATATTGTTGGTCGGGTGGTTTCTTTCTTTCTGTTTGTTTTTATTGTCGTTTCTTTCTATTTTTTTTTTAGGGCACCGTCACTTTCACGTCTTAATTGTGATTGCGTCATTTTTGGTTTGTAGTAGATTAGATTAGATTAAGGATTTTTTGGCATTTGTTAAAATTAGAAATCTATAGTGAGGTAGATTAGAGATTTTACAGTGAGTTAGGGTAGATTAGATTTATTGTTTAATTAGGGTTTCGTCATCTGGCAAAATGGCAAGGTTTAAAACCCGTGCCCTAGTTTTTTTTATCGGGTTTGTTAGATTAGGGTTTCGTTGGTCTCTGTAGTTACTTTAAATAAGATTTAAATAATGGCCCTAAAATGAAATTGTTCCCCACGGTCATATGAGTGTAAAGTTTTTAAGCTCCTTTTCCATTTTATAGTGACCTAGGTTTTAATCATGAAGTTGTGTTGAAAATGAATAAAGTATTTGATGACATCATGATTAACATAGGCGGAGGCGGAGTGGAAATAGAATATGGAAAAAATGAAAATTTGAAGAAAACCAAATCCATTTTTCATTCCGATCCCGGTTCCGATAAACTCCACGACTCCGATTCCGAGCCCATTTGTTATTAGGTGAAGTTTCTATATCGGTTTTAGCTCCGAGTCCGCTAGTTTTGTAAAAGAGATTGTTTTGAGCTTCTATCTAGTTCCGACTCCAATGTATGTGTAACAGGTAGGTTTTAAAAGCATGTTTTATGATGATATCTAAAGATCTAATTAGAGGTTTGCTTGCAAGAAAATTGAAAGATGTCAGGAATGTCAGGAGAGGCTGCTCGAAGGAATCCACTGGCTGGAACATTAAAGGCATCACCAAAAATAAAGAAAGTGAAACCAAAACAGCTACCTTATACATTGAGGTATGTTCATAGGAATCCGGTGGCTAAAGTGAGCAAGGTGGAACTAGATTGCTTAGATATCACGGATACTAGTCTAGGCCAGTATAGCTTTGAAGAATTACATGAAGTGACCTTTGCAGAAAGAACAAACTTGACAGGGAGAACACAAAGGATTGTTGACTTCGGTCTTGCACATATCATTGTGTTTCCTTTATTAGTCCAGTGTCCAGAGTTGATATTGACAGTAGCCAGTACTTACAATCCTGCTACAAGATTGTGCGTGGATTCACAAAATAATTTGATTATAGATCTTACTCCACAAATGTTCCAAAGTATATTTAATGTTCCTGATCCTAGGAACTTGGTGTAGCTAACTGAAGCAGAGGCATTGG
Source organism: Sequoiadendron giganteum (assembly GCA_007115665.2). Taxonomy (NCBI): domain Eukaryota; kingdom Viridiplantae; phylum Streptophyta; class Pinopsida; order Cupressales; family Cupressaceae; genus Sequoiadendron; species Sequoiadendron giganteum. The sequence continues at coordinate 206,787,015 of CM021108.1, read as the reverse complement.
AGAAATAGAGCAAGCATAAAGACTCCAATAAGTCTCACTTAAACAAAAAATGGTTAAGCACAAAGAAGAAATCTTTAAGCAAGCTTGCAGACCAGCCAAAGAGGGTAGATTTCAAGAAGGAGGTATCTGACTTAATATTAATGTTGTCCAGAGTGTTTGGGAAGACGGATACCTTCCATTTCAAGGAATGGATGTTTCATTTCATTTAAGTAATCTTTCAGGGTGATTACCAGTTTGATTGGTCAATGATTGTTTCTGATGCCATACATGATCAGCTCACAAGGGTTAGATAGACTAAATCTTTCTTCATGAATTCATATGTGGTTTATGCCGTAGCAAGATTGGGGATTTTCCCAAGATTAAATAGAGTAGGTATAATAGGAACTTTGGATGGGTAGAAGAAGGTATGGGAACATTATGATCAGTTATCTCTTCAAGTTGCTGAGACTCACTTCAGAAGAGTCAATGATGCATTTTTGTATGTGGTCATCAATCGGTTGAGTGGAGATGTAGGATACAGGTTAAGTCAAGAAGCTATGGCTTTTATTGCTGAATGTGGAAGTTGGTATATCCAATAGCCCAAATTTACATACTTCAGGTTATTTGGTTTTGAAGGCCATCCACATTTACTTCCAAGATGCTGCAATAACGGAACGGTGCTTATGGAGTTTGTGTATTAGGCCATTGGAGTTAATGCTAGGTTTGGGATCAAGCACAAAATTGGATGTCATATATTTCCCATGAAATTGGGTGAATATGGATGTCAAAACTTGAAGGGAGCAAAGGTAGTTTGTAATGAGTCGATACAATTGAAATTGGGATTGTATACCGCTCGTAAGTATTTTGATCCAAGGAAGAAAATGTATGCTTTATTACCTTCAGTGTTCACTAGACACTTTAATTTGTTAGAGGACTTTTGGTGTGATCGGCGGGATGAATATGACTTAAGGAAGAAGAACTATGAAAGATTATCGGTTGCACTTATGGTAGAGTTGGGTGTTAAAGAAAATATTCTTGACACGTTAGTGGATGATGGAATTGTATTGCATTCCTCATATGAAGCCTTGAACATTGGAACCAAAGCTTAGATCCAATAGACTGGAATGAGGAAGAAACAATTGATATTAAGAAAATTGGAAGAGCATTTTTGGATAGAAGTGTGCAATGGTTGATGATGAAAGCTCAAGATCCTCAAGGACCAGTCCTTAAGAAGGGTAAAGGATACAAGAGAATTAAAAGAAAGACACCTTCCAAGGAGCCATTATAATTCTTTCCTCCAGATGTTTTAGAAATAGAACTTGAGGTGGTCGATGAAGAAGAAGAGGCACCAGAGGGAGATTTTCCAATAGGATCTTCTGTTTCTACGCCCACATTGGGTGAGTCATCCACACAAACCCCACTCACAAGAAAGAAAAGTAAAGAGGTTCAAGAAGGAATACTTCATGCCATGGCTAAAGTTGCTAAAGGAAAAGAAGTGGAGGAAGAATTTGTAGAAGTTGAGACAGATTCGGATGAGACTCTGTCAAAACAGGATTTGCAAGAAAACATGCCTCTAGGGCATACTATTGAGCAGATTCTAACACAAGAAGAGGAATGGAAACTATTTGAAGATGCTACAAGAGAGTCTGATGCAAGGGCTGCAGTGGAGAAGCAAAAGGAAATAGATGCTAAGGTGCAAGCTGATGCTCTACTTCAACATCAGCAATTAAAGGAAAAACAAATTGAAACAAGGGTATAAACTGATGAAGTAGAGGAGCAAATGAGGCAACGAGAGCATGAGCTCAAGGTCAAAGTAGAAAATGACAAATTAGAATTGATATAGAAGATCCATGATCTTGAGGAGGCGAAAGCAAAAAACGGGAGGGAAAAGGAAATCCTGGTTGCTAAACTGAAACTTGCAGAGGAAGTTCGACATAAAGAAGAAGCCAAAGCTCTAAGAAAGGAAAGAGATGCTGAAGAGCTAATAAAGAAACAACAAGCTAAAGAAGGAAGGGAAAAGGCAGAGAAGCTCAAAGCCTTAGAAATAGAAAAAATAGAAGAGGAAGAATCAGAAAAGATAAGGAAGGAAAAAGAGGCCGAAGAGCTAACTAGGAAGCAATAGGAAGAAGAAGTAGAAGCTGAGAAACAAAAGGCTTTGGAGGGAGAAAGATTAGAAAAAGAGAAATTAGAAAAGGAAAGGTTAGAGAAGGAAAAAATGGAGAAGGATCAGTTGGAAGAAGAGAGATTGAGAAAAGAAGAAGAAGACAAGAAAATGCAAGAACAAAGAGATAGAGAAGAGGCTGAGAAGTTGGTGCAGATGCATGTGCTGCAAGAGCAACAAGAAAAAGCAAAGGTTGATTCTCAACCTGATGTAAATGTTTAGCCACCCTCTACAATTGCCGCTTCCTCTTCCATGATGATGACTGCTCCCAGTGCTCCTATATGGTTGAAGTTAAACCTGTAGAAGAGAGCCAGAACACCTCCTCAACCTCTTAATTGGGACGACATGATGAAGGGAATTGAACAGGAAAGGCCTAAGAAGAAGGCTAAAATCTTACATTCTACTAGACTCACAGATAAAGGGGAGATAGTTGCTAAATGTGCCATGCCTATGACAGAAAAGGAGGTAGGGGATATGCAGCTAACAAACTATCAATTGAGTACGGTTAATTTGGGAAGACCCACTAGGAATCAACAAATGAATCTGATTGATGTGGTGGCTTCAACAACTAAATCAAGAATGATGAAGGACAAACAAAAGAAAGATGAGCTTAAGGCTCAATTGGATCAGTTACATTCATTCTTGAAGAGTGTCTCCTCTCCAAGGTCGCAACAAGTTGCAGCTATTGAGACTCTTGTTTTATTAAGCAAAAAGGAGGTAGATGATTTGGTGCAAGTTAGAGGTAAAGCGGAGATGGTAGACAAATGGATAGATAAATTGAACCAAGAGGTAGGAGAGGTTTTAGTGAAAGGATTTGAAGCCTACAAGGATACTGAATGGTTGATTAAAGAGATGTATCAATATATTGAGGCATCAGACAAACAAGAAGAAGAGTATAAGGAGTATGGTGAAAAGTTATTAAGGATAAATACACTGCCTCTAACAACTCTCCTGGAACAGTCTATACTTGAAGATGATAACAAAGACTTTGTAGAGAAGACTTCTCGCATACTTAAGTTTAGGACTAACTTTTTGAGCAAGCATAAGGATGAGAGTCAAGAGGCTGTAAATAATTTAATTGAGCAATTGGAAGAATTAGAAGCAGCTATTGCAATTATTTTAGATATAAATGCATTTACAAAAGAGGGCATGCCTTTTAATCAAATAAAGGAAAAGTGGGGTGAAAGATTCCAAGGACTTATGCAAAAGGGAGATGAAGGTGGAGAATTGATGTTAGATCAACTTGTAGAGGTCAAAGAGGAGATAAAAGTTGTAGGGAGAGAATTGATAAAGGTGAAAAGTATGAAGGAGTTTGCTGCAGCTGAGCTAGATCGGATTAAATTTGAAGATAATTGGATTGATGGGCTAGAGATGGATACTCTACAACAAGTCTTCACCAGCTACGATGAGTTCCTAGCAGAGCTAGCATCGCATGCATGAAGTATTGCATGCATAATGTTCTCCTTCTTTGCATGTTGCATGCATACAACACTAATAGCTTTTTGAGTGCATGACTTCCTCTTCTATTTTATCTTCTATTTTTGGTTAAGACTGAAAGTCTAATGTAAGAACTCAAGATCAAATTGATCTGAGTTTCCAAGAGAGTCTAAATTCCTAAAAAGGTGGGAAGCCTTAAATAGAAGTGATGTTCAAACTTTTTGTATGTCTATAAATACCAGATGGGTATCATATTGTAAAGGTCAGCTAATTGAGAGCTAGATTGGCTCACCTAATGCTAGGAGATAGAATTTTGTAGAGTTCTTTTGTAGAGATACATTGTATTTGATCTTTTACAATTAACAGAATTACAGGTTTACTCAAAAGATGGTGTTTGGAATTAAATTGTTTGTTTGATAAGGCTGATAAGTTATAATCCATCTGAATGCCAGTGATTGTGTTGAAGCATGATAGTTTCTTATATGATGAAATTCATTAGAAGAAACCAGATTTAAAGATTATCTTATTAGATTGTCATTGAGTTGAAGTTTTTAAAAGGTCTATTGATCTATAATTTTGATAATGAATGGATGTGTGTTGTTTTGAAACCCTTGAAATATTTGTGAAGAGTAATTGCAAAGTTAATTAAGCACCTAGAATGTATGTAGTGGTATAGATTATGCTATAGACTGTATCATCTTATGGTTTTTATGATCTATTAGGAAACATTCATTGTTGAAGGTATATGTCCAGATACTAGGTAAATTCAATTCATACTTACTGGTTTACCGTTTTGTTCTATCTTTTTCTTCTATTTAAAAACCCATTGATTTACACAAACTATTTCGATAAAGAGAGTCATAGCTTGAATCCTTTGTTAACGGCATAGGCCCCTTGAATATTATAGTTGCATGAACCAATTGAGTGACATCAAACAGTTGAGAACCAACTACCAGGACCTTGTGAGTTAGGCTACTATATGTTGTCTTTCTTTTTCAGGAGAAATAGAGTACAAATATTATGTTTTAATGTTGTTTGTGTCATTTTAACCATCAACAAAAATTGGTGCTAGAAGGAGGGCCTGAAAGGACAAGCTGGCTCATGGAAGATCTTTTTCACCAGAGGGATACAAAAGGGTTCTCAGATCCTCTACTGATCACGAACTATTTGAAGAACTTCAAACCCCGATTAGACCAAGACCTCATGCTCGTAGGGTAGAAATACCTACGTTACCACCACCGCTTACTCCACTTGGATTTCCTCCAAATCCACCCACATCACCACCAAATAGACCTTTTTCACCACCAATTCGGCCTGCATCACCACCACCTACCCAACCAATCCCACCAATGGCTTACTTTGTGAATAATCCCTCCCTGTTAGGGACGATTCCTGGAGGAATACATAACTTTTCCAAAGAACCCAGAGAAGTTCTACCCAAAATACATGCATGGAGAATCAAGAAGTGCAGAGGAACATATAAAAGCATTCAAAGATGCCTACACACAAGCTTAGGTTGCTCATCAAGATGTGGTATGTAGACTATTTCCCTACTGTCTAGGAGATATGGCATATAATTGGTATCTAAATCTGCCCCAAGGATCCATTTTGGGTTGGATAGATTTAGAGAATGCTTTTATTAATCAGTTTAGGGTATATGTAGACCCTACCATATTATATCACCAATTTTCCACTATTAGAAAGGAGCATCATGAACCGTTGCCCTTGTTCAACACTAGGTTCCATAGTATGTATCGTAGGCTATAAGAGCCTTACCTAGTGCCAGAAGGCATGGCCATATAGGCATATCTGAGAGCTGTTGATCCTTTAATTGGCCTGTTCTTGCAAATAACTTATCTACCTCCCGAGATTGATTCACTATCTAAGATTTATCATTTGGCTATCAAACTACAACAATAGATAAATCTGCAACCTGGAGGGTTGGGAGTACCTTTTCCTCCAATGAATTATCAGATGCCTAATCCACCGTTATACAACACTATCCCAGGGATGTCTTATTCCCATTATGGACCTGTATCTGAGTTGCAAGCTCCACCAATTGTGACTTTCTTTGGAAATAGCATGCACAATACCACACATCAACCTCAAAGTCAACCACCACAAGGGGGAGGATCAACCCATGTCCATTCCCCAGCCATAATTCAAAATGTGCAGAATGATCAAATTGTTCAACTTACAAGTGAAGTAGAGACTCTAAAAAAGACTCTCTCTTAGATGTCAAATGACATGGCACAACTTAGGCAAAATCCTCCCAATAATCAAAACTAGAATTACAACAATTAGGGAGGTTATAACTATTAGGGCAATTATTCTAATCAGAACCAAAATCAGAACACCAATAGGAACTTCCAGAGTCAGAACTCCTCAAACAAAAATTATCAAAAGCAAAACAGAGGATACAATTAAAGGTTCAACAACAACAACAATAATAGGTAGTGGAACACTGGACCTAACAATGGAGGAGTTCCCCATAATTATCAAGCAGGTGAAGAGAGATCAAATACTGCTAATGTTGCTAATTTGAATTTTATGACAAATTGGTGTAGGTTGCATGATACAGCAGCCCATTCTGAGGTTAATTGCCCAAAAATGGAGAAGATGGTGAAAATTGCATAGGCTGATGCCCATCCTCAAGCAAAAAATTCCAATCAAGGCAATGGGCCAGTCAGCACTACCATGACTTATGAAACCATTGAAGAAAAGTATCAATTCCCTATGCAAGGGGATAATGAGCCAGAGGAAGATGTCTATGATGCTCAAGCTTTCCAATCTAAGGGTGGTCACTTTTTGAGGAACTAGAATAAAGGGCCATTCACTACATCTGCACCCCCTAACAACATGATTCCTCCAAATCAGAATGCAGATAACAATCCACCCCCACCAAAGGGGCCTTCTGATTCTTAGAATAGAGGTAATTAACCTTCTTTTCCTAAGTACCAATTTAGGAAAGATTCGGAGTTTGACTTTGTTGCAGAATTGCAAAGGCAAAAGACATCACTATCTTTCTTTGATATGATGAAGTGGTGCCCAGCTCAAAGGGAGGTGGTATTAAAAGCTTTGGAAGAAACAAATTTCTTGAAAGGAAAAGGTAAAATGACTCCCGCAAAGGAGATGAATGCAACTATGTATGAAGGTAAGACCAATACCCCACCTTTCTTGTTAAGTTTGAGAATCTTTGGAAAGAATCTACACAATTGCTTATTAGATTATGGAGCATCAGGGAATGTCATGCCTTTTCGATTTGTAAAAAGTTAGGATTGAGTCATATTCTAACCAATAAAAAGGTGATTAAATTGGATAAAACCGAAGTTAATGTTGTAGGTGAGTTGAAGAACATGCATGTGCAGGTTGGATTAGACCCAAGGATCCAGACCTATATAGATATTCAAGTTGCTGACATCCCAGAAACATATGGGATACTTTTAAGTAGAGAGCTAATGAAAAGCATAGGAAGGTATGTGTCTTTGGATTTCTCGCATATGCGGTTACCATGGAAAGGAGTTGCAACCCAGATAAGAATAGAAAGTGAACCTAGGCTCAAACACATGATTATAGAGTATGATACTCCAAATGAAGTAGCATTCTTTGAGACTGAGATAGGTGTTTACAAGCAAGAGGAAGTCCTTACTTTCTCTATAGTTAGTCCTGAGGATACACTATCCTTAGACCACATTGACTCGATGATTCACATCAACCAGCAAGTTCTAATAAGTAAATTACAACAAGATAGGCTGGTCTTAGGAACATAAACTGATTTGAGTAATTTATTGCTTCCTAGTTGGTGTAGAATACACTATCATAACCATTCGGAGTTGATATGTCAGTCATGCATAGATATTCAAAGGCATGTAGATCTACCCAAGCAAGAATCTCAAGAGGTAACTGAGACTCCAATCAATGAGTTCTCCTTCCAAGTTAAGGATGCAACTATTCTTACATGGATCAGTCTTTCTCAAGAAGAAGTTTCTTTACCAGTAGAATAGACTTAGGTCTTAGGGTTTTTGGATCAAAAAGAAGAAGTGGAAGTATCTCAGTTTCATTTCAATTCCCCTACCCCGGATGCTTTGCCAATGCCAAAAGAGTTAATGGAAAATGAGTTAGATGCTGACTCACCCCAAGAAATCACTCAGGAGGTAGTTGTTGAACAAATTAAGGACCTAGGAAAATCGTTAACTGAGCTTCTTCTCAACACAAATTCTAACAAACAGCAAAAGTCCGAGCCGCCACATGTCACAAATGACAAAATCCCTGTAGTTTCTAAAAAGAAAGAGCTTCGAGCTAAAGATCAGTTATGGACTCTTAAATTTGATGGTTCTAAGTCTAAAGTAGGAAGTGGAGCAGGAATTGAACTAACTAACCCGAAAGGGAAAACTTATTTTGCTTCTTATAGATTGCAGTTTGGTTGCACTAACAATGTGGCTGAATATGAGGCACTTGCAAGAGGACTTATGTTTGCTCATAAGAAGAAGGTAACTGCTCTTACAGTGATGGGAGATTTCGAGGTAATTGTGAAACAGGTACGTAGCCAATACACTTGCCATAATAAAAGATTAGCTGCTTATAGGAATAGGGTCTGGAATTTAATAGAAGATTTTGATGCCTTTGGGATTATTCTTATTCCAAGGGAAGCAAATCAAATAGCAGATTCTCTTGCTATTGTAGCAAGTACATTAGAGCCGATGCAAGATTAAAATCTAAAGAGGTTTTGTATGGAGTTGATTTCAGTCCCTGCAATTCTTGACAATGTTAGACACTTCCAGGTGTTTAATGATAATCAACATATTTTGGCCTTTTTGGAGAGTTCTGATGTATTTCAATGACAGATAATTGATGACTCTGACAGGGATCAAGGAGAATAGAATCCAGAAAGTGACAATACAGAAAGTGACAATCTAGAAGGGATAATGGATTTAAAGAGCAATAACATCCCAAAAGGGATGATAGCATTAGAAAGGATATTTGATTCAGATCCACAAGCTTATCAAAGAATGCCTACAAAGAGCGAGGGAGGCAAGTATGAATCCGTTAATTTGACTCACTCAGGGGCAGAAAGGAATGTTCTTATAGGGAAGACTTGTCCTCAAGAAATAAAGGATGAGATAATCAAAGTCTTGAAGTAGAATATTGAAGCAATTGCTTGGAGCTATGATGACTTGAAGACTTTTGATACATCTGTCATCACACATACAATTCCTCTTAAGTCAAAAGCCAAGCCGTTTCGGCAAAAGCAACGCCCATTCAATGCATTAATCGAGCCTATGATCCAGAGAGAAGTACAGAAGCTTTTGGCTGCAAGAATAATTTTTCCAGTTAGACACTCTACCTGGGTGGCTAATCTAGTTCCTATGAGGAAGAAGAATGGGGAAATCAGGTTATGTGTGGATTTCAGAAATTTAAACAAAGCCTCTGAGAAGGACAACTATCCATTACCTTCCCTTGATGAAGTATTGCAAAAATTTAATGGATCTCAAATGATGTCTTTCTTGGATGGATATTCAGGATACAATCAAGTATTGGTAAGTCATGAGGATAGGATGAAGACTGCTTTCACTACAAAGTGGGGCACATTTGCCTATAGGAGGATGCCATTTGGTCTAATCAATGCTGGTGCTACTTTTCAAAGAGCGATGAATGTAGCTTTTAAAGACCTAATAGGAAAATGTATAATCATCTATGTTGATGATCTAACCATCTTCTTTAAGAGTAGAGAAGATCATGCTGCTGATTTAGAGAAAGTACTAAAGAAATCTATCTGTTATGGTGTCTCTCTTAACCCAAAGAAATGTGTATTTGGAGTTTCTGAAGGGAAGCTCTTGGGTCACATTATATCAAAGGAAGGAATTTCCATAGATCCTGATAGAGTAGAAGCCATTTTGAAGTTGACAAGGCCAGGAAGTAAGAAGGAAATGAGATCTTTCTTTGGAAGGATTAATTTTGTCAGGAAATTTATAACAGGGTTTGCAGAGATTGTCAAACCACTTAATGAAATGATGAAGAAGGATGCGAAGATTGAATGGAGTGAAGAGGCTAAATCTACTTTCATGCAGATTAAACAATCTATATCTGAGGCACCTATTTTAACAAGCCCGGATTATCTAAATCCCTTTTACATTTATTCTTTTGCTTCTGAACATTCATGTGCAGCAGTTTTGACACAGAGAAGAGAAGAGAATGAGGAGAGGCCTATTGCTTTTATGAGCTCTCCATTTAAGAATGCAGAAGTAAGATATTCATCACTAGAAAAATAGGCTTTTGCATTGGTGCGAGCAGTAAAGAAGTTCAGACACTACATAATCCAGAGTCAAGTCATGGCTATAGTCCTAGATCTAGCTGTAAAGTCCCTCCTAATGCAAAGTGAATTAGGAGAAAGAAGAGGGAAATGGATGGCCATTTTATGAGAATTTGACTTGGAGATTCACCCAATGAAGCTTGTAAGAGGTCAAGATTTGTCAAAGGCGATGGCTAAAGTGGACAAAAGTATAACTTTCTAGCAATACATTGTTCAATCATTCACAAAAGATCCTTGGTATACAGATTTAGTCTTTTTCCTCCTCAATAACAAGTGTCCAGAAGGGATGAATGCTACTCAAAAAAGAGCACTGAGGATGAAAAGCGCTCATTATATGCTTAAAGGAGGATCAATCTATAGGAAGAATTTCCAGGGAATCTACCTACGTTGTTTGGATCAACAAGAAGCTAAACATGCTATAAATGAATTTCATGGCAGGCATGGAATAGGACATGGATCTGCTGATGCATTAGCTCATCAGATTTTAAGGTCAGGTTACTATTGGCCTTATGTGTTTAGAGATGTGCATCAACATTGTAGGACTTGTCATGTATGCCAAACTTCTGCATCAAGAGAAAGAAATCCTGTGATGCCCCTACAACTGGTATATGAGGTAAGGCCATTTGCTCAATGGGCACTTGATTTTGTAGGTGTGATTAATCCAAATTCTTCTACAGGGCATAAATTCATCTTGACTACGATAGATTATTGTACACATTGGACGAAGGGCCTACCTTGCAAGAATAGTACCACGGAAGTGGTCATCAGGTTTCTGACAGAAAACATCACAACCAGGTTTGGAGTTCCATTTGCTCTGGTATGTGATAACGACCCTGCTTTTTCTTCAGCTGAATTTATTTCATGGGCCTATGAGCATAAGATTGTGTTAAAATATTCTTCCAATTATTACCCTCAGGGGAATGGAGTGGCCGAGTCCACAAATAAGAATTTATTGGAAGTAATAAAAAAGTTGTTAGAAAGTAACCCTAGGAACTGGCATACCTAGCTGAGATTTGCCTTATGGGCAAATCGAACCAGAATCAAAGCAGCCCTAGGTAATTCACCTTTTAAGTTAGTTTATGGCCAAGATCCAATCTTCCCCATTCATTTATAAATACCTGTTCTGAAGTTTATGCAGGACTTTTATAATAAGGATGATAGGATTGAAGTTAGACTGCTTAACTTATTGAACATGGAAGAACAAAGAGATGCTGCTTTGCAGCAATTCTCTAAACATCAGGCTGTTGTCAAGCGTTGGTTTGACAAGAGAGCCAAAGTAAAATCTTTTAGAATATAAGACCTTGTGTTATTATGGGATAAGGCTAGAGAAAGGAAGGGAGATCACCAGAAGTTTGATAGACTTTGGTTAGGTCCCTATCAAATAGCTGAAATCTTAGGTGAGAATGCTTTTCATTTGAGTACCTTAACAAGAGAGCCGGTTCAATTACCAGGTAATGGTCAATTTCTCAAGCACTATTTTGGTGCATAGAAAGTTTGATGTTTTGAAAAGGAATGTACTATATTGTATCATATGTAATTAAGTTTTTGGTTTTTTTTTAGTTTTTTAGTTTTTTAGTTTTTAGCTTTTGTTTTATTTGTTTTATTTATTTTGTTTATTTTTTCTTTGTTTTGTTTGTTTGTTTAGTTTTGTCTTGTTTCGTTGGGGATTCTTATTTTGCTCATCTCAAGTTAGGGGTTTGTTATTCAAAGTATACTATTGGTACTAGGAGAGAAATTGTTTTAGGTATTCTCATTATAATCATTGAAAAGGATTTCATTCTAAAACTTATGTTTTATGATCATTCTAGTTTGGGTTGGAAAAGTTATTAAGGATAGAAGATGTAAATGTGAATATCTCATGAATTGTGATCAAAGATCTGTCACCAAATTAGAAAAACATCTGCATGAGTAATTATCTATTTGTTTTAGAATGACTCTACATTTGTTTCAAGTGAAAAATCAGATTCCAAGACTATCATGAAATCCATTGTAGTACTCAACCCACATTTTAGATTCATTGAATCTGAGTATTGAGAGATGCATAAAAGAGTTTCCATACAAAAAAAAAAAAGAGAAAGAAAGAAAAGCAAGCTCAGTATCAAGTGGGTAACCAAGTATCTCTATCGGGGCTATGGATGCCTGTCTGGCAGTAGAGCAATGCTTTGAGAGAACTAGAGGTATCTCCATTGGGGCTGTGGATGCCTATCTGGCAGTGGAGCAATACCCAGGATTTTACTGCACGATAGTTAAAGGATTCAACTTATGTAGCTTGAACCTTAGGTATAGTTGTTCATAAGCAGAGAAAGTATCTACAAAGAATGATGCACAATATAAGCACACACTCAGATTCAAAAATAACTCATGAGCACATAACATCTGAGATTCAAACTTGAAATTATCCTACAAATATCTGATTTTATTCAAGGTAAGGTGTTTATAAGCCAAGTAGTTTTTAGGTGACTAAAATTTTCTTTGGGTATTTTGAAAATGGGTAAACCATTTTCCTAGCCGAGTCGCCACATACCCCATCTTTTGCCTTGGTCAAAATGGGTCCCCCTTTGTTATTTTTGTACTAAGTTGTTTTTGAAACAAAGTTCGGAGTCTAGTTTTGCAAATACTTTGTTTTTCTTTGGTTTCTCTATCGGAGTCAGAACTGGAACAGAATCGTGTTCTGAAAGTTCTTTTGAGGCTTGTTTTTGGTTCTATCCCAATAGTCTTTTCTTTGCCTTTGTTTTGGTCTTTAGTGGAAGCGGAGTCGGAGTGGGAATTAGGATGGTTGTTATCAAAATTTGCGAAATCACAATTTATTCCAATCTCACCTCCACTATTTTTATTTTGCTTAAGTCTCGGTCTTGGTGTTTTGTTTTATTAGGTCGATCTTTTGCTTTACCTTTTGGTTTTTTTTTTTTTTTAGTTGTCGGACCCAGAGCCGGAATGGGAATGGGGTTTGGAAATTTTATAAACTTGAGATTCCGTTTCCATTTTAGTTTTGCCCCCGCCACTTTTTGTCATTGACTTTTTTGACTGAAGTCACACTATTGTGAAGTGTTGGTTCACTTTCAGTTCTAACTCCCCATTTACTGCCCTTTAATGCATTAATGATGGTTGTCGGTGTAGGTAGAAATTCACATATTTACCTTTATTAAGGGTTAAATCGATCATTATTGTTATTGTTAAAGATCTAAGAGCACGAAAGAGCAGCGTCATAGTTCATTCAAGTGAAAAGATTGAAAGAGCAGAGGGTTGTTGCGAATGGATCAGTTCAGAAGGTTACCTACATTGTTGTGTTTGAGGTAGGTTTCTTATCTTTGTTGTTCTTCGTTTCGTTTACTGTTGTGTGTTTTGTATATATGTTTTCCCGTGCTTTCAATCACGTTGTTGTTATCATTTCGTTTTAAACATTTTGTGATTCTTGGCGTGCTAGTTTGAATGGGTCTGTTATATTGTTGGTCGAGTGGTTTCTTTGTTTCTGTTCGTTTTTATTGTCGTTTCTTTCTTCTTTTTTTTTAGGGCACCATCGCTTTCACATCTTAATCGTGATTGCATCATTTTTGGTTTGCAGTAGATTAAATTAGATTAAGGATTTTTTGGCGCTTGTTAAAATTAGAAATCTACAGTGAGGTAGATTAGTGATTTTACAGTGAGTTAGGGTAGATTAGATTTATTGTTTAATTAGGGTTTCGTCGTCTGGTAAAATGGCAAGGTTTAAAACCCGTGCAATAGTTTTTTTTATTAGGTTTGTTAGATTAGGGTTTTGTTGGTCTCTTTAATTACTTTATATAAGATTTAAATAATGGCCCTAAAATGAAATTGTTCCCCATGGTCATATGAGTGTAAAGTTTTTAAGCTCCTTTTCCATTTTATAGCGACGTTATTTTTAATCATGAAGTTGTGTTGAAAATGAATAAAGTATTTGATGATGTCATGATTATCATAGGTGGAGGCGGAGTGGAAATAGAATATGGAAAAAATGAAAATTCAAAGAAAACCAAATCCATTTTTCATTCCGATCCCGGTTCCGATAAATTCCACGACTCCGACTCCGATCCCGTTTGTTATTAGGTGAAGTTTCTATATCGTTTTCTGCTCCGAGTCTGCTAGTTTTGTAAAAGAGATTGTTTTGAGCTTCTGTTTGGTTCTGACTCTGATGTATGTGTAACAGGTAGGTTTTAAAAGCATGTTTTATGATGATATCTAAAGATCTAATTAGAGGTTTGCTTGCAGGAAAATTGAAAGATGTCAAGAATGTCAGGAGAGGTTGCTCGAAGGAATCAATTGGCTGGAACATCAAAGACAGCACCAAAAATAAAGAAAGTGAAACTAGAACAGCTACCTTATACATTGAGGTATGATCATAGGAATCTGGTGGTTAAAGTGAGCAAGGTGGAATCAGATTGGTTAGATATCATGGATACTAATCTGGGCCAGTATAGCTTTGAAGAATTACATGAAGAGACCTTTGCAGAAAGAACAAACTCGACAGGGAGAACACAAACGATTGTTGACTCTGGTCTTGCACATATCACTGTGTTTCCTTTATCAGTCCAGTGTCCGGAGTTGATATTGACAGTAGCCAGTACTTACAATCCTGCTACAAGATTATGCATGGATTCACAAAATGATGTGATTATAGATCTTACTCCGCAAATGTTCCAAAGTATATTTAATGTTCTTGATCCCAAGAACTTGGTGCAGCTAACTGAAGCAGAGGCATTGGAGAAATAGAGCAAGCATAAAAACTCCAATAAGTCTCACTTAAACAAAAAATGGTTAAGCACAAAGAAGAAATCTTTAAGCAAGCTTGCAGACTAGCCAAAGAGGGCAAATTTCAAGAAGGAGGTATGTGACTTAATATTAATGTTGTCCAGAGTGTTTGGGAAGAGGGATACCTTCCATTTCAAGGAATGGATGTTTCATTTCATTTAAGTAATCTTTAAGGGTGATTACCAATTTGATTGGTCAATGATTTTTTCTGATGCCATACATGATCAACTCACAAGGGTTAGATAGACTAAATCTTTCTTCATGACTTCTTATGTGGTTTATGCTACAACAAGAGTAGGGATTTTTCGAGGATTAAACAGAGTAGGTATAATAGGAGCTTTGGATGGGCAGAAGAAGGTATGGGAACATTATGATCAGTTATCTCTTCAAGTTAATGAGACTCATTTTAGAAGAGTCAATGATGCATTTTTGTATGTGGTCATCAATCGGTTGAGTGGAGATGCAGGATACAGGTTAAGTCAAGAAGCTATGGCTTTTATTGCTGAATGGGGAAGTTGGTATATCCAATAGCACAAATTTACATACTTCAGGTTATTTGGTTTTGAAGGCCATCCACATTTACTTCCAAGATGCTGCAATAACGGAACGGTGCTTATGGAGTTTGTGTATCAGGCCATTGGAGTTAATGCTAGGTTTCGGATCAAGCACAAAATTGGATGTCATAAATTTCCCATGAAATTGGGTGAATATGGATGTCAACACTTGAAGGGAGAAAAGGCAGTTTGTAATGAGTTGATACAAATGAAATTGGGATTGTATATAGCTCGTAAGTATTTTGATCCAAGGAAGAAAATGTATGCTTTATTACCTTCAGTGTTCACTAGACACTTTAATTTGTTAGAGGACTTTTGGTGTGATCGGCAGGATGAATATGACTTAAGGAAGAAGAACTATGAAAGATTATCGGTTGCATTTATGGTAGAGTTGGGTGTTAAAGAAAATATTCCTGACACATTAGTGGATGATGGAATTGTATTGGATCCCTCATATGAAGCCTTGAACATTGGCACCAAAAGCTTAGATCCAATAGACTGGAATGAGGAAGAAATAATTGATATTAAGAAAATTGGAAGAGCATTTTTGGATAGAAGTGTGCAATGGTTGATGATGAAAGCTCAAGCTCCTCAAGGACCAGTCCTTAAGAAGGGTAAAGGATACAAGAGAATTAAAAGAAAGACACCTTCCAAGGAGCCATTATAATTGTTTCCTCCAGATGTTTTAGAAATAGAACTTGAGGTGGTCGATGAAGAAGAAGAGGCACCAGAGGGAGATTTTCCAATAGGATCTATTGTTTCTACTCCCACATTGGGTGAATCATCCACACAAACCCCACCCACAAGAAAGAAAAGTAAAGAGGTTCAAGAAGGAATACTTCATGCCATGGCTGAAGCTACTAAAGGAAAAGAAGTGGAGGAAGAATTTGTAGAAGTTGAGGCAGATTCAGATGAGACTCTGTCAAAATAGGATTTGCAAGAAAACATGCCTCTAGGGCATACTATTGAGCAGATTCTGACACAAGAAGAGCAATGGAAACTATTTGAAGATGCTACAAGAGATTCTGATGTAAGGGCTGCAACGAAGAAGCAAAAGGAAATAGATGCTAAGGTGCAAGTTGCTGCTCTACTTCAATAGCAACAATTAAAGGCAAAACAAATTGAAACAAGGGCAGAAATTGATCAAGTAGAGGAGCAAATGAGGTAACGAGAGCATGAGATCAAGGTCAAAGCAAAAAATGAAAAATTAGAAATGATACAGAAGATCCATTATCTTGAGGAGGAGAAAGCAAGAAACCGGAGGGAAAAGGAAATCCTGGTTGCTAAACTGAAACTTGCAGAGGAAGCTCGACAGAAAGAAGAAGCTAAAGCTCTAAGAAAGGAAAGAGATGCTGAAGAGCTAATAAAGAAACAACAAGTTGAATAAGGAAGGGAAAAGGCAGAGAAGCTCAAAGCCTTAGAAATAAAAAAAATAGAAGAGGAAGAATCAGAAAAGATAAGGAAGGAAAAAGAGGCCGAAGAGTTAATTAGGAAGGAACAGGAAGAAGAAGCAGAAGCTGAGAAACAAAAGGCTTTGGAGGCAGAAAGAATAGAAAAAGAGAAATTAGAAAAGGAAAGGTTAGAGAAGGAAAAAATGGAGAAGGATCAACTGAAAGAAGAGAGATTGAGAAAAGAAGAAGAAGACAATAAAATGCAAGAACAAAGAGATAGAGAAGAGGCTGAGAAGTTGGTGCAGATGCATGTGCTGCAAGAGCAACAAGAAAAAGCAAAGGTTGATTCTCAACCTGATGTAAATGTTTAGCCACCCTCTACAATTGCCGCTTCCTCTTCCATGATGATGACTGCTCCCAGTGCTCCTATATGGTTGAAGTTAAACCTGTAGAAGAGAGCCAAAACACCTCCTCAACCTCTTAATTGGGAGGGCATGATGAAGGGAATTGAACAGGAAAGGCCTAAGAAGAAGGCTAAAATCTTACATTCTACTAGACTCACAAATAAAGGGGAGATAGTTACTGAATGTGCAATGCCTATGATAGAAAAGGAGGTAGGGGATATGCAGCTAATGGACTATCAATTGAGTACGGTTAATTTGGGAAGACCCACTAGGAATCAACAAATGAATCTGATTGATGTGGTGGCTTCAACAGCTAAATCAAGAATGATGAAGGACAAACAAAAGAAAGATGAGCTTAATGCTCAATTGGATCAGTTACATTCATTCTTGAAGAGTGTCTCCTCTCCAAGGTCACAACAAGTTGCAGCTATTGAGACTCTTGTTTTGTTAAGCAAAAGGAGGTAGATGATTTGGTGCAAGCTAGAGGTAAAGCGGAGATGGTAGACAAATGGATAGATAAATTGAACCAAGAGGTAGGAAAGGTTTTAGTGAAAGGATTTGAGGCCTACAAGGATACTAAAGGGTTGATTAAAGAGATGTACCAATATATTGAGGCATCAGACAAACAAGAAGAAGAGTATAAGGAGTATGGTGAAAATTTGTTAAAGATAAATACACTGCCTCTAACAACTCTTCTGGAACAGTCTATACTTGAAGATGATAACAAAGACTTTGTAGAGAAGACTTCTCGCATACTTAAGTTTAGGACTGGCTTTTTGAGCAACCATAAGGATGAGATTCAAGAGACTGTAAATAATTTAACTGAGCAATTGGAAGAATTAGAAGCAACTATTGCCATTATTGTAGATATAAATGCATTTACAAAAGAGGGCATGCCTTTTAATCAAATAAAGGAAAAGTGGGATGAAAGATTCCAAGGACTTATGCAAAAGGGAGATGAAGGCAGAGAATTGATGTTAGATCAACTTGTAGAGGTCAAAGAGGAGATAAAATTTGCAGGGCGAGAATTGATAAAGGTGAAAAGTATGAAGGAGTTTGCTGCAACTGAAGTAGATCGGATTAAATTTGAAGATGACTGGATTGATGGGCCAGAGATGGATACTCTGCAGCAAGTCTTCACCAGATACGATGAGTTCCTAGCAGATCCAGCTTCGCATGCATGAAGTCTTGCATGCATAGTGTTCTCCTTCTTTGCATGTTGCATGCATACAACACTAATAGCTTTTTGAGCGCATGACTTCCTCTTCTATTTTATCTTCTATTTTTGGTGAAGACTAAAAGTCTAATGTAAGAACTCAAGATCAAATTGATCTGAGTTTCCAAGAGAGTCTAAATTCCTAAAAAGGTGGAAAGCCTAAAATAGAAGTGAGGTTCACAACATGGGATGCATTAGGTGATGACTTGTACTAGTATTTTGTTGATAAATCAGATCACCTATCCTTATTGGAACAACTGAGCACGATGAAGAGAGCGTTGAATGAGCACTTGGCTGATTTCAAATACCGATTCCAAAGAACCTAGGACAAAATCCCTATAATGGTAAAACCTTTACTAGATCACGCTTTTCTGGTTTACTTAAAAGCCGTGAATAGCAAAATTTAAATTATGACCCAGTCTATGGGTGGTCACACACTCCCCAATGCTTTTGATATTGCCATTAGGGAAGAAAAATGCCTTATTCAAGCTGGGGAAATTGCCCCTAGGCCTCCCATGCCCTTTTTTCCTGAAATGCAACTACCTACACCCGTATCTTTACCGCCCTTAGTTGTGCTTCCCCCTATTCTAGCGATAGGTTATTAGATTTCAGCCCAATAAATTACTTCTCTAGCCCAAAACCAAGAGTTTCAAGAAATAAAAAGTATACTGAAGACCTTTGGAAATGATCTAGTCAACATTAAAAAACAAGCTGGCCAAGAGCATAAGCCCTATCAAGCCTTGTACCAAAAAAATCAGCCTAATAGGCTAGCCTTTCAAAATTACTATCAAGGCCAAAGGAAAAATTTCAATCCAAGACCGTTCCAACCCTACAACCCGAATACTGCCAGTTCGTTAAAGGAACTTGTACCACAAAATAACATTGTCCAAGATTGCGATTGGTGTTATCCATGCAATCAGCCCCATAACTAGTCAACATGTGTAAATGGCATGAGGAATCAAGCCTTAATGGTCGAAAACAACCATGCTAATTCTAAGAGTGTTCCAAGTCAGAATTTGGAACAACAAGAAATCTTTGAAGTTGCTTTGCCAAACTGGTAGAGTTCTAAATTTTGTGGCATGAATGACCAAGATCAACAAAGTTCTCCTATTTCAGCCAATACCAGATCAAAAAAGAGAGCCATGGATTTGGGGCAGCAAGCTCGAAACCTACAACAACAACCTACTAAGGACAAGCAACATGTTTTTTCATCAAACGTTACTACTACAACACAACCTAAGGTGAAAATTCTGCAAAGAGGCCAAGAAGTACCTAGCAAGGAATAGTCCATAACATAATCACAACCTTTGCATAAAGGAAACGATGTTGTTGTTACTAAAAACCAGCAAAAGGTAACTCCTATTTCTTTCAACGTTGTTGAACACCTTAAGAAGGCTACTGTCATTATGTCAGTTTTGGATGCATTGCATATTTTGGGTCAAAAAAGATTGTTGTAGGATGCTTTAGCAGAGCTTTCTGTTTTTGATAATGCTGATCAAGGGAATGCTAAATTTGTGCTTGTAAATGGCTTAGAGGGTAAGAATGAGCAGAAAACTAAAGAGGTAAAGCCTCCTCCATTTTATTTGAGTTTGATTATTGGTATGAAAATAGTGAATAACAGTATGGTTGATTTTGGTGCAAGTAGTTTAGTCATGCCTAAGAGCTTAGCTGATAAGTTAGGTCTTGTTTATGAGCCCAACTCTCAAAAAGTTGTAGTTCAGTTGGATGGGTCTCCTATTAAAACTATTGGTATAATTAAGAATTTGGCTCTTACTTTGCATGCATCCTCGAATTTTGTAATCCATCAAGATATACATGTTATTGACCTACCACCCCATTTTTCCATTTGCCTCTCAAGAGATTTTACAACCAAACTAAGTGGGTTCTTTTCTTCTGATTGGTCTCATCTATTCTTTAGAACAAGATATGGTACAAAAGAAACCATAAATTATGATCCTTTAGCCAATGACCACATCGAGCCATATGTCCCAAATCCTATAAACGCTAACCTCTATGTCACCCCTAGACTGGAGGAGCAAGCCATGACCTTGGACCACAACACCCCTATAAAAAATATGAATCTAGATGAATGGGTAGCCAAATATCATGAACTTGATCCTTTCCAACACACATCTGAGATAAGATTAGGGTTTTATATGATTCATGAACCTAATGTTGTTATCCCTAATATGATTAAAGAGGAATATCAACCTGCAAAGAAGGAGAAGTGCAGGTGCTGGTCATGGAGCCATGCTGATTTCACCAAATTGAAATAAGTATTATTCAACTTTCTGGTTTCCACTCAGCTATTCAAATAATACAACTAAATATGAAGTGCTGGTACATGGCCTGGAATGGGCCCAAAAGAGAGGTATTAAATGCTTACCTGTTTATGGTGATTCAGAATTAATAGTGAATCAAGTTAGAAATTTGAAAGCTGCAAAGAATGATTCACTTAAGAAATATAAGCATCATGTATGGGATTTGGTAGAAATTTTTGATGCTTTTAATATTCTTTCAGTCCCTAGAAATCAAAATAAACATGTAGATAGGCTCGCTGCCATACGAGCCCAATTTGATATTTTGAATGAGATTCATAAGGTAGAGGCATGCCATTATGTGAAAATTATAGTCAGACCTTTTGTACCTAACAATAATGTGAGCTGGTAGGTTTTTGATAGCGATGAGCAGATTGTGAGCTTCTTAATTGCTGAAGGTAAATTGCAGATGGAAACCAAAAAAAGTGGCAGCAACAATATGATAATCAGATTGTGTAGTTAAAGACAAACAAGCTGCCAAAAGGATTGGTGACCTTGGAATCTTTTTTCAACTTAGATGACCAAGTATGAAAAGGCAAGTGCAACATGACCGTCAAACAGGAACACGACGAAAACATTGAAATATTCAAGGGTAAGCTTCTCAAGTTGGGAGAGGTATGTAGTAAGGAGGAACATTAAGCTTTCATTATGTAATGTCAGGAGTTCATTGATGTTTTTTCTTGGGAGTATAAAGGTTTAAAAGGTTTTGATCCAAAAATAGCCCAACATACTATTGAACTAGAACCTAGAGCAAAGCTTATAAGGAAAAAATAGAGGCCCCTTAATCCCACATTAGAGCACCTTATGAAGGTTGAGCTGAATAAGCTAGTTGAGAGTGGCATTATTTTCCCTATCAAGCATACTTCATGGGTGTCTAACTTAGTTCCATTTAGGAAGAAAAGTGGGGAAATCAGATTGTGTGTTGATTTCTGAGATTTGAATAAAGCTTCCCTGAAGGATCATTATCCACTCCCTTCCATGGAACAAATTTTGCAAGTAGTTTCTGGTTCTAACATATTTTCTTTGTTGGATGTGTATTCAGGTTATAACCAAATTCTGGTAAAGTAGGAGGATCAGTTCAAAACAGTGTTTACAACCAAATCGGGCACCATGGCCTATAGAAAGATTCCTTTCGGCTTATCCAACACTGGAGCAACATTTTAGCGAGTGATGGATATGGATTTTCACAACCTCATGAACAAGTTTGTTCTGGTATATTTAGATGATATTACTATTTTTTCCAAAAAATTTAATGAACATTTTGAGCATTTTAAACAGATTTTTCAAAGATGCAGAGAGTTTGGAGTATCTCTCAATCTGCAAAAGTTTATTTTTTATGTACACAAAGGTAAACTCCCTGGACATATTATCTCAAAGAAAGGTATTTCTATTGACCCTGAGAGAGTCTCTGCTATTCTTGAATTACCATTACCAGCTCACAAGAAAGGCTTACAAAGATTTCTTGGAAGGATTAATTTTGTAAGGAGATTCATACCTAATATTGCATCTTTGTTGCAACTCCTCACTGCTATTGTTAAAAAGAATATGCCTTTCAGTTGGAACAATGAAGGTAAGAGGAGCTTTGAGCAAATAAAGGAAGCCCTTACAGTTGCCCCTACCCTTATAAATCCAAATTATGACAAAGATTTTGTTCTTTATGATTTTGGAGGGGTAGATACTATTTGAGTTATGTTGTGCGAACAAAATTATGAAGGCTTGGAGCAACTTGTAGAATTTTTCAGCTAGGTATTACACGATTACGAGGTGAAGTATTCTTTTGTTGAGAATTATGTTTTTGCTATTGTGAGAAGCCTCAAAAAGTTTAGGCATATGTTATCCAATAATAGAATTCAGTTATTAGTTTCCCATTCAACTGTCATGGATTTCTTACTTAATCGTGAAATTAATGATAAACATGTTGGTTGGATAACCAAGGTTATGGAGTTTGATATTTACATTAAGATAACTAAGCTTGTGAGAGGCAAGGGTTTGTGTGAACAAATTACAAAA
This sequence comes from Sequoiadendron giganteum, assembly GCA_007115665.2. NCBI lineage: Eukaryota > Viridiplantae > Streptophyta > Pinopsida > Cupressales > Cupressaceae > Sequoiadendron > Sequoiadendron giganteum. Next base: position 206,764,471 of record CM021108.1, on the reverse strand, counting down.
AATGCAGTAGGAAGTAGCTTAAAAGAAGCTGAAAGCATTGATACAATACTAAACAATGATGATGAATTTGTTGTTTTAGTTCCTGCTACTACTTGGGTGCAGAAAATGATACATTATTTGTAGACGGTTGAATGCCTTGAAGGCTTGGACAAAGCGAAAAAAAGGTACTAAAAATTACAAGCCATTCCTTTCACAATTATTGATGGTATTCTTTATAGGAGAGACTTTTAGGGTGTTTTATTAAGATGTATTGAGCCCGATCAAGTTGATAATATGTTAGGAGAATTTCATGATTGGCCTTCAGGAGGCCACTTTGCTGCAAGAACAACAACCCTGAAAATCATGCGAGATGGTTATTATTGATTAGATCTGTTTAAGGATGCTATTGCTTGGGTCCGGAGATGCGAAAAGTGTGCCTTGTTTTGTGGAAAATAGAGGCTTGCAGATCTGCCCCTCCATCCAATTCAAGTGGAGCAACCCTTTGCCAAATAGGGTTTAGAATTTATTGGGCCAATTTACCCGCCTTCAACTATAGGTCATAAGTGGATTCTTACTGCACCAAATTAATTCACTAAGTGGACCGAAGCTATTGCTTTGAAGGAAGCAAGCAAGAATTTTGTACTTAATTTCTATCAAGACTTAGTGTCGAGATTTGCTACCCCATATTCAATAATATCTAACAGTGGTTTAGATTTTATCAGTTTAAGGATTTCTAATTGGTCAGTTAGGAATAACCTTTTTTTGAACACATATTCTAACTATTATCTACAGGGTAATGGGTAGGTAGAATCTACAAATAAGAATCTGATATGGATAATCAAGAAGATAGTTGAGGACAATCAATGGACATGGCATGAAAAGCTTAAGTTAGCCCTTTGGGCTGACAGGGTGAGTCCTAAAAGGGCCACTAGTTCTTCTCCTTATGTACTTTCTTATGGAAAATAAGCTAAGTTACCTGTTTCTATCGAGTTACAAACTTTTAGTTTTGTTAAAGAGCTAGGACTACTAAATGAACACCTTTTAGAAGTGAGATTTGCACAGTTGATAAAGCTCAAAGAAACTAGAAAAGAAGAATTAAGGAAGCTTGAAATACATCAAGCTGAGATGAAGAGTTCTTTTGATAAAAGGGAAAGACCACGAGAATTCATCATTGTTGATTTGGTCTTTAAATGGAATGAATATAAGAGTAAACCTGGATGACATTCCAAATTTGATGCAATTTGGGATGGGCCTTATGTGATCATGGAGTGCAAGGAACACAATGCTTTCCAACTTTCTAAGTTGATTGGATAGGTGTTGTCTATCCCAGTTAATGGGATCCACCTCAAGCATTGCCTCTAAGATAAGTGCTATCTTGTAAATAATGCCTCATCAACAAAGCTCTAATAAATGATAAAAGCACATAGAGAAGCTTCATGTTATGAAATGTTTGAGCTGAGAATGCACTCTTTTCTGAAGCATTTAAATATGAAATAAACAATGAAAAGAAATCTATAGAACATGAAGGTTTCTATAAGAGTTATAGATAAAAAAAGAGTTATTGTTTCTTTACTCTAATGGAAAACAATGAAAAGTAAGTACATAGCAAGGTTGTGCTACAAATTTAAGGCAATTCTGGGTACAATCAAGGAGCTTCATTTTCTGAGAGTGCAAATAGGATAATACAAGTGAAATAAGTGGTAGGTAATCTACAAGTGTGCTATGTTAGCTAAATACCATTCTGCAAAGGAAAACAAGTGAAAGAGTTTAGCTTTTCTATTAAGAGTTCTCTATGTAGGGTGGAGTTTGCATTCTGAGGATAAGTGAACTACCAACAATAATTTCAATAAGTGCTATAGAATATTTTTTTCAAAATAGGAAAGGAAGCTGAATTCATTGAAAAGACTTTGAAATAAAAACATGGTTTTAGCTTAAAGTGCAGATTACTTTTACAGAGTACCCATTTTGGGTTATTAATTCAAAATGCAGAATATAATTAAAATGCACAGTTCTGAGCTGGAAAGTTTTTCAGATTTAAGGGTAATAATAAATATTTTTTGCAGCCATGAATTTCTTTAGACCATTAAGTAAAGTGTTCTCGATTTTCAATGTTAAAGGGTTTTCTTCCATTTCTACAAATACCCATATGATGATTTTAGTTCAAAATACAAATTTGTTCCTATTACAACTAACCCATGTGAGGGGTTTTTCAGAAAATATAAAATGCACAAAATGCTATCATGGGTAAAGCCCAATACATGGAGAAGTGCAAAGAAATTGTAGGTAAAAAGTAACAAGTGTTTTATTCCTTAGAAATAGAGTTTTCTCTTTGAGTTTGAACTAAAGATAATGGAAAATACAATAATTTCAAAATGCTAATAACAAACATGCCATGGCTGTGCCATAGAGCCTTTCTTGTTCTCAAATAGTAAATACCCATGTGAGGGTTTGAGTAGGAAATGTAAACATAGAGGGAGAAATCCATTTTGTGAGTTGTGACAGCATTTGAGCTCACAAAAAGTACAGATTGAGAGCATACATGCCGTGGCCTGCACAATGGGTCTATATTTGTTTACAGATAAGCAATCATTCTTTTGCAAAGATAATATTTTGAAAGCTTTTGTTTTGACAAGCAAAACAAAGGAGCAAATAAAAGTCACCATGATACACCTGTAGGAGGCCTAACAATGGAGACCCAACTCTCATAGAGCTTCTAATGCATGAGTCGAGCTCTCACAAAGATGACCAAGTTTGGAGCAGACAAAGAACAACAATACTTAGACAAAAAATCAAAGAAAATACATGTATTAGCCATGGCATTAATGGCCATTTTTTCCTTTCAAATGAAATGGAAGGAGCCATAATACTATCAAGAATCAACTTACCATTGTTACAGAGGAAGAATTGATGAAACAAGTGTAGAATCATGAAGTTTCAAGCTGAAAACCCTAGTCTATGGCAGTGACATTTTCTTCTCAATAGAGCCTTCTCTCTAAAATGACAATTGCAAATGATGTGAATTTAGGGTTTTCATTGAGTTTTGTTTTACCATGTTACCCTAATTTGATTTAGGGACTTGCATTTGATTTTAAAAAATATCAAACTTAATGCAATACTTTAGGTGGCCAAAATTCCATGCCTATGTCGAGCTTTTGAGATAACTTAAGATTTCATATGTCTTAAGTCTTTTAAGAGAATTTAGGGTTTGAGTTATTTCTCAAAAGTACATATAAACTTAAGGAATTTTATTTTAAATGTCAATATTTATGCTTTGGAGAGTGATGAAATGCCTTACATTATTTTCAGTTGATTTTGAAGAAATCAATTAAATTATCATTGAGAGATATTTCTTTGTATTTTTATGATTTTTTAAAAAAATCATAGTTTTAATGGAGTGATAAGGTTGATATTTTTTCAAAAAAATAAAAATGTTTATTGCAAAAATTAAGGAAATTTGGAGAAAAGAATAAAACTGCATATCTTGTAAAGCAAGAGATAAAACAATATTCTATAAATTGTTTATTTCTTTCTTGCTATTTTTAGCAGTTGTTAAGGTAAAAGAGAGTTTAAATTTTCTTGGGTGGATTTGAGTTGCGTGGAGAAGAGATAAGGTTTTTTTTTTTTCTTTGAAAGTAAAGAGGACATATTTTTAGGTGCTTTTCAGCATAGACATGCAAAACATGTGAGTTTTCCACCTTTATGCCATATATTGGAGAAAATTTAGATGCTTTTCCTTGAGCTTTCTTCTTGAGCTTAGATTAGGGTTTTGAGATATAGCTTGGAGAAAAACTTAGATTTTTTCTCAGTTCAGATTATTGTTTCTTCCTCTCATGTTGAGTAGAGAGTTTTGTAAGTAGACATTTGTACTCAGGCCTTTGAAACTCCTTCTGTTTGATAAAGAAACATTCCCATTTCTCAATTTTTGGGTCATTTTAAGTTATAGTTTGATGTTATATTGTGTTTTTTATTTACAGAATCCTGTTTATGTCCTAAGATTGCAAATCTTGATGTAGAAAGTTTTGAAAATACAGGTTGCATGTTGTGTTTAGATTTGAATCTTCATGCAAATCAATTATGTATTAGGTTTTCATGAGAGGTTGTGAAGTACTATTGTTTTTTGAGAGATATTTGTAGGTAGTTAATCAAATTCATGATTAAGTTAGAGTTTTAAAATCAGTTTATCCTTCTACTCTTTACCTCAAAAACCATTTATAATAGAAACTATTATTTGGAGAATCAACTCACTCTGGAGATTCCTTCTTGGATCAGATCACCCACATCTGAAGAAGGTCTCCATGTCTCAACAAATAGTTAAAATCTAAAAAATTAGCATAGGGTGCATATCTGATTGATAACATAACCCTAATCTTAGTTATTTGATGAAAGAAAGAAGATTTAACTGTAATTTCTCATATGGTAATGCATATAATGCGAAAGATGCACAAATATAACTAGAAACAATAAATGAAGGGCAAAAAGTATATTTGTATTTGTATGTATATGTATATGTATATGTATGTATATGTATATGTACATGTATGTGTATGTGTATGTGTATGTGTATGTGTATGTGTATATTTATGCATATGTGTATGTGTATGCGTATGTGTATGTGTATGTGTATGTGTATTTCTATGTATATGTATATGGATAATGTTGAACTACATAATTCTCTTTTGAGCATTTCACTCTTTCACTCTTCCTGTATATTACTTTTAGAAATATATAGTCTTATGTACATTGCATTTTCACCTAATATATGATAACACTCCATGCAATTTGTGAGGGCTTGCCCAAGCCTATTCACAATGATGATGGAGTTTGTTGACCACATGGGTTGGTAGTGGTGGAGTTGGTTTCCTTGCTCAATGGGTACAAAATGGTAAAATCCTACCATCCACCCTCGTTAGCTAGAAGATTGGATGGTTTAACAAGTATTGTGCTCCGCAATCTGCAATGTCTCGCCCCCCTCTTGTTGTTGTAAGTTGTTTTCCAGTGTCTTTTTGTCGTTCCATACACATCTAACTAGAGACATATATTTTTATAGATTCAAATAAAATGTTGCTTTGTAGCACATGATATCATGTTGGGATCGATGCAAGCATAGACGGACAAGGAGATATATAGCCCATTTGTGGAATAATTTGTACCTAAAAGATGACCATAGCTATAACCATAAACAAGGTTTGTTTTATAAATTTATGTTTTACTAAGTTATACATTCAACCCTTTTCTTCCTGCATGGCTATATATGCTCCAATACATACCAAAATCAAGTATGTTTATAAAGTTATTTGTATGCATTCTATGCTTTGAACCAAAACCTTTGCTATTTCTTTGATGTCTTCCTTTTAATGATATATGTGTATATTATCCACAAAATTGGTTATTCTTTGAAACAAGATCTCCCATATATTTTATTTTCCTATATTTATCGACATTGCTGACAAGTTTCATCTTGCCTAATTCTATATCAGCATTCTCTCTTTTTTAATATTATTGCAGTAAAAAAACCCCTAGAAAAAGGAAACCATATATGAGAATAGGCAATTTTTTTTGCAACCTCATCATTATGTAATATATGATGAAATTCCTTCAAATTTCTCATTGGTGTTTCATACTTTACTTGCTCGACAGTTTGGTAAGAGCCCATGAGGCTTCATGATGCTGATGTGGTGGGTATGAGAACAATTGTGGGTATTGTTCTTTTACCTTTCACCATCATATATTTCATGATGTTGATGTGGTGGGGACAAGAACAACCATGGGTATTGTGCTTTTTCCTTTCACTGTCGTATATTTGTTGGTGCATATATACATGCATGCATGAATTCTTACATGCACTTGACTACAATAAACATAGTCTATTGTACACATTACATTTTTCCATGTTTCTATAGTTATCATTTCAGCCTGTGCAAAAAATTATCTATAGGAAGCTCTTTATCAACATGCCCATCTTTTAAAAATTGTTACACCAAAAGAAATACCACAATATAAGAAATAATATATGAAAACAACCAGATTTCCCCTACTTCACCATTTTCTTATATATGATATAACTCCATTAAATTTCTGATGGGTCTTCCATACTTTCCTTGCTCAGTGGTTTGGCTAGAGCCCATGTGGCTTCATGATGCCAATATGGTAGGGAGGAGAATGAGCATGGGTTTTGTGGTTTTTCCTTGCACCATCATATATTGACTACTACAAATACAAAACATGGTGTATTCTGCCACCTACATTTCTCCACGCGTATACAACTTTCTTTTCAACTTCCCAAATCATTTATTTAAACCCATCTCTTTATGACGATACCTATTTTCTTTAGCTTATGGAAACAATTATATGATGCAATAATCAGTGCAAAATGTATATAACACCACAAACTTAATCCAAAATTTGAGCTACATTGCTTCACATTAAATGTTATAGACAAATAATTTGTACAAAACATCCATGTAAAATGAATTACAAATATTGGAGCACAATAGTTTTAAAACCCTCAAATTTACTATAAAATGGACCCAAGGGCGATGAGTTTTACAATAGTCTGTTACCAAACCAACACCACATTGGCTCTTTTGACAATGCAACTTAATCAATATATTTTCTCAGTATGAAAACAAAATAACAACGATAATTAACAGTTTGTTATAAGGAGATTCAAATAGATGATGAAAAAAGAATATCATGAAACATATTAGTACATGACAAGAAATCTATGTAGCAGTTGTAAGAGGTATTAGGATAACACTTAAGAATGAGATGTAAATGACAGATCAACAGAAAACTTTGGCCTACTTCCATTTTTTTCATCTATTTATTTTTTGTTGCCTATCCTAAAATTCTATTTAATGTGGGTTTTCAATCATCTATCATTTAGCTATGATTCTTAAGTGTTTTCCTAACAACTCTTCTATAATTCCTCAAATGATAGATGATCAAAAACCCATTTTAAATATAACTTTAACATATGGAGAATAGAAGGTGTAAACTATGGCTATGAATAGTTTGTTATACAGAGCCTGTGCTATAGATAATGCGTATAGGACCAAATATGCACAAAAATAACAAGGAACAATAACCAGAGGCCGAAAAACATACATAGACCAAAAGAAATTGAAAGCAGTCCAAATGTACAGGTCAATGTTATGTTTGTAGTTTACACGAATCTACAAAATTTTAGAATTTTGAAAGTTAAAAACAATTCTTGTCACAAGGACAATAGAATAAGATATTCCTAAAGTGTCATGCCAATAAATTTTTATAGGCAACTTCAAAATGATGAGAACAAGAGAATATCATGAAACATATTGATACAATACAACCAATTTATGTAATAATTGGCATTTACCTATTGGGTATTTGTTTTAAATTTCTGCCGGGATTTTTGTTAGCCCAACCGCAAATAGAATTTCTCGACGCTATAGATCAATAATCATCGGTGATCGTCGACAAGTTCCTTGAGGTTGTTTATGATGACGTGGAGTTTTCTAATTACATGGGTTGGTGGTGGTGGAGTTAAATGCCTCGATGTGCAGGGGCATAATGGTAACTGTTTCCTCACGTGAGGGTTAACGCATCCTACCATTGTGGTACAATGGTGCAAGAGGAAGTAAATGCAATATTCAATGTTGCAGTGTGGGAAAGTATACTCTAAAATGTGTTAGAAAATATATTGATTCAGTTGCATTATCAAAAGAGCCATTGTGCCATTATGAACATGTTACACATACTCCACCATTCAATGCTCTATTATTAATAACATCTCAATGCTATATCATTGAATGCTATGGTTGTATTATAGTGATTTTCTCACAAAATAAATAATACTTATATATGCTATTTTAAACTCTTTTTTGAATCATAGTCTACATAAATATGAATAAAGATAGTATACACATCTATTTAGATATACATATGTATATATAAATTGTTGTTACATTGTCAAACAAGCCACAGTGGTCTCCGTCTGTATATATGGATATATATATCTGCATATATGTATATTTTTATATATGGATTGAGAAATTTAATATATATATATATTGTGAACCCCAATCCTAGACCTGCATAAATACAAGAAACAAACACATTAGTGAACTCATATGCAAGTTAGAACTAAGATTCCCCATGAAATCCATTTACAATGCTCAATAATAGGAAAAATTAAGAACGAACATAAAAGATAAATGAAATCCTAGTTAAGCAATGCAAAATCTTGATCCCATGGGGGAATTGGTGCCAATTATGTGTAGAAATTGGCCCTTTTCCAACTCCTTTGTTGCAATTTTGATGAGTAATCCACTTTGTTGAAGATTCAATAAAGCTCCATGATGAAAAATCTGCATAACCTAGCTAAGATCTTGATGAAATGGATGAAAAATAGATGTACTTGAGGATGAAGTTGAGTATACTAAGTTTACTCAAGTTGTGGATGATAGAATGAGAAGAAGATTCTCTCATTTATAGATTTCCAAATTGGAAGAATGAGTGAAATTGAGCAATGTGGGATCATTCAACATCCAATGGCCAAGTGCCACTTGTCAAGATGTGAATGGTTGATGGTTGTGCAGGTTTTGATCAAAGTGCCAATAAATGACATTAGGTGGAATTTCAAAATAGTGAAATGACTTGTTGGAGAGGGAATAAAATTGAGTTATGGCCACTTGGCTCAAGGAAAAAGGACTTGTAAGGTGAAATAAATGCCTTGTTGGAAGGACCATGCCCATTTAATTTGAATTCAAATTTGTGGGAATAATCCTATTTTATGCCATGCGAGGGAAAATAAGAGATATAATAATTTAAAGTAATTGATTTATTGTGCAAGTTGCATTCTCTAGAGGATGTGACATAGATTAAGATTAAATTAATCAAAGTTTAATTAATTTAATGAAGAATTAGGAGATGTGACAATTTAGACTTAAATTTATGTATTGATTTAAATTAAATTGAGAGGAAGGGTTTAATTAAATAAATATTCTGATTTATTTAACTAAAGGGTATAATGTTAGATTAAATTAGATAAGGTTTAATTTATCCAATTTAATAAGAAGACTTTAGAGACTTAATCTAAATAAAATGAATTATGTAATTAAAGAGGGATTGAGGATTAATTAAATTAAATTGATTAATTTAATCATTAGGGGAGAAAGACTTAATTAAATAAATAATGATTTATTTAATTAAGAGATGAAAAGTGATGATAAGATGAGAGTATGATTTAGGATGAAGAGATGTTAATAATTAGGATCAAGTGCATTGGTCAATTTTTCATGTCTACATTTTACCCTTCTTTGAAGCAATGCACTTGTTGTATTGGTTCAAAGAATGAACTGTTGTGATCAAAGTTCAAGATTTCTCGATTTTTTCGACTGCCCCACTGTTGCCCCCTCTAGAGATCGGACGAAAATTTTGATTTTTTGGATGATCTTGCGAAAAAAGAGGACAAGGTGCCCGACGGGTCGAAAAATGCCCCAGGATGTCAAAAAACACATTAAAATGTTAAAAAAAAGATGCAACATGGTACTCCGTTGGACAAAAATGGGATCGAGGGACCAAAACCCTAGCTGGATGGTCAAATTAGGTCACACAACCCTAATTTGTAGGCTTAAATAGACCTTGAGAGGTTACTTTCAACTCATTTTGCACACTTATCCTTTAAAAACTTTTGCATTTTGAGCTCTTAGTTCTAGTCGAGATTGCACAATGATAACTTCCCAAGAACGTGTCGGAGAGGGTACAAGTGCATCAGTGGCCAACCAGCACAAGACTCATCGTATGTACCCCTTTCTCAACTTTTGATTTTATCATTTTACATGCATTTAATAGGGTTTAGGTCAAATGTAGGTCAAGCGATGCTATATAGCACCACTGCAAATGCTTAATCGGTGCCACATGGCCTGAAACTATGCTGCATATGAGAATAACACCATTGTAGGCCAGTTATGAGATTAGGGTTTCATGCCAAACTCAACTACATACGCAAATTGGACCGCGTGGTGTAGTTTGGAACTAAGGTTTCAGCACAAAGTCAACCACACATGCAAATTGGACCGCTTGACACACTTTGGAGTTTAGAATTTTTCAAACTCTGTCATAGCGGTGCAGTTTGGAAATTTTTGAACAACACCGCATTTTTTGTTTCAGATGTGTAAAGCTGACTCGGGAGGTAGATTTTCTTACAGGACTTGACATGATGGTTTCCCATGTGTAGGAGGACCTCAACATAGTTCATTCGAGGGAGCACAGATGGCCGGTGGTCCGCAAATTATAGGGTATGCACATATTCCTTCAGGAGTAGCTTGGTATGCTCGATCTTTGGTTCATTACATATGTTCGTTCTATTCGGACCCACTTGGGGATGATGACAACTTTGGTAGAGTGATGGCACAGTGAGACCTCCTCCTTCCACCTTCCTACTGGTGAGGCGATTGTTAATCTTGAGGATGTTTTGTGCATCCTATGAATACCCATCCATGGAGTGAGTTATTTATGATCCAAATGTCGATAGGTATGCCTGCTACGATGTGATGGGTGTTGACGAGATTTACTTTTTTGAGAGACAGATAGACTTGGAGAGGTACTGGGGCGTAGTTCCCACCTACAAATTGATTGTTACATACATCATTTCAGGTCTAGTGGCACTAGATTGGTGGGGCTGATACTTCAATTTGGGCTAGGGGTTAGCTTGGGAAAGGATGGTCATCCACCGAGAGTGCTTTTCTTGGGGACCAGTGATGTTGGATTCACTATATAGGGACATCCATGAGTTTTCATACCTCGATAATAGGGCCATCAGGGCCGGGGTCAGCTTACTACACATCTGGGAATGGTAGCGGATTCCAATGCTCTATCCAGTTGTTACACCGATTGTTCTAGATATTGATGATCTTGTCATTTGGTAGTATGGGGGAGCCCAGGTTCACTTCACCCACGTAGGTACAAAAGGTATTACCCATTAGTGACGGGTACTTGACGAGATGCAAGAGTTTGTCTAGAGGCCTTGGTTAAGTATAGGCCCATGGTACGATCATCACAGGCAGCTATTCTTTTCTCATCAGGATAGGTGGATGTAGGGTCATGAGCACACTATGATACAACAGTACCTTCTAAATAGGGTTGCCTGACAACTCATTGAGGTTCAGGATAGGCTAGATGAACATTACGTGGCGATCTTTGCCCGTGGCATGAGAGAGACAACATGGGGCCAACCGATTCTAGCACCGAAGGTAGTAGCCTCGTTTAGCAAGCTAGTGGCTAGGTCATGTCCATATGATTAGGGGCTTGCAGATGTAGGGGTTACATAGGATTACAAAGTGTAGTTCAGGCCTCCTCTCCATTTGATAGTTCTGGGCACAGTTCTTCCATGATGGAGGCCGAGAGGTAGATCCGCAGGCATAGGCAGAGGTGACAGGGATAGAGATGGTGATGGGGACATGGAAGGAGATGGCCCTCCTCCACATCAGACACCACCATGAGACTAGGAACCACCACTAGACTAGGCACTACCATAGGACCATGTACCACCATGGGACCAGGCACTACCACAACACTAGGTACCAATGTGAGACTAGGCACTGCCATAGGACTAGGTACCACCACAAGACTAGGCACTGCCACAACAACCACCTGCACAACTAGACCACAAGGATGCCCTGATTCAGTAGCTTTAGGGGTAGATACAAGTCTTGACAATAGAAAGAGATCAGGCTAGGCAACAACTTTTGATAGTCACTGCTGAGAGGGACTAGGCCCGGACCGAGAGGGATCAAGAGATCGATTAGAGGTGATAGGTGGAGAGTACAAACTCATCTACCTAGGGATGGACAGTATCATTAAGAGTATGCTGATAGGTGGTTAGGGAGGTTGAGTACTATCAACAACACTACAAGCAGGTAGTTCCACCAATAGGTTAGGTGCCAATTTTTTCACAGTAGATGGGGATGATGCCTCTCGAGGACCATGGTGAGAGGCTAGAGGGGGAGGGGCATAGCCAACAAGGCTAGCTCTTCGATGACATACAACCTTTCCATTTTTGATCCATGGGCTCTGATTATTGCCCCTATTGTATCATGTACTCTGATGTATACACTTGATCTAATTTTGTATCATGACAGTTGTATTATTTTGATGATATATATGAGATGGTCCTACTTATGAGATGTTCTATGATGTATGGTGTATGGATGTATTTTAATTTCCTATGTGAAATGAGATGTTTATGAAATGATTTATGTTTATGATGTATGTTTCTACATGATGATTATGGATGCATTTATTTTTGTACTTTTCTATGCATTTTGATGACAATCGTGTAAATGATATGTAAATGATTAATGATGATAATAGATGCTAATTATTTCTATTATGAATTTAATGATTTATGTAATGTATGATGTGAAATGAATGTAATGCAATGAATTCTTAAGATACTTAGAATAAAAAATTATTTACTATTCCTCATAACTTAAGATGATGATAATGCGAGATGATATGATGTGGTATGATCTATATGATATGATATGCATTTATGCTGATGATTTTATGGATGCAGGGAAGATGCATTAGTGATACTCTGATTAACTATCATGATACCATGTTAGTATGGAAAGGAGATAGAAGAAAAGAGATCCAACAAGTCATTAAGATGATGATGATTTTGCTTACGAGGAGTCAAGGTTTTCAAAGGGCCAATAACTTTATGTTTGATAGCACACATAGGTATGATGCATCAAGATATAAAAAACCAGGATGGCGTTGTACCTAGTTTGATGGACTTTGACTTGACAATCAGATAAGAGTATTATTGTTCACACTTAGCATAGAAACCCTTGTTTAGGATGTAGTTCAAATATTCTAAGCATCCCAGACCAAAACATAGAAAATTAAGCCTTCCTATGTGATCAACAAGATACCTAGAATACCCTCCCTACAAACCAAACAAAGCACAGATAAATAAGTTATTTTACAAGAGTATCGCACAAGAACAATAGATAAAAAGATATTGATCATTGCCCTATTCCTTTCTCTCAAAACCTATTTTGTTTAGGAATCCTTGAGAGGTTCTTGGAATGAACACAAAATAAGATAAATCCAAAGAAAGATAAAGTAAACAAACAAGCCAATGTTCTTCATACTGCTAGCCAAGGCTAAACTAAGGTGATACCTAATGCTGATGTCCATCATGGGAAGGATGCATCATAGGACATGTTTGTGATCAGGGTTTGATGAGATTGATTGGATGATAAGCTATTGATACTCCAAGTAGATCAACTTGCTTGCTTACTGACCTAGACTTGAGACTTTGACAATTAGGTGTTCACTTTGGAACCTGCTAGACTTGCTTCTGACTGAACCACCAAAGGATGAAGGTGATGATTGATTTATTATGAATGGGATTATTTTGGGTGAAAGGGAGATGAGATGGGTGCACCATTTTGGGTTTTTTCAAATATTTGGATTTTTTGGTATTTTAAAATGTTTTGAGGCTATTTTGATTTTCAGAATTTTCAATTTTTTGGATTCTTGAGATTTACGACGAAGAGACTAACTTAAAGACCTATCCTAGGGGTCTCGAGAGCTGATCCATAGATTAGCTTTGCCTATGTTATATACGCAGAGACCACGTAGTTCAAGTGACAACAGACTCGATTCGATGGTGAGAGAGATGGGAAAACTGATTGCCAGATTATGACAGATGCCTAAAAGACTGACCTAAATTATCTCGGGGGATGATCAAAGATCAAAATTTCCTAGGTTCAAACTTAGAGATGACGTATTTCAGTTAGATGAATCTGTTTTTGATTTTTCAAAATTTTGACATTTTTTGGATTTTTGATTGACTTTTTGAATTTTTTTGGATTTTTTGATTTTAAGGAAGATCACTAGAATATACATGAAATTGATCTGATGTAGGTATAGAAACATGCCCCTACCATGATGTGATAGACTACTTCGATATAGGCAAGACAAACCAACCTTAGGAATATGCCAAGTAGTATTAGAGTGGAACATGATACAAGCACAAGATCAAGCCATGGTACGATTGCGAATGGGTAATGGAATGATAGATGGAATGTAATGGATAAGTGCGCGTAGTGGGTTGTGATGATCCTGGTGGATGGAGAGTTCTTTATTTATGATTGGAGCCTATTTTATGGGTTTTCACCAAGGTACTTGTCCAAAGCGCCATCGAAGTGGTTTTCACTAGAGGACAATTTTTTTATTTACTGTTTTCAATCCTTTTTATGATTTCATTTAGATTTATACATTTTTTGATTTTTTTGTATTTTCTGGTTCTATACCTTGCAAGATTTTAGGTATTAAACTTTTTGAGATGGGAGCTATTCATGGGCTCCTACAAAGGTTCTCCTTCTGGTGTTGATAACTGGCAGACTCTTGATTTATAGCTTGCTATGATGATGAAAGGTCCCAACCAGTTAGTCTCAAATTTTCCTTTTCTCTCTCGATTTGGCGTGTTCTTTTGATTTTATTTTAGCACAAGTTCACCGAATTGGAAGGTGCATCTCCTGATCTTCTTGTTGTAGCTATGCTTTAGGTGGTTCTGATAAACTTGTAGTTGGTTGAGGGAATCCATGTGCCATTCATCTAATAATTCTAGCTCATTAAACCTTGAAACCCAATATTCCTCATCTGTAATGAGGTCTTGCATTGATATCCTTAATGATGGGAGCTTGATCTTGATTGGGAGGATGTATTCTGATTCATAGAGTAGGGAGAAGGGAGTGGCACCTATTGGTGTTTGGATGTTGGTGTGATAGGCCCATAAGGTGAGATTTAGCTGCAGATTCCAATCACGACTAGCTTCATTGACTGTCTTTTTAAGGATTTTCAAGATGGTTTTGTTGGTAGCTTCTGCTTGGCCATTGCCTTATGGATAGTATGGAGTGGAAAAGCGATATTGGATTTTGAATTTTTCACATAAGTCACAAACATCCTGGTTTTTGAAAGGTGTCCCATTATATGAGATAATAGCTTAGGGAACACTATATCGACAAATGAGGTAGTTCAAGATGAACTTGGCTATCTATTTTCCTATTATGTAGGTCATGGGAATTGCTTCGACCTACTTTGTAAAGTACGCTGTGGCAGTGATAATGAGTTTGTGGCCGTTGGATGAGGTGGGTGTGATTTTGCCAATAATATCGAGCCCCCATTACAAAAAGGGCCAAGGTGTAATGATAGGATGAAGCTCTTGAGCTGGTGCATGGATAAGGTCTCCATGTTGCTAGCATTATAAACACTTTCTAACAAATTCATGTGCCTCTCTTTCCATTATTGGCTAATAGTATCTGAGAGCCTCATATTCTGGGGTATGTAGTCTGCTTGGGGACTTATGAAAAAAATTCCTACCCCTAATCCATGTTGCATGTGAGATCTGTCAAAATACATCTTCTAGTGGTTTGCAACTCTTAGGTTGAATATTGATTCATCTGGGAATTCTGAAATGAGTGGATTCTCTACACAAATAGGAGCTTTTGCTAGTTGATCTGCAATTACTTATCCCTTGATAGCCTTGTGCTCCACATACTCAATGTCATATTTCATCAATATCATGACCCACTTGGTTGTCCATCCTGTGAGGGTGGCTCTAGAAAGCAGGTATTTGAGAGGGTCTATCTTTGAAATCAAATTGATTTGGTGAGCCAACATGTAGTGTCTAATTTTTTATGTTGCAAATACAACTACCAGAAAAGCCTTTTCAATGGGGGTATAGTTTAGCTCGTGTCCCACCATAGTTCTGCTGATATAGTATATTGCTCTCTCTCTTCCATTTTCATCATGTTGAGCTAATAGAGCATCGAGAGCTGCCATGGCTTCTAAGATGTACAAGATCAATGGATTTCCTGGAGTAGGTGGCATTAAAACTATTGGTGTAAGTAGATATTCTTTGATTTTACTAAATGCCTGATCACACTTGTCATCCCACTTGTATTTTACTACCTTGTGGAGAAGATGGGAGCATGAGATCTGTTTATCCGCTAGTTGTGCTATGAATCTTTGGATGGATTGGAGTCTTCCTTGTAGGCCTTTGAGTTGTTTTAGTGTCCTAGGTGCTTCCATGTCGAGGATTGCCTTGAATTTGGCAAGATCCACTTCTATTCCTCTCATTGATACTATATATCGCCAGAGTTTTCCCGATTGCACCCCAAAGACGCATTTCTTGGGGTTAAGTCTAACCTTGTATTTCTCCAATCTATCAAAGATGGAACTTAGAGATGCTATGTGATCTTGTGGTTTCTTTGACTTGGCCAATATATCATTCATGTAGCATTCCATATTTTGTGAATCATGTCATGAAAAATTAGTGTCATGGCCCTTTGATATGCTACTCCTGCATTCTTTAGCCCAAATGACATCATGTTCCAGCAGTAGGTGCCCCATGGACATGTAAATGTTGTCTTATTCTAGTCTTCCTTTGCTATCATAATCTGGTTGTACCCTGAGAATACATCCATCAGTGATAGCATCTTGTGTCTAGCCGTCATGTCCACTATCATATCAATGTTGGGTAGTGGAAAATCATCCTTAGGACACTTTTTTTAGGTCTCTAAAGTCAGTGCAGATACAGATGCCCCCATTCGGTCTTGAAATGGCACAAGATTTGATGCCCATTTCGGATAAACAATTGGGTGTATAAAGCTGACATCCAGGAGTTTTTGTAATTCCACCTTGACTAGAAAGGCTATCTAAGGGTGCATCTTTCTTAATTTTTGTCTTACTGGATTTGCTTTTGGGTAAACAACTAAGTGATGAACCACAACTTCTTGATCGAAACCTGACACATCAGCATATGTCCATGTGAAGTTCACCTTTCTTTCTCTAAAAAATGCAGCCAATAGTTCTTGTTCTTTTCTCAGAAGTGATTCAACATAGAAGGTGATGTGTGGCGCTACTTGTGTTCCCAGATTGATAGGATTGCACTATTCTGCTAAGACTATTGAATTCTCTTGATGAAGTGCAGTAGGGGGAGATTTAATCCTTCATCCTTCGGTGCCTCAAAGAGGTTTTCACCATATGATGTGTCCTTTATTTTTACTATTATTTGGTTAGAGAGTGCCACAGTGTGGTTTTCACTCAATGATTTTGAGCTTATTCTCATTGTTTGTCTTTTGCGACTGAAGGATTAAATCGTCTCCCCATAATAGGAATGTGTGTCCAGTGTGATGTTGAACCCATTATTGTGATCTCCTTATGGTATTATATCCCTTAGTCCCATGAATTACGAGAGTGGCTCATCATTTTTGAATGTGTCTAGAACTAGTGGTCCTCGTTGGTCATAGTCAATGAAATGTGGGTAAACTAGGTTTATTTTGTGAGTTTGGCAATATGACTCAATCGGTGAGGCACTAATCATGAGTAAGGAGGAATCTTCAAGAAGAATGAGAAGTCATGTTATGGTATCCTCATCATCACTACTACTACAAACATCAGTTATGTCAAAGGTGAAATTATCTAGGGGCAGACTTGTTGATATGGGTAGTTGAAGGGTGGTTGTCGATAACTAAAGAGGAGACCTAACTGCTCTAGTACGGGTACCTCTAGCATGTATGATTAATCATAGGGGTACATCCAAGGCCAAGATTTCTCATTCATATTTCTACAATGATGGGATCTAGTCATCCATCACTATTCTTTCCCAGGATTTCATTTCTATTGTAGCCCATACCAAGCTTCATTTGTAATCCTCTATTGGCTTCATCCATAGGTAGGGTGGTTGTGGGACTTTCATCTTGGTATAGTGTGCTTGAAATATCTCTTTCATCAAAATTTTCGTAACTTAGATCCCCAAACGGTGGAATCTAGAAGGATCTGTCCTAAAAGTGTGGATAGGTGTTTCAACTGATTGAGGTTGGCCATGTGACCTAGGAGATTGCAGTAACTCTCCTACAAAAAAAGCATTTTTCTTCATTCTATAATCTCCACACCCATTTTCCTGGATCATGAGCTTGATGTTGGATATATCAGGGATGGAGGGTGTCTCTGTCATAGAAGTGGAGGCAAGGTTAGATGGATCTAAATAGGGAGTGGATGGGCTTTCATCATTATTTGGTCATTGGGGAATTTTGTAAAACCTGGCTTCCAAGTTTTTGCAATAGGCAAATGGCTCTGGATTACCATGTATTGTGACTTCCTCATTCTGATATGAAAATTTTACACATTGGTGAAATGTTGAGGTGACCTCCTTCATCCCATGAATCCATGGTCATCCCAGCAGGATATTGTAGGGTAAACCAAGGTTAAGGACCTGACATGTGGTTTCCATGGTAGCTGGCCCTACTTGGATTGGGGTATTGATAGTTCCTTGAGACACTCTTCCTGGCCATCATATGCTCTGACGGTGATGCATTTGTTTTTTTGATGGAGTCCTTTGAGATTCCCAAGTTCTTTATGATTTTAAGAAAACAAATATTGAGGGCCGCGCCTCCATCCACTAGGACCCTTTTGACCTTTTTCTTGTGAACTAGCACTTGAAGGTGAAGTGCACGATTGTGAGATGGTTGGTTGGGAAAGTCTTGATTGAAGAAGGTGAGGAGATTTGGGGTGACGATGTTACCAACCATAGCCTGGAATTTTTCTTTATCGAGGTTAGTGGAGACAGTGGACACAACTAATGCTTCATGAAGGATTTTTCTGTGGGCAGAGGAAATTTTCAGTAACTCCATGATCGAAATATGGGCCGGGGTTCTTTTTAGCTGGTCAATGACATTATAATCAAAGGGAATGACTTTTGAATTTGAGATGGGGGTCTTAGATGGTTACGATGCCCCTGCAATAGTAACCTTGACACCGCATGTGGTGAGTCCACAATCAATGTTGGCTCCTTTGATGCTAATGACAGTGACCATTTCATCTATACATGTGACGATGTCTTCATATACAAGGTTTTCACTGGCATAATTTTCTTTCCCTTTATTGTTCCCTTGGTTATTTCCTTGATTATTTCCCTGATTATGATTAGGCATCAGATTCATGTATATTTTGAGGTCTTGATTTCTAGCGGATTGTTCAACACTTATGATTTTGTCCTTAATAAGATCCTGGATGATGTTTTTCAATCTCTTGCAATTTGTGGTTGTGTGCCCTTTTATTTTATGAAAATTGCAAAGGATATTTTCATTGTACCATGGTGGTTTTGTCATGGGTTCCACATATTGCTCAAAATTGGAAATTTTGATAAGGTTCTCTTTAACCAGCTTCTTCATTATAGATTCGATTGACTTTCCAAGGGCCATGAACTTCTGCTTGGGAGGATACTTACTTTAGGGAGGTGGTCCTCCTTAATTGTTCAGATTATTGATTTGATTGTTCAGAGTCAGTTGTTGTTGTGCCACCATATTAGTTTGTACATTGTTGTGGTTGTGATTCTATGGTTGATGATGGGTTTGAGTATTTTTCTTGGGATCCGTGATGACAACCTTAGCATCAACCACTCCATCATTTGTGACATTTTTGTTTCTTCACCATGTGTAAGGTTTATCATTATAATTGATGGATGGGCGGTTATCCTATTGTGCAGGAAATGTTGATGTTCCCCCTTACACAGTAAGGGCTCTTTCGATATTGAGTGCCTTTGGGATCAATTGATCATATGTTGTAATGCATTGGAATTTTAGATAAAATTCTAAGTTTTCATCTAGATTGGCTATGATTGTGCAAATGTGTTGCTCTTCTAGCATGGTCCACTTGCTCTGGTTGGCCTTGGATCTCCATCTTTGCAAGAAGGAGGAAAATAGCTCTTCTTTTCTTTGTTTTAGTGCTGATAGTCCCTCTAGACTAACATCTGTACCCATGTTGAATGCATAGTTTTTGATAAATGCATCCAAAATTTCCTAGAATATTTTGATGCCTGTGGGTAGGCGAGAGAACCATTGCATGGTAGGATCAGTTAGACTCTGAGGAAATAGTCACATTAGATATGTGTTATCATATGCAACTTCCATGCAATGCACTTGAAACTCCCTGAAATGATTTTTAGGGTTTCCCATCCCATTATATTTATCAAATTTGGGGATTTCAAATCCCTTCGAGAATGGTATCATTGTAATACTTCTATTAAAAGGATAGGGGCACAAATTGCTCAACATTCTGGTTATTTTTCTTGACAGGAGGTCCAACACTTGATACGAGAGTAGTTTGACTTATGCTGCAACATCATTTTGTGGATCGGGGGGTGGGATGAATGTGTTTTGAGGTGTTTGCAGTGTTTGATTGATGAGAGGGGTATTGGTGGGGGTTTGTTGCAAGCTTTGTTGTGTGTTCAAGACATGATTATATGCCTATATTTGTTCCAATTATGCTTGTTGTTGGTCTTGCTGCTACTATTCCCACAAATCTTGTAGGCCTAGCTATTGTTGCACCAACAAAGCTTGTTGTCGGTCTAGCTTATGTTGTGCCAACAAAGCTTGTTGTTTAGTTTTTTGTTGTGCTTGAAAATATTATAGAGCTTAGGTATGCTTGTTGATGGATTGCTTGTAGTTGTGAATGGTATTGTGCTTGCACCTATTGAGCCTGGTGTTGGGCTTGAGCTTGAGCTTGTGCTTGTGCTTGTTGGGCTGCTTGTGCTACTTGCACAACTTGTGCGACTTGTTGGGTTTGTGCAGCTTGAGTGACTTGTTGGGAAGCTAATTGTGCTTGTGCTTGCTGAGCAACCTGCTGTGAAACTTGTTGGTTTTGTTGAAGTACCCTTTGGTAGGTGGATTTTTTCGATTTCTTGAATCATGGTGATCAATGAATTCGTCATGTTAGATTTTGGTGGAATCAACGGTGGATTGGGAATGGCGTTGAATGTTGTGAGCGGAGGGTTCACATTGGTGATCAAGACTTGGGTTGTGGGTGGTGTGATCATGATGCTTGGTCCTTGGTAAACCATTCTTTGAGAGATTTGGGGGCTGGTGGATGTGTTGACCATTGTGGTGGCTTGAGTGGTTGCCATCTATTGTTGTGATATTGTTGGCAAAAGGATGGGGTTTGATGTGATTCTTATATTTCTTTGATTAGGTAAATTGGTGGTGGGTAGTGGGGAAAATCCCAACCCGAAAGGTGATACGAATGTCAGAGTTAATGGAGGGAATGGTGGTGTGTTCCCTTGGAAAAGTAATGATGAGGATGGATCAATGACTCCTGTTGTCCTAAATAATCCACCTTCTCCTTGTAAAATCATGGGGAGAGAAGTTTGTATGCTCAACAGATAGGTTGTCATTGCATGAAATGAGGATGAGTCTGCATGATTATGGAAAGTAAGTGGAACGTATAGGTGTAATTAATTCACTGGGATGAAGTTATCTGGTGTGGTGTTGATATTTACCTCTTTGTTGTTTACAAGGAGAGTCTTTTGTAGTTCATGAAACATGGCGCTTCCCTTGTTAACAACTGGTGGGATCGAAGCAATTGTTGATATGATTTGAGGAATATCTTGAGTGACATTTGGAAGTGATATTTGGGGTATGCTTGCAAGAGGCCTTTCAATATTGGTACTTATATTAAATTCATAAGGGACCTTGGCCCCTTCTTTCATTAACGCATGTATATATAGAGAGGGATTAAGTTTCAAAATGGCATTGATGATTCTATGATTCTGAAGATTCTGAAACATTTCAGTTATTTCCTCTTGTGTCATTCCCAAGTCATTATCAGTGATGTCCTCTGCATGGCGTTCCTCTTGAAGGTTTTTCGATGATAGAGAGGAGTTGTTTGGAGGATTCCTTGAACCTACGAGGTTTACTTCGGAGGTCACTTGAAGTTGATTTTTCGTTAATGATTTCCATGTTCCTCTTGTGTTGTGATCTTTGTTTGAACCATAAAATAGAGATCGTTTGATCTTAATCTTAGGCACCAAAGGAGAAGAAATAGGAAATTCTAAGGATTAAAAGTGATGATGGGGATGAGATGAATGGAAGATGGGTTATGCGGATGAGTAAAAATCTTGAAGAACCTTGGAGGGGATGCTAAAATTTTTAGGGTTTGAATTGATTTTGTTTCAATTTAAGGATAGTTTGACTCGGTAAGTTAAGCCAACCAAGATGATGATGAACTTGTAAACCCTAGGAATTTGTGTTATCCTAGAGAAAATTCGTATAAGAGAATGAATTGGCTAAATGTATTAAGCCAACTAAAGTGATAATGAACTTGTAGACCTTAGGAAGTTGCATTATCCTAGAGGTAGATTCGTTCAAGAGGATTGATAATTTGATTGAGTGTATTAAGTCAAACAAGGTGATGCTGATTTTGCCTAATAGTTTAGCATCAATGATGCTTTAAAGTTCTCAAGAGTTTGTTGGTGAGATGAGATTTGATTTTGATGATTGAGGAATGGATGAGAGTGAGGATTTTTATCCTAGAATTGACCTAGATATGACTCTTTCTTACAAGACCTCGGTATTGAAGAACATGCCATACTTCCTATGTGAGAAAATAAAATATTTGAAAAAGGGTGGGATTCTGTTGATAATAGAACTCATACAAACTTTTATTTTTCTTTGAAGCTTTCTTGTAGAAATTATATACTAATCTTTCTCTGACTTCAAGAAGAATTTCAATATGTTCCACAGGAGATTTTGGGCTAATATTCTTGAACCTTGGTTTTTGGATTTTGATTTTACGGGAAATCATTTGAGAGAACACATGTGTGAGGTCCAATTGTCTTTATCTTTGCTTAATGAGTTCCTTTTTATCAAAATAAATCTCTTGATTATGACTTCAAACTAAATTTCTATGCCTCAATTCCTTTTCATTCCACAAGGTCCATTATGTGAAAATCAAGGTTTAAAGAGGACAATTTCCTAGGTTGACTTTAGTGAAAAAAAATGATGATTAAACCCAAGCACTTAGAAACCTCTAAGGATGGAATCCCTAGGGTAAGCAAGAGTACATGGATTCGTCAAAGGATATTTTTTTCCTCCAAAGGGTTTGAAATTTTGAAGCTCTCTTTGAATGTTCATTTCCCAATGTTTTAGATCCAACCAATGTGTTTTGATTTCAAGAACATGTACAATCCATAGGCTAAAAAGATAATATTTTTTGGGTTCCCACTTGGATAAATCTAGCTGCACATATTCAGTGTGGATGATTAGATGCTTGATCACACAAGCTCCCCCTTACAATGCACTTTCTTCTCAGGTCAATCAAGCATTAGTACCAATGAATCTCCCATGGTATACTTTTCATCTCTATAACATAACTACATGCATATGTGGGGCGGCTTCAAAGGACATGACATTTTGCACCAACAAATAGATAGGATTTTGGCCTTTGCTAAAAAGGGGTTTTAATATGGGAATTCCATTCATGGGGGAATATCCATGCGGCGATAGACCATTGCTGCCCTTCTCGTCGAAATAATCCTCGTGATATTGGCCTTTGTTGTAATATCCACACTTATATCTCAGGTAGAAGTCGCTTGGCTTTAGCATGTTCCCGGTTGGGTTGTTCCCTTGGGTGATTACTTTTTCCCACAAGGCAGGCTCGCTAAGATAAACAAAACCAAGAAAGCATATTTCATAGTTCAATTGACCTTTGTTGAAAAACAAAGGGAGAACAATCATAATATACCACACTCACACTCGCAAGATTGGTTAAATTTTAATCCCCAAAATGAAATGTGGGGGAAATTACTTTACTCAACTTAAGATCACCAAAAGAGCTTTTGATTCTCAAGATCGTTGTGAGGCACAAGAGCAGCACATACGTCCTTTTGATGATATTACTTTGGGTAAACAATTACAAAAAAAAATAACACTTGTTCATTTTAAGTCCACAAAGAAAAAAATGAGTTTTTTTTTAAGCACCAAATCAAATGTAGAATTTGTCTTGTTCAATTGTTAAACCTTAAACCAAATCTAGTAAATTGTTTCTAAGGTTCTTTTTTTAAGCCCTTTATTTGCAAAATTTGAAAAAAAATTGTATTGTTCTTTTTAGAGCCCAAAAGAAATCTAGTGTTCCCTAGAGCATAAAAGATGACAAATTTCTTAAAAGAGATTGAGAACTATCTAAGAGTTTTAAAAAAGACTTGGTCTAAGATAAGAATGATTTCCTAATGTAGCCTTCCATTTTTCTTTCCTCCTTGCCCTAACCTGCAAAATGATTAAAACCAAAAGATACAGAGACCACAAATATGTTAATAGTTCAAAAAGCTAAAAACAAAATGGCACATGTCAAAAAAAATCAAATTTGTTGTTTTTACTATTACTCAATGACACAATTAGCAAATGCGAAAGAGTTTAAAAACTCCAGCAATGCAATATAGCTTCATTAAAAATTGAGAGTGGCCCTCTGCAGCAGGATAGAGAGCGCAAAGACGACACTATTTCCACCTAGTGACGCAATTTATAATTTAGGACCCAATAGTGCAGTTTGGAGTTTTGAGTAGTACGATATAGCGCCACTGAACTGGTAGTGATGCAACATGGCGCAACTGAACTGATAATGGTGCAGTTTCCTATAGACACAAAATTTAACAGAAAAACACAATTTTTTTGAAAAAACATGTTAAAATATTTGATTCTGCCCTCCTTCTAGCGCCAAAATGTGAACCCCAATCCTAGACCTGCACAAACACAAGAAACAAACACATTAGTGAGCTCATATGCAAGTTAGAACTAAGATTCCCCATGAAATCCATTTACAATGTTCAATAATAGGAAAAATAAATAATAAACATAAAAGATAAATGAAATCCTAATTAAGCAATAGAAACTGTTGATCGCATGGGGGAATTAGTGCTAGTTATGTGTAGAAATTGGCCCTTTCCCAACTCCTTTGTTGCAATGTTGATGAGTGATCCACTTTGATGAAGATTCAATCAAGCTCCAAGATGAAAAATCTACATAACCTAGCTAAGATCTTGTTGAAATGGATGAAAAATAGATGTGATTGAGGATGAAGTTGAATATAGTAAGTTTACTCAAGTTGTGGATGATATAATGAGAGGAAGAGTCTCTCATTTATAGATTTCCAAATTGGAAGAATGAGTGAAATTGAGCAATGTGGGATCATTCAACATCTAATGGCCAAGTGCCACTTGTCAAGATGTGAATGGTTGATGGTTGTATAGGTTTTGATCAAAGTGCCAATAAATGACATTAGGTGGAATTTCAAAATAGTGAAATGACTTGTTGGAGAGGGAAAAAAAAATGGAGTTATGGCCACTTGGCTCAAGGCAAAAGGACTTGTAAGGTGAAATAAATGCCTTGTTGGAAGGACCATGCCCATTTTAATTCAAATTTGAGGGAATATTCCTCTTTTATGCCATGCGAGGGAAAACAAGAGATTTAATAAATCAAAGTAATTGATTTATTGTGCAAGTTTCATTCTCTAGATGATGCGACATAGATTAAAATTAAATTAATCAAAGTTTAATTAATTTAATGAAGAATTAGGAGATATGACAATTTAGACTTAAATTTATGTATTGATTTAAATCAAATTGAGAGGAAGGGTTTAATTAAATAAATATTTTGATTTATTTAACTAAATGGGATAATTTTAGATTAAATTAGATAAGGTTTAATTTATCCGATTTAATAAGAAGACTTTAGAGACTTAATCTAAATAAAATGAATTATTTAATTAAAGAGGGATTGAGGATTAATTAAATTAAATTGATTAATTTAATCATCAGGGAAGAAAGACTTAATTAAATAAATAATTATTTATTTAATTAAGAGATGAAAAGTAATGATAAGATGATCTAGTATGATTTAGGATGAAGCGATGTTAATGATCAGGATCAAGTGCATTAGTAAATTTTCCATGTCTACATATATATATATATATATATATATATATATATATATATATATATATATATATATATATGTATCTCTCTATGTTTCAGAGAATTCACTACAATTTCACTTTTCGTTTATAATATTTAGTACCAAATAACTATTATTCTAACACCTCTTATATAGTTTCTCTATTTGTCTTCAATATCTACTACCAAAGAATGTAGCTTGAATCCTATATCAATATGTTTCATGGTATTTTTTTTTCTCATATGTTTTAAGCTCCCTGCAACAAACTACCCGGGGGTTCTTATGACAACAGTGGGGCTTGCTACCTACATGTGCTGGAAATGGTGGAGTTGATTGCCCTAATACGTGGAAGAATAATGGTAAGTGTTTTCCCATGTGGGTGATTTTGATTTGACAAGCCAACTCTTACATAAACTGCTTGTCTTGTATGTGTAGACACTGAAAATTGGTCTAGGCCTGCGAGTAGCACTTTCGACATAATTTTCTAATGTCCATGATTTAATTACCTTTCTAAACACATCTTTCCTCTATTAATTAAATAACCTTTTTAACTAATTCATTATGACCTTTATTCAACTTGATTAATTAAATAAATCATATTTATTTAATTATGTCGCTAACTAATTAATTCTCCTTCTTAATTAAATAATTTATTATTTAATTATCCCTTTGTTTTATCTTAACTATAATTAAATATTAATTATTTAATTATTCAATTAATCCTTTTCAATAGTTAATTAAATAAATTACATTATTTATTTAATTAATTCATTTCAATTTCGAATGTTGAAATAAATTAACATTTAATTCATAATTAATTTTTCCTATCACATTATTCTATCATCCAGTTATCTAGTTATTCACTCATCCTCTGACTCGAGATCTATTTTAAATCTGCCAGTTATCTTCGGATTCAATATTTGATCATCTTCATGAGGGGACTCTCTGTCACAACTAGTCAGTTAAATAGTTCTAACTCATATGCATGAATGTGTTTATTAATTAAATATCTTTATTTAATTAATTAATTCATGTGTGCATTCGAACGGATTATTCTTCGAGTTCTAACTTTGTCTTTTTCATTCAAAGTCTATTTCTTCTATTTTCGAAGACTCTCAACTGAAGATTAAATTGTTTATTGAATCTTGAATTTGTGTTCTTTCTATTTTCGAACAGTCTTGACACAAGATTAAGTTAGTTTTCTAATTTAATCTCTATCTTGCAGAATTTCATAACTCACGTTCTAACTGACACATAACTCACATCACATGACATTCATCAATCTCGATCATTGATCTGTCTCTCGAATCTAAGCCGATCGTTCAAAAATCCAAAATCTATAAATTCACCTGTCATTATCATTATTCCTTCTCCCAAAATTAATACTTTTGAGAAGAACCTATTATCTTCGATATTTTGCTGAGACAATGCATCGAGGTTATGCTTTCATAAATACTAAAAATCTGAGGGAAAGACTACTGAAACAAAAAATGGAGAAGGACAATCAAGATAATTCGAAGGAGTGGATGCATATTCAGTGAGTTGTTCATTTTTACTCATTCTTAGTTGTTTGATTTAGGTTAATATTTGTTAGATTAGATTTAACACGTCTATCTGTGTAGATTTCCATTTATCTACGTTACATTTGGTGAACCCGACATGAATCATGCTTCAAATTTTGCAACATCTTTTCATCTTTCCATTTTTTGTTTTGCAGGAATCATACGGAAAACCGCAATTGATTGAAGAAATGACACATCTGTTCTCGCGAACCACATCTGATACATCCCGTGACACATCTAACAACACAAATTGTATCCGAGACATTCTGCACTGTATCCAACTATCAACATTCTGCACTGCATCTGACTGTCAACACTGCACTGCATCTGACTGTCAACATTGAACTGCATCTGTAAGTTTAAAAGTTGCATTTTCTTGGTAAAATTTCTTTTCATTTTTTTTTACTTTCGCATTTTCACAATTTGGTTTTTAGATTTTGTCTTGTTTTCTTTTCGTTAATGTTTTATTTGTAGCTGTGTTTAGGGGTATTACTTAGTTTTTGTAGGATGAAGCGTAGAAGACCAAAGAGAAAACAAAAAAAAAACTTCTTTTCTGCAGGATGAAAACCGAAGACACAAACAAAACTACTAATCATTTGCATGCATGACCTTATGAAGATATTGATTTGTTTATTTTATTTTAAAAATATTTATGTTCAGTAGTTAAAAAATTGTCCTTTGGGTTTAAAAATTAACTAGTGTTTTTCTTGTCTGTTCATGTTAGTCTAGAACCCCAATTCGGTATATCGAAGTATCCTCTCCCCTTGCGCATTGATGCGATCCTGGGTGCAAGAGAAATGATTACTGACTCTAGAAATTGGGCCTATCTTGGTGGGAAAAAGTACTCACCCCAAGACGACTCAAAACTGGTGACGTGCTTATCACCAGCGACTCCCAACTGGTATACAAATTTTAATACTTGAGGAAAGTTCAGTATTATGAGGATCCCAATGGACCAACACTTGAATCCCCAGCACCCTTGTGGTGTGTAGAAACCTACAGAGTGTAACCTCTATAGATTGGGATGATATTGCCTCTCGCATGGCTCTTCTGAATGGGTGCCCGAATTAAAAATCCACTTGTAGTTTTTCCAAAATCCTTTCTATTTGTTGGTGTAGTAGGTTCAGACCTGTCAAGCCATCTTACATATTTATGGTTTATGTGTGGAGATGAGATGTATGCCATGGTATTTTCATGGGTACAATAGCTTGGCTGCCCCATATAAGTGAGTGTCGTGGAGGGGAGCTAGTGGGGTCAAGCTACTATTCATCCACCTTGAATATGCGTAGCTAGATTTATCCAAGAACTTAGTAAATATTGTCCAACATAGCCTAGGGAGTAACTGTTCTTTGATTTTAATAGATCCATCACTACAAACTAAAAACACATTGTATTTTGTGCTTGTTTTTGCTATATTCATCAAACAACTTGATCATCAAACGAAGTCAGTCAAAACATCATCTTCAGAAAACCGCAACTATCAAAAAGAGTCGCAACTATCATTTTTAGAACCACATCTTTCTTAGAGAGTCACAATTGTTAAATTAAACGTCACATGTGTCTGTCAATAGTTTATAACTTTCACAGAGAGTCTAGTTTCTAAGCCGCAACTGTAATTGTTCGAGTTGCATGTGTATATGTGAGCCTCATCTATCAAACGAAAAAATTGTGAGCCAACAATTTTAGATTTACAACGTCCATATTCTAAGTCACATTTGCAATAAATTATATCGCATCTATTCGAAAACCGCAATTTCCTATCAACATTTGAAACCTGTTTTAGTCAAATCAATACATCTGCAAACAGAAATGCATCTGTCAAAAATAGAACCGCATCTAATAGGTGAACCACGTTTGAATGTCAACAAAAAAATTCAAAAATTTCAAACTGAGTTCGAAAGCATAACTATCTTTTTCGCTTCTATTTCTAAAGATCAACCTTGGACAGAAACTGGAATTTTTTTTCTCAAAACCTTGCTTTATTAGGTGTCATATACGTCCTAGTCATAGTTATCCTAAGTTGCATACATTTAGACACTTCCTAGGAAATTGGATATCATAGAATATAGTAACTTTTCTTGTCATTGGATAAGTTCATGCTCCGATTTATCACTATCATTGAACCTGGTCACTATTATCCTATTTGTGAATCTTTCCAGCTCAACAGTCTAGTTTGGGAAATTCACCTTGTCAACTGTCTTTGTCCTACAATCAGGTTCCTTGGTCAACTCAAATCATTGCTTGGATTTATACCATAGGTGGTAAGTTTATACCTATACACATCTAAAAATGGTCACGGTTATTCAAACTGCTAATTAATTAAATATGAATTATTTAATTAATATTCTAATTATTTATCTATATTGTCCATTTTTCTAATTCTTCTAGTTTAATTAAATAAATAAGTTTATTTGATTATTGTTGCTTTCCTCTTAATTAAACTAAATAAATTTTATAATTTATTTATTTAATTATCATTTCATTTCTAAAGTTTGAATGTTTAAATTCAAAACAATGGAATATTTTGATTTTATCCCATATTTAAATATTATATATTTAAATATCTTTTTCACCCCACTTAATTAAATATTGTAAAATATTTAATTACGTTTCCTTTTCACTTCACACATAATTAAATATTAATTATTTAAACTATGGAAACTTCTATTTGCACATGTCACAAGAAATTAAATAAATTTATTTATTTAATTAAGCAATTATCCTCAACTTTCAAACAAATTTCATAAATGAAGGATAAATGCCATGTTTGTTTCCATTTTTGAATGAGGATGGTCTTGTGGGTTGAAAACATTCTTCCACTTTCCTCTCAACCTTCCACCTTTCTCTCAACCTCTCCATATCTCACCGTTCATCCTCACAAGTTTGAATTTCAACTATCGATCCTTGCCAACTGGATTCTTGCCTTCGAAAATCTAGAAATATAGCCTACTCGTAAGTAGATTTCATGCATTGTTACTATAGCTGCATTCGAACCAGCATATCAACATTATACCAAGAATCTTAGCATTAGCATCTTAAGTTCATTTCATAGCTTAAATCATTAGACATGGACATGCATTTTCAATCAATCTCATTCTCTTAAGTTGTCATTTCAACAAGTTGCTGCATACACAACTGAGAGCCAACATCTTTAATCAAATCCTTGGAGATAGAAGATAATGAGACAAATTTGAAGAAGTTGCTATCATTAGAGTTTGCATTTATGTTTTCTAATTAGTTTTATTTCAATCTAATGTCTCATTGGTGTGTTATTTTACATTTCAATTGATCCACTTATTCTAACAACACATTTTTGTTGCCCATCGTGGGGCATCCCCCCATTTTAATCTTTTTTTTTATTGCAGAATTTTTTGACAGGTGACGGACTGGAATTGCGCTTTGGCGCATATGAGATTTTTTTTCGGCGCATAGACGAATTATTTTAGTGCATCCCCGTATTGTTTCCGCACATCCATGGACTATTTCAGCGCATCCATGGACTGTTTCGATGCATAGACGACCTATTTTCATGCATACCAAATTGATCTTTTAGCGCATTTAACAACTGTTTTGGCGCATTGGGGGCCTGTGTTAGCACATACAAGGGGTTTGTAAAAAAATAAATTTTGATTCCGATGCCATCCGTGGATAGAATTTTTTTACTTTAGTTTTTAAATAAAATGAAGCAACCCTACGATAGAAATTTAAAATCTGGAATTTACCAACCCTAGGATAGAAATTTAAAATCTAGAATTTATCAATCCTAGGATAGTCACCAAACATTATTTCATGCTGGTTAAAATGAATCTAATGTTTGTTGTGAAGCAAAATCTTCACTTAGCATAGAAAATTGTCAATTTGGATTTAAAACTCAACCACTTGTTTGCTGTGCTTTTGGGGTAATAGGTATATGCTCTCCCATTTACTAGGTGATCAGAACACTAGATTTACCTATTTCATTTTATGCATTTCAAGCTTTATTAAATCCTTTAGAATTCCTACCGTAGTGGGAAAAAGGACTCACCCTACAGGAATGAACTAAGTGGGAACAACCAAAGCCAGGTTTTCCGACCCACTATAATCAAAAGTAAATTTTGGGGAAACCCATATTCAACGGAAGTGAGCAAGATAACCATCCCCAAAATATTTGTTCTAAAGATTGGGAGGTCTCCTGAGGGAGTTTATCTATTTCCATGCCAAACAAAAACCTTTACTACGAACCATAGTGTAGAAATCCAACTGTGTCAGTATCCAAACATCATTTCAAACACAGTGCAAGGGGAGGGAAGAATCTCCCCCCAAGACACTCACCATATAATCACCATAGATTGTTTGCTTAGGGGATTCGGTATCCACTTCCGTCACCTTGAGTACACACTTGGAAAAGAAAAAAACATGGGTGCCCTCTAGGGGGTGACATGACTATGTAAGTCGACGTGATTTTTAGATGTGGGTTGTGGATGTTATGATGACCTATTTGAAAAACTAAGAGTGAGTCTGATTGAAGTGCTTATCTTGTTCAATACCTATGAAAATATCAAGAACATACACTCTTTATTTAACTTTTAGAATTAACAAAATAACTGTCTGCTATCGAATGCCATGTTTTTCACATTTAAATCAGATTAAGATCATCCAAAAATATTAAACTGTCCAAACATGTCTATCTCAAAAGTTTAAATGGATATTTTAGTGCATTCCTAGTCTGTTTTGGTGCATAGACGGTCTCTTACAACACATTTGTGCTCTGTTTCGATGCATCGCTGCTCTATTTCGACGCATAGCTGCTCTATTTCGGTGCATAGTTGCTCTATTTTGGTGCATCGCTGCTATGTTTCAGCGCATCGCTGCTCTGTTTCGGCGCATCGCTGCTCTGTTTTGACGAATTTGAGATTTGTTTCAGTGCATCTGTGCTCTATTTCGCTGCATCTGTGCTCTATTTTGGCGCATAGGTAGCTCTTTTTGATGCATTCATGCTTTGTTTCGATGCATGTGTTTTCTGAACCTAAGTAATTTTTCTAACATTCAAAAATCAATCATCTCAGTCTAGTCTTTTCCATGCTCAGATTTTGGAAGTCTGCAAATTTTTCCAAGAAGTCTCTAGAAAGGAAGATTAGAAAGCCAAATAAATCTCTCGGTTATAAGAAGTTATTGAAGAAGAGTAAATTTCTATACCAAAGTTGAAAAGTCTTGCTTGAACACCAGACCTTTATTCACCGATATCACGAATATGTTAAAGGTTTCACTGATGATTATGTTGTAGAACCTTTATACTCATGAGCCTTCTTTCAAAGAAGAGCCCTTTCTCAAAGGCACAACCACAGTCAGCGTATTCATTCTTCTTATATTCCCCAACCTGCAATTATGTACGCCACTCATCCCAATCAAATTATGTAGTAGAGAACTCAAGCACATTAGGCATTTATCAAATCCATCTTTTTGAAAAGCTATGATCAAACCTCAAAAAGTGCAAAATCATCTTTATTTTTGATCTTTGGTTTAATTCCCACGAGCAATATTTTCATCCATTCAATCAGGGAATCACAAGCTAAAGATTAAAAATATTTGAAGCCATAGAATCTTCATTCTATCTTGACTTTCATATCCATCAAAATTGCACTATTTCATTCTTTTGATCAAAAGTTAGTAGAAATTGGGCAAATCTTATGCCTGTTGTCACGAGATCTCGAAAGCACATAGAAAAGGATGAAAGAGAAAGTTCAGTAAGCAACATGGGTGATAACAATGATAGGGAAGAGAATCCCTTTCATATTGAAGAGATAATGGAAGAAAAACTCCAAGAAGCGGAGCAGGATCCCTAATTCCATACTTTTATGGAAAAGATTTTAGAATGAAACAAGGAAATATATTTTCTTTCTTTAGCTAATCAAGGAGCTAAGTTACCTACCAATTTTGATATAGAAGGGATTAAAGAGAATCCTGAAACTTCTCCTAATGATTTTAGCGCCCTTACTCAACAGATAAAATAATTACAAGGGAAAATAAAAGAAATGCAAGGGGGTGCAACAAAGAAGTATGTTTTGGATGACCTATGTCCTTATCCATTCGATAGGAGTCTTCAAATGATTCCTTTTCTAAAACATTGTGAAATCCCTAAATTTGATAGGTATAATGGGAAAACTGACCCCATTGAACATGTGAGGGATTTCTGAAATATGAGCTTAGAATTCACTCATGAAGATACCTACTTAATGCAATTATTTCCACAAAGTCTAGGTGGAAAATCCATGGAGTGGATTTCAAAGATCACTCCCCCCATCAAAACCTTTGAGGATTTAATAAACACATTTATATCACAATACTCCTACAACATCCAACACCAGATAACCATGCTTGATCTTTGTAAGGTGAAACAAAAAGTAGGGGAATCTTTCACTACATTTTTGCAAAGGTGGAGAAGGGTGTTTGCTAGATACTCTCGCCCCATTCCTAAAACAAAAAAGATGGATAAGTTTATCGATAGTTTGAATCAAGAAATGAGTTATAGACTAAACTTTCACTATCCTCAATCATTTGAGAAATTGATTGAAAATGCGATTACTATTGAAGGTGCTTTGGTCAAGTGTGGGGTTATGAAAATTGATAAAGAGGGTTCAAATTCGTACAACAACAACAAAAACCATAGTAACAACAATAACAAGTCATGATTTTGGACTCGAAATAAAAATGTTGTGAATGATGGGGTAGTAAATGCTAACAACATAAATGTGAATCCTACCATCCTTAATGTATCAGGTGTTCAATGTAGTAGTAATGCTGGAAATTCTAGCACCCAAGGAAATGTTTCCAATCAAGGGAATGTGACTAATAATCGTGGAAATAATTTTGGCAATAATCAAAATTCAAATGTGCCTAGATCTTCATATTTTTAGAATCGACAGAGTTTCACTCCCTTGGGCCAATCTTTGGAATCCATTCTCAAAGAGCTATTGAATCGAAATGCTATTACATTGCCACCACAAAGAGAATATGAGCCTCAAGTTAAACCACCATCGTGGAATGACTCACACTTTTGTGATTATCATAGGTGTAAAGGTCATAAGACAAACAATTTCCAAGGGTTAAAGAATATTGTTCAGGATTTGATTGATAACCATACCATTACGGTTGAGGGACATAATGTCAATAATGACCATCAAGAATTCAAGGATCCTCTCCCCAATTATCAAAAAGGGGAATCTTCGAGAGACAAGGGAAAGAATGATAATTATGTCTATGACACCATTATCAATCATATTTATACTGATGATTAGCAAATAAATGCTATCCGAATCAAAGGTAAGCAAGAATATCAAGAGGTCAATGCTACAACAAGGGGACAAGTCAAAATCATTGTAAAAGGAAGCTCATCTAAAGCAGAAATTCCCTCTCCAATTCAATATAATTTGATTGATCAAATACGAATAATATTAGCCCAAATTTCTATCTTGGAGCTCTTAAAATTTTCACCTAAGCATAAGGACATTCTAGAGAAGACACTTGTTGATACAACTGTAGCCCCTGATCTGGATATCAATAAATTTCAAGCCATGGTTGGACACTTTTCCTCATCCGCATGTTTATCCTTTACTAAAAAGGATGACTCATCCATAACCCATCCGCATAATTCATCACTCTACTTAGAGGTCATGGTTCACAAAGCTCGCATTAGACATGTCCTAATAGATGGGGGAGCCGGATTAAACATTTGTACTTTAAAATAGGTCCTAGCTTTGGGATATTCAAAATAATCTATAGATCCATGAAGAAAGATTACAATCAAGGCATATGATGATGAGGAAAGAACTTCCAAAGGCCTTATCATGTTACCGATCAGAGGGGGACCTATTGTGAAGAATACCTTTTTTCAGGTTCTAGATCAGGATCTAACTTATAACATACTCTTGGGTCATCCATGGATCCATGACAGGCAAGCTGTTCCATCTACTTCTCATCAATGCTTGAAGTTTCCATATGATGGATAGGAAGTAACAATACCTGCTGATCACATTAGCAGTCAAACTTACTCTAACCTAAGAGAAACTAAGGACACACTCGTCCCGCATAATAGAGAGGCCTTGGCCATCTCTACCTCCAAATACAATGAGAAAGCATGAGAAATGATAAGTAATTTTGGCACCAAGCTAAAATTGAAAGATAATGGAGTAGGAGAATATTCTTTATCTCTCTCTAATTTACCCATATCTCCAAGATCCCATGGTTAACCATCAACATCCATACAATAGGCTACGATAGCTTTAGCCTCAACTTCAGTTCCCATCACCAAGTTTAATGGAGTGTTTATTAAAGAAAATGAAATGGAGGATAGAGCTATTCTTGATAGGCTCTATAAAGATCAAGAAGAATCAGTACAACATATCAAGTTACCCACAGAACAATATGGAAAAGGTTATTCTTTCATGCAACAAATGGGTTATGAAGGAAATGGCCCTATAGGTAAAAGGAAAGAGGGTATTATTAAACCTGTCCAACTGAAAACAATGCACCCAAACGATAAGACTGGGTTAGGATATGGTGAAGATACAAAGGAGGAAGCAGTACAAAGAATGTCTAAAGAGGAGTTAGCTGAAATAATCCTGAGAATTCAAGTAAACAATTTTGACACTGACTCCAATGAATATGAATGGGATGAATTCTCTAATGATACCTTCATCTTTGAGAAAAGGGTGGATGTTATACATAAATTCACACCCACATTCTCACAAGGGGAATGCTCAAGGCCTCTGCTTGATTATGTTCTACAAAGCAATCATGACTCAAGTGAGACCGATTCGATTCAAAGTGAGACAGATCATCCACAGGAGGATACCATCCTAGACCTCTCTCATAATGACCTTAACAATAGTATCATGACTCTAACAACCAGTGACCTTACTCATCCTAATGATCTATTTCCTTTGGTCTATCCCGAACTCATTGATTGGGAACAAATCACACCCATTGATGTCCCAACTTTTCCTAATGATGAAACCATCATAAACTTTCTTTGTTCATCACAACCGGAAATAAGTTCCGCTAGGGAATCACAGGATCAAATTTTTCAACAAGAAAGTGTCAAGTTTCTTAGCTATGAAATAAATAACATAAAAGAAAGATCTAATGGTAAAAACATAACAAAGGCAATATTAGATCAAGAAAAGAGAAAAATAAAAATTGAATCCAATGGTAAAAACCTTTCAAAGGCACTAGAGGATGGGAAACTTGACACTCTCCCGGAACATTACTAGGAAAGGTCTTATGTTCTAATAGAACCAACAGAGGCACTCAATATAGGTACTACAAAAAATCCCAAGATCTTGCAATTGGCCACATCTCTAACAGAAGGGGAAGTACCTACATTCATAGAATTTCTCAAGAACAATCAAATTAGTTTTGCATGGTCCTACATAGATATGCCTGGATTGGATCCAGATCTCATCATGCATCATCTATCTATTACGTCGGGGGAAAAAGCTGTAAAACAAAAACTCAAAAAAATGCATCCAGATGTTGCATTATTGGTTAAAGAGGAATTAAAGAAGCTTTTAGATGTCGGATTCATTTGGTCTATTGACTATGCAAAATGGATGTCCAATATAGTACCTATTTCAAAGCTAGATGGAAGGATTAGAATTTGTACAAATTTCAGGGGTTTAAACAAGGCATGTCCTAAAGATGACTTCCCGTTGCCAAACATAGACATGATTGTTGATTTGATGGTTGGACATGCGATGTACTCATTAATGGATGGATTTTCAGGACACAACCAGATAAAGATTGCACCAAAGGATCAGAATAAAACAACGTTCACATGTTTTTGGGGTACCTATTGCTGAAATGTAATGCCATTTGGGTTGAAGAATGCAGGAGCTACATACCAAGGTGCAATGAAAATGATTTTTTGATGATATGATGCATACATTCATGGAGGATTATGTTGATGATCTCCTTGCCAAGTCTAAGACTAGAGAAGGACACATAGATATCTTATCTAAAATTTTCAAAAGAATGGAACAATTCAAAGTGAGACTTAATCCAAAGAAATGTGTCTTTGGAGTGAGATCTGGAAAGCTATTAGGTTACATTGTATCAGAAAAAGGGAATTGAGGTGGATCTAACTAAGGCACAAGCAATTCTTGATATGCCACCACCAAGGAACATTAGTCAATTATGATCCTCGCAGGGATGGTTACAATCCATTCGAAGATTCATTGCTCAACTAGCAAATAAAAGTTTACCATTTACACATCTCTTACATAAGAATGTTCCATTTAAATGGGAGGACAAATGTGAAGCATCGTTTGATCAGATAAAGCAATATCTAATGAATCCACTAGTATTAATTCCACCAATGCAAGTTACCCCTCTTATATTGTATATTTCTACCACAGAAGTGTCTTTAGGAGCATTATTGGCACAAGAGGACAACTCAGGAAAGGAGTGAGCAATTTGTTATATTACTCGAACCTTGACAAGTCATGAGATAAATTACACCATCATTGAAAAGGCTTGCTTAGCAGTGGTGTTCACTTCTCAAAAGTTATGACACTACATGCTAACTCATACAATAAAGCTTGTGGCTAAGATTGACCCACTCAAATATCTTCTAAGTAAGGCAACCTTAACTGGCAGGTTGGCTAAATGGGTTATGATCCTAAGCGAATTTGATATTCATTATGTGGATCAGAAAGCTATCAAGGGACATGTAATTGCGGATCAGTTAGTAGAAGCACCAATACCACTAGAACACCTAATAAATTTTGATTTTCCTGATGTTGATGTATTCATAGCAGTTATCAAGCAGTCATGGGCACTCTACTTTGATGGTTCCTACAATCAACATGGTTTAGGGGAAGGGATAATTTTTGTTACACCTCAAGGACATACAATTCCAAAATCTTATTGGCTAATGTTTCCTTGCACAAACAACATAACTGAGTATGAGTCATTAGTAATTGGCATGAGAATTGCAATAGACTGGAAAATCATAGAAATTCAAGTTTTTGGTGATTCACAACTTTTTATAAATCAAATAAATGATGAATACCACACTAAGGATGACAAGTTGATACCTTACAAAAGAATGGTGGATGATTTTAAGAAATACTTTGTTGATATCAAGTTCATACAGATTCCATGTATTGATAATAAAGTAGCACATGCAATGGCTTCAATCGCCTCTCTACTCCAGTTGATAGAGAATCAAACACAGTATGATTTCTTGGTGGAACAATTGTTTTCTCTCACCTATGAACAATCCAGAAACTCAAATAATTTTCCATTTAATCAGTTCTGATTCTCCCTTGTATGGAAAAATTTATGCTTACCTGATGGATCCTATTTTTCCTTTAGACTTGTCTAGGAATCAAAAAAGAAATATCATCCGTCAATTATCCCATTACACCTTAATTGCTGACGTCTTATAGTGGCATGGTCTCGATGGTACCCTCCTTAGATGTCTTGAACATGATGAATCTGAAAAGGCCTTACAAGAGGTACATGGTGGAGTTTTTGGGACACACTCAAGTGGATTAAGCTTAGCAAAGAAACTTGTGAGATTAGGTTACTACTGGCCGACCATGGAGAAGGAATCATTCATCTTTGTGAAGAAATGCGCAAAATGTCAAATTCATGGGAATCTCATTCATGCTCCTGCTCAAGAATTACAACCCTTCACCACGACATGGCCTTTCGCTCAGTGGGGATTGGATCTGGTTGGCAAGATACACCGATCATCTTCAAATGGACATAAATTCATCATTACAGCCACTGAGTATTTCACTAAATGGATTGAAGTTGTTCCCCTAACAAATGTTACTGGAAAACAAATATCTTCATTCATTTTGAACTATATCATTTGTCGATATGGTATTCCCAATTCCATTATCACAGACAATGGAAGACACTTTAAAAATCAGGATGTTGATGAGCTATGTGAAAGATTTTGCATCCAACACAAGTTCTGTACACCTTACTATCCATAAGGGAATGTTCAAGCTGAAGCTTCAAACAAAAAATTTCTAAAGATTTTGAAGAAAATAATAAATGAAGCAGGTTGTGATTGGCACATCCAATTGAATCCAGCATTATGGGCATACAAAACAAGCATTCGCACACCAACATATGCCACTCCTTATGCTTTGGTTTATGGAGCGAAAGCTATTCTACCACTGGAAGTTGGGATTCCTTCACTTTGAGTATCACTCAAGGGGTTAATCAATGATGAAGACTATAGATTATCAAGGTTGCAAGAGTTGGAAATGCTTGATGAATGACGTCAAACTGCAGTTAATCATTTAAAGGGATATCAACAAGTTATGTCCTAGAGTTACAATCATAGAGTAAAACCACAAAATTTTCAAGTGGGTGATTTGGTTTTCAAAGACAACCCTCGAAATCAGCAGGATCGAGAAAAGAAAGGCATGTTCGAACCTAATTGGTTGGGCTCATTCATTATCATTGCGACATATGGATCGGGGGCATATCAGTTGTCAACAAACAACATTCATCTGAAGAAATTTTAAGCCTGAAAATATCAAAAATAATATAAAAAGTCGTAAAAAAAAAATACAAAAAAATAAAAAAGAGCAAAAAAATACAAAAAATAAAATCAAAGAGCAAAAATACAAAAAGAATAAAATAAAGTAAAATAAAATAAAATCAAAAAAGAGAAAAGTCATTTTCTTGATGAAAACCTGGCAAATAGGTGTCTTGGTAACAGCAAAAAAATCATAAAATCAGGAAAAAGTGCAATAAAAACAAATGATGAAAACCTAGCAAACAAGCATTTTTTGTGATTTTGTTGACTCTCTCATCTATTGGGATCCATTTTTCATATCCATCTTTTCGTTGGCATTAAATACATGCCTAGCCATCACGTTCGCATCATGCATCACAATATCTCCTTGAAACAAACAAGGATCTCATCATGGCTTGATGATTAGGGTTATCCTTAGTAGTAGTTTTATACAATAGGAGTCAAAATACAGGGTCACTAAGGGGCGGGGTAATTCACTTCTTCGAGCTTTCTAGTAGGCAACTGGCAGCACATGTCACGAATCAGAATATAGGAAACAACAAACTTGTCCGATTAAACTGAGCTTACATGACTATTTTGACAGATAATTGAAACAAATTTGATGATCTTAATCTGAATAAAATGAATGATAAACTTAAAGCATAAGTTGCAATTGTTGTTTTGATATTTGATAACATCATATCTTTGGAGTGATTCAATGATGTACTAAACTAGAATCACAAGGAAGAAGTATGATTTTTCTTTGTCTGGTATCTATAAGCTAATCATTAGTATTGTGTAAATTTTTTGTGGGACATGCTCTACAACGTATCATTGATGACATTCCAGAATTTGCATAAGAAAATGATTAAATTTTGTCTGTTTATGCAAACAATACTCAGGTCATCTTGGTTCAATTATACCTCGATGCTTGTATTAAATTGCTATATCAAACATCATGAAAGCAGTACTCAGGGCATCGTTGGTTCTAACATACCCTTTGATGTTTGTACCAACTTTCAACATATCAAAAGGCTCAATGATGAAAATCAAGCACAACATGAAATGACAAAAAGGAGAATGGTCCATTACTGCATTCTAGGACTGCATAATTCATTTGCATTTTGGGGGTTGTTTAAATAGATTTTTGAGGGATTGGTCAAATTCTTGTGTATCTTTTCAAACAAAAATTAAGTACAACTTGACATTTATTACATCTCATTCCATTATCATTCATATCATTTCACCAACACTCATTTAGGGTATCATTATTATTTGCATTTACATTTTGCATCTTCATTTCATTGCTGTTATCATTTTAGTTCATCATATTCATATCATGTGCATAAGTCATTCATTCATTGATAATTCATCTCATATTACATCATTTTCATAAAAAAATACATTTACATTTTTGATTCACATCATATCACATACATATACATTTAGAAATAAAGATTGCATCCATATCATTCATTTCCAATCATCATTTAAGTTGTCATTTTCATATCATATTATTTCATCCTTATCACTATTTTACCGATTCATATAATTATCATTATATCATGTGCATATTATTCATTACATATTACTTTTTTCATGATCATTTCACTTCATATAACTTAGATCTCATTCATTTAGTTTACATCATATCATTTTCATATCAGGACATAATATTTCATTAAAAGCATTCATCATTACATCATTACATCTAGGATTCATTTCATTCCTTACATACATTATAAAGGAAAATTATTTTGATTGCATCATATATCATGT
The DNA here is from genome assembly GCA_007115665.2 of Sequoiadendron giganteum. Classification (NCBI taxonomy): domain Eukaryota; kingdom Viridiplantae; phylum Streptophyta; class Pinopsida; order Cupressales; family Cupressaceae; genus Sequoiadendron; species Sequoiadendron giganteum. Next base: position 206,722,853 of record CM021108.1, on the reverse strand, counting down.
TAAAATCATTTCATCACAACACATCCTGCATTATCATACATAAAATAAAAGAAAATCCTTTACATCATCATTTGCATCATCATACATCAAGAAAATCATACATGACATGGCATATAGAAATAAAGATTGCATCCATAATCATACATCATAAATCATCCATAACACATGCATAATCAAATCACCACTACATCTCATAAATCTCATCAAAACAAATATCCAAGCATACAAGGATATCAAATGTTTCAACAAGATATATCAAATACAATGAATAAATGTGTCAAAATGCTCATCACTGAGGGGAATCTGGCCAAGGCACATGACTGCTACTATCTCCTGGGGTAGTAGATCTCGCAGGATCTCTGCTCCCTGAGGCTCTGATCTCTCATCTGATTGGCTGACCCACACTCCTGGTAGCACTCCTGGAATGGCTGCGTGAGTGGGTCTGAGACTGAGTACCTGAATGTGTGAAGGCAATCCTCCTCTTAGGTGGTACTACCTCGAAGTATCTCATCCTGTAATACTCGACCTCCCGAGCAGTCTCCAAACACTCTGCTACAACTTTCGAGGTGCTCTCAACTGATCTGAGGAGTCTCTTGGCAACCCCGTCAACCTATATACATCTCTCCTGGAAGATATCTATCTCAGTCATAAGCTGAGCTACCTGTGGGTCAGGAGGTGGTGGTTGTGCAACCTATGCCTGCAGCTGATTGATCATCCCTTGAGCCTGTGCTAACTGACTCTGAAGTGTCTGAATGTCTTCCTACAAAGCATCAATTTGTCCTTGTGAGGGAGCCCTGATAATGATCCGTGGAGCCAAATTACTTGAATGATCCACTACTCTCGATGTCCGTGGCCTCATCCTAAAGGGAACATCAAAGAAAAATCTTTGTCCTCCACCCCCACCACCTCCATCATCCCCACTATCATCATTGTTGTCATTGAGGCTGTAAGAGTCATCCCCCTCATCGCCCTCCTCATCAATATCCATAGCCACTGCATCTTGTACCCCTGCCTGAGCCTCTCCCTGTGCCTGTTCTGCTGCTGTCTGTGCCTGCCCTCACCCTTGCTGAATAACTAGTCCTCCCAATAATGGAGTAGGCTCCTCTAGACTAGTAAACCTCATAAATGGATGTGTGTAAAAGTATGCTGCATACTCATCTGTCATACCTGCATTTGTAACCTCTAGATGTATAGCCCAATGATCTGACTACAGCTCGAAATAATCTTCTCGGGCTGCCTCAATCATCACAATAGGACCCCACTCTAGTACATCCTCCCAACGCTTGGCATAATGTGCCACACCCTGCGGAATCATCTGTACTAACCCATACTGCCTTAGGACCTACATGACTAAGAACTACTCAATAATGAATGGGGTGCGTCCAATGAAATACCTAGATTTGGTGCAGTAAGGCAACTCTATATCATCCACCTCCCACAGATCACAATCTAAATACGGTCTCCAGATGACTATATCCCAATCATCTAACACGCGCCACTAGTACTCTAACTTGCCCAGCCTCGGCTAGACAAGAGGCCCTGTGTAAGCATAAACATATGGGAACCCAAGAGGATGATCCCTCTGAACAATGGGACGAGTGATGGAAAAATGCTCCCATGCAAATATCTATAAAAGAGTAATTTCGCAGGAGAGACTCTTCCCAGTTGTGTATACGACCTGATGAAGATCGTGGTACAGATGGGCAAGTATACATGATCCCCATGCATATCTAGTCCGGTGGAGAAGCATATCCTCTAGGATCCTACCCCAACCAACTGATAGTCCCTTTGCCCTATGACCAAGACAAAGGAAACCACCGATGAAACTTGCTAAAAACGATGGTAGTGGGGTATATCTCTCCACCATCTCCTTCAAGGGAAGCTCATATCTGGAGACATGAGGATCCTGGAAGACTCGCCTCAGTGCATCGGTCCCCCCGATCTCCTTGTGATCATAGATCACAAGCTGACCAACTACAGGAATACCCAGAATCCTGTATATGTCCTCTAGCGTCATGGTAATCTCTCCTATCGGTAGATGAAAAGTGTTATGCTCGCTATACCATCTCTCAGCCAACGTAGTCAATAGTGCCCTATTGACCTGATACTGTGGGATCCTCAACAATGGACTCAAACCACACTAGTATATCACCTCTAAATCATCCTATGACAGTCGAGGAATTATCTCCCATGTCTAAGGAAATCTCTCTCTAATATGGAGGAGGTTAAATTCCTCCTTTACGACATTACAAGCAATCATGCAAATCAATCAACAAGGGATATATCAATCAATCAGTACATCAAGAAAGCTCATTCAAATCAAATTAAATCTTATTTGTTTCTTCAAGCTAGAAGGCAATTCAAATTTTCATCTTTTTTTTTTGTCTTTCAATCGCAAAAGAAAATCTATCTATCATTTCTACTATTTGTTTTCCATATCGCATGGAAACAAATTTAATGGTCAATCGACTAAGCATCATTACTATTTGTCTTTCAAACAGGAAAGAAAATTTATTAGACCTATATGTTCTTCAAGCACGAAGACAAGTTTATCAAATCACAGTAATCTATTCTTGATGTTATTCAACAACATATAAATTAGTTGTCTAATCTAGCAACAATCATGAAGTACATGTAAGTTTTTCTTCAGAAATTGAAATTTGGAAAAAAATCATTGATGCGCTAAAATAGGTCATCAATGTGCTAAACCATGTATGAGCAACTTTAATCCATGGATACGCTAAAATAGTCAATCAATGCGCGACTCCACCTATGCATGATTCTATCTAGTCTATGCGCTAAAATAGGCATTGGAAGTGCTAAACCATCTATGTGCTATTTTATCATGTCTATGCGCCAAAATAGTCATCCTATGCACCAATTTACCCTATGTGCTAATCTAGCATCCTATGCGGAAATTATTTATGTATGTGCTACTTCGGTCATCTTATGTGCCACTCTACACTATGTGCTAAATTAGCATCCTATGCGCGACTGTTTCACATATATGTGCTACTTTCTATGTGCAACTTTATCTAACCTATGTGCTACACTACAACTCATATGCATTGAATCAAAATGTGAAAAATTTAAAAAATCCAAAAAAATGTGAAAATCGATCAAAAAAATTATGAAGGGGATCAAGGTGACTTACCAGAGGTCTGTACGCGACTGGTCTCTGATATCGGTAGGCTCACTCGAATCTATGGCTGCTATAATGGATCGGCATTGCGACAATCTATCTCAGAGATCTCAAAATTACCAAAGGTTACTGTTCAAATGACAAATACTTTTCACCTTTTCCACCTTTTAAGGGGGTAAAAATGTCAAAATATTCAAATTTTTACTAGGCAAAGTACTATTTCGAGAGTTAAATTGCCTAAATCTCTCTGAAAATCATCAACATCCTCATTATCATTCAAATCATGCGATTTATCTCTTGAGGGGGCATATAGCATCGATAATTTCTAAATTTTGGGGCAAAATTCTTTGAAGCAATGCGTAAAACGCATCACTTCAAAGAGGGGCAAAATGTACACATCTAAAAATGGTCACGGTTATTCAAACTTCTAATTAATTAAATATGAATTATTTAATTAATATTCTAAAGTCATCTACATATAAATAAATTTAATTATTTATTTATATTGTTCATTTTTCTAACTCTTCTAGTTTAGTTAAATAAATAAGTTTATTTGATTATTGCTGCTTTCTTC